>OX104060.1:61033445-61056841 GCA_944474145.2 Dicrocoelium dendriticum | reverse complement strand
ACACACAGACTGTGAGTACCGAGGAAAGGAAGAACAAACAATGCACGTACGCGGCAAACTGAGCCTAATGAAGACCAAATACGTTGTTGACATACAGTGAAACAAACCGTTCTAAGTATAACTCGCTTGATCATGGGTATTGCTTGCAACCTGTTGTTTGATACTTTCCCGGTCATTTTCGATCTGACTCTTGGGCATTAGCTGGTTTTTACCTTGGCCTCAGCTTGTTTTGACTTTTGGATGAGTCTTTGGCCGATCGCAAGCTTCATTGATCTGCGATCTAGAAACCGCATCTAATGTCATGGTTCGAAGCCAGGTCCACATTGCCGCAGTCGTACTAGTAAAATTGTCAGCAAAAACAACGAATGTAATCTCAATGCTTGGTATGATTCGCTTTTTGTTTGCAGTCCGGGGAATAGGAGAACATTTATTTAAGTTTTGGAAGTGCACAGCAGTACAATATCGCTGGGTATGCACCAAAACTGTATCGGAACCAATCGTACTATTTGGTAACGTCCAACTGTGGTTGTTGCGGATATTCAGCGCATGATAATTTACGTCGCGCACTAAGCAGAAGTCACGTGTTAAATTCCGCACCTAATCGTCAGCCCTCGGTAGCTCAGTGGTAGAGCAACGGACCGGAAATTCGTGGACCGGGGTTCGATTCCCCGTCGAGGCAGATTTTCGTGTGGAGTTTAATCGTGACTTCTGCCTTCTACGATACTTACGTTACTCACAAACATCCTTCAAATACTTCTGAATGGTATTGTGTGTGATGGAGTAACCAGTGAAATGCTGAAGTAGCTTGAGCCCAAGGTGAGTTATTTGTTGATCTCTCTCTAAAACACGTACTAAAGGCAGACAGGATAATCAAATGTTGTTGTGAACTGAGTTGTAAGCTACTTCAAATGAACTTCTTGAGGAAAGTGCGGTAACATATATCTACCACGGAGGGCTCAAATTGCGGCATGCATTCCGCTGCGTATTACTTGGTCCCTTTCTGTACAAGAAAGTAGCAGTTGCTTGCTCACGCTCCGGTTTTGCATGAAATCAACCTCTTAGGCGGTTTGGACCTATTTCTTATGCTCATTATGATAAGCAACCATACTTATGTGGTCGTGTTGAAAGAATCACACGTTTCCAGGCACCACCCGAGGATCAGTGTTCATTTGCGAAACAAAACCTTTGTGTCATCTTTTAGCAAGACGTTGATTTGCTGCGTTCAGCCAGCCTTGTTGAGGATTCGACACCGATCAAGTGGCTCTTCAATGGTATCTCGTCAGTGTTCCTTGACACAACCGCAGCATAAACGTACCTTAATCACCATGTCTAATAAACAAAGTTCTTTTAGCTGACAACTGGTGACCACCAAAAAATCGGCATTAAGTTGCTTAGTCTGCTAATGAAATTTCTTGTGTATCTGACAAGCAGACGGACGAGTTTTACTTCGATTTTACTATGATAATCCACAGTCTGGTCGCCGCTACCAGTATTGGTTAAAAAAAACCACTGGCCTATTTAAGGCAGTGTATAATTAACCAACGGGAAGGGCATCATATCGTGATACTAGCTAGAACAGTCGCCTACAGATACGTGAAACCACTTTATGCATTTCATGGATTCTGTGGGGAAAAGAATTGTTGTTTTGGTTTCGGTAGTTATGAGTACCGTAGCTAGAATAACCTTGATACCATTGCGTTACCATGGAGATATACCTATCTTGGTCATGCGCACGTCAGTGGTACTACATGTGTTTTACGGTGTAGAGTACCGTATTCCTTGTATCAATCTCATCTGAGACAGCCTCACTTCGAGAACCGATAGCGGCAAGTAAATATGTGGACTGAGTGTGTCTGGTCCCCAACCTCTTGTTCCGTAAGCATACAATGTTGTTAGTACTGGGGTGCACCAATACTAAGCAACTTGAGATACATCGAAGAGCGGAATTAACATGACGGTCTGATGGCACACTGTTGTAACGAAATATATTCCGTGAAGTCTTCGACGGACAAGGTCTTGCACTTTGTACAACACGAACTATCCCCGTTTTTACACACCTGCGCTTTATGTGGGTGGGTTGTATGAGTTAGCATTAGGGTCTTCAAAAGCGAAACCGACAACTAATCCTAAGTAGTTAAAATACTGCGGAATTTTCATTTCAGAGTACCAAGGAACGGCAGGATACTGCAGGCAGTAAAATTAAAGGTAGATGGGATTAAAATAAAGTAAAAAATAAACATGAATAGTTTCGATAGTGCACGAGGCGCATCAAAAACGCATGGTCAGTTTTGTACAAACAGATATGCGACAACTGCCGTTTGATCAAATAATATTCTTGTTACAGTGTGTAGATTTATGCGATCCAAGATATTGGGTGGGGCTGTGATAAATGTTTCCATGTTGAACTAGCAAATTGTTTTGCGAAGGCGAAGGTGTCCATAAGTACCAAATAATCATCTAAATGTTTATTGCAAGTAAATGTTGAATCAGTGACTCAAATTGAGTCTCGGTAAGTTGGAATTATTTGACCCCGAACCGATGGTTTGCAACGCTATGCGCAATCAGCTGTCGCTAATTTGCACCCGCTTGTCATATTCAATTCCGTCAGATCTCCTTGCACCGCTTTGAAATCCTAGCTGTATTCAGTTGAAGGAACCGCAAACTTCATGGGAGTGGGGATCGGAATCCCTGAGTAAGGAACATTCGCCGTTATTGCTACGTTCCTCAGATGCCGGCCAACATGTCTGAAAAACTCGCTTGCCGCGTAGCTGTCAAATCCACTGGGATCTCAATAACAGCAGGTAGAATGGGTTGAGCTAAAATCCGAGGTATCACCATACAAATATGGTTATCATAATGATGGATTAGGCCCAGTCGTCAGGTGCCTCGTCGTGAACATCATGTACCGAAATCCAGTTGACTCGCGAGCAATATGACCCCAGGTCATTGTATTCGGGGATACCATTGGATTGGCATGTGGAACGAAATATCGGCAAGCCTGTGTGTAAGATACCATCGGGTCACCAGAAAAGTGTGGAACCTATCGATTACGGATGAGCAATGTTTTCAGAAACTAAAGTTTGGTTGGCATCAATAGTATCGAGGATGTCAAATCAGATATACATTGTATGTCTAGACCTTGGTGGATAACTCCGAAACGGCTGGCATTAGTCAACAAATTGCGTGATAAATACATTTCAACTCTATATTTAGTTGTTTGGTATCCAAAGAGGGGCGGATAGTAATGGGGGTGGATGTGTGGATTGATGTGACTAGGGTATGGTGATTGGTAGCTAATGGAGTGGATGAGGATTGGGGGTAACGGTTTTGTCATGTGGCGGGTATTGTTATGGGGTAATGGGGGTTTAAGGGGTATTGGGGAGATGTGGGGGTTAGATTGAGGGAGGGTTGTGGGGGGTGGGTTGGTGGGGAATGGGGTGATGTGTGTGTTGTGGGGGGGGGGTTATATTGTGGGAGGGGGGGTGGGGGGTGGGGGGGGGGGGGGTGGGGGGGGGTGGGGGGGGGGGGGGTTGTGGGGGGGGTGTTGTGGGGGTTGGGGGGTTTGTGGGTGGGGTGGTGGGGGGGGTGTGTGGGTGGTATGGGGGTTGGGGTGGGGGATGTTGGGTTGTGGGGGTGGGTTGGTTTGTTGTTGTTGGGGGGGGTGTGGGGTTGGTTTTGGTGGGTGGTTGGGGGGGGTATTGGGTTGATGTTGGAGTATTTGGTTGATTGGTGTGATGGGAGTATAGGGAGGTAATATTTAAGGGATTTTATGATGATGGATATGACAATTTTACAAGTTTAAAAGCAGAATAGGTAAAAGGTGCACAGATGTGACTTAAATAATCGGTACCGAATTATAAGGTTCTTTATCCAGTTTACGAGACCCAATTTTATTGGAATATTTAATGATAGCTGGGTTCATTTGGATAAAACCCGGAACTGCGAGTTATTCGCGGGGTCCTGGATCCGTCTTCAAAGCATCGGTGAAGTTGAGCGGCCTCAGTAATCTTGGAATTGTTCAGACAAAAATTTCGTCAAAATATTCATACAACATTACTATGTTTGCAGTTGCTAGCACAAAAAATATTTTAGGGGAGAGCGGCAATGGCCAATTCCAATCACCGCCTTTGGGTGTGCTTACTCACGTGTTTTTACAATAATACCAACTTCAAAACATTTAACCTTAATAGTTATCTTTCTCATAGCACATTAGATGGTTGTTGTAAACGACAGATTCACTTGGGGCTCGAGGGAATAGTAAAAATCCCTGGTCCAGTCGATAAAGGAAGCCGAGACGTTAGCTACGGCACTATTAAACAAAATCGAACTCAAATAAATATTTACATTCCTCAACAGTTCCCTTTCAGTTCAGAAACAACCGGGACTTTGTACAGTTACACAATGAAATTGCCCCAGCGCATTTGCTGCCGTACAGCCAGGCCACACAGCACAGATTCATACAGAGGAATACGAGGGTTCTTTTTAAGGTTTCCGAAATCTTATCCCATCGGTGTCGTTACATTCAAATGAAATGAGATTAACGCGTCTCAGTACGGATATGGGATCACAGACCAACAAGGGCCTGGTTGCCCTTGGGGTTAGTAGCACGCGGTGGGGACTGCACAATCGTCACAGCAGTATGTGATGAGTTCACATCCATGCCGAATGGTGGGACATTTGGTCACGTTACGCCTTTATAGACGCGATCGCATCTCGCAGCGGGTTGGGAATGAAAACACGTAGACACGGTTAGGAAAACAATGAATCGCACAATAGCCCGTCGGAGCAGATAGGGTTATCGGGAGCAAATCTGGATATCATGGTGTGGGTTGCACAGAGAACGTGGAGGTTTGCATAGTTAATCGCAAGGGGTAGACAAATAATGGGTTATTTGGGATCACGGCAGAAGGCGCAGATGTTGGGTTTATCTAACTATGATCTTGACATGCAGGCTGCGATTTTCGTGGTAATTCTTCCGCCTACAGTTGTGAATCATCTTCGTGGATCAGATGGAAGTAAAAATCCATTTACTCTCGCACATGCACGCTCGCCGGTCGTCCTACAAGTAAATCACGTTCTGAAGGAAGAAGGGAAAATAACCAACTGGCGAGTTGAAACTGATGGTACCCTATAAATGTCTCATGTCAAAACCCCTGTTCCCTATTCGTTTTAGCAGGCAGTATTCATTATAGTGTTGAATGCGTTGTGATATAGCCAAATAACAACTCGTGCTTCAAGTTCTGTGATCATTCTTGACTTGAATTTATTTTATGGATAGCACGACAGTGGGAAAATGTGTGAACCAAGCATTTCTCAAGGCGTTAAATAATTATGATAAGTGCGAATATTATGAGGTAAGTGTTGACGTAGTAGGCTAAGGTGTTTAAATAGTTTTTATGATAACTATATTAAAAACAATTACCACTTGATCAGTAACTTGCATCCTTATTCCACATTCTCTACTCTTGCCCTGATAGAAGTACGGCTCAACTTTTGTAAACTCGGAATTCCACTGGTAGCTGATGCTACCTCATAACCCTGGTTATAATAACACTAGTCACGGAGGCTCGATGAGTCAATAGATAGTTCGTTTCGTTGCGACACACACTTATGATCAAAACGACATTGGTGTGGTGTTCTATGATGCATGTATTTCGGACTTCATTAAACTGATTTGCAAGTTACCATTGTAGTGTACCGGAAAACAAACTCTTTCAGTATTTTGTAACATTGGCTTTTACGGTTGTTTTAACCTTCGAAACGTCCACTTGTTTTACTGACTGCACGTCCGTTGACACAAACCGTTTTGGTGAGTACCTCGCTGCACGTTTCTCGCTCTGTCTGATTCGCTTCCTATTCTTGTAGCCTGCACAATATACTTTGGGCTCAGTCGCCTCCGACTTCTATACTGTCGTATTTGACACGTCTTACGTGTCATTGCTTACCGACTAGTATCCTAGGCTCCGCCCAACACCCTCACCTAACCCGCTGGGCAGACAGTTATGAAAAACCATCCCCTCGCCAAAGCCGCAGCCACCAATATCGATCAGCTAAGCTATTTGCCATTTCTATCCAGGGCACCTCCAGGCATAATCAAGGAATCTTTCCTCTTTCAACAGCAATAAATTACGCTCAAATGCAACTTCTCAGTGGGTTCATGCAATAAGCAGTAACACGAGCGATTTTTACTCAAGCTCGAACTGTTTTCTTTCACTCCAGTTAACGTCGGATCCTCACCGTTTATGAACGATGACCGAATGCAGGACAAAATACGGTTGCACTTACTAGAGCTACTTTCCCTCCGATTAATGTTACCTTATCTAGTGGACATTCGCGAGGTTAAGGTAAAATAAAAATATGCTTGTCAGATTAAACCGGCAAGAATATTCCGCACTAAAATATGTATTTCAAACTACGTCTTTGTAACGTAAACATTTGAAGTTAAAATTTGTGGTCCCAGTTAAACAAGAATCATGATTTTCAGGAACCGTTCACCCTATCCCGTCTGCACGAATGGTTAGGAAAGTCTAGTTGTTACAACTGGCTAAGTTAGAAATAGAGAACCCTGGATGCCCTAGCCGATAGGTGAACATAACTTTTTCGGATCCTGATCATCGGTGATTGAATTGCTAATGTCGTGAATTGAGTTCCATGCATGCATTCGACCAAACTTCATAAGGAATTGTTCCAGAAAACCTGCTCATTTTCTTTGATTTATCGCCGGACTAAATACAGCAGCAAAGCCGGTGATTGAACAAGATGTGAATTTCCGCGATAATCGCACACCTAGTCCAGTGGAATAACGCCGTCATTATCTCCAAAGACTTTCTCCCCATCTACTGAGGGAGAAATGTTCATACCAAACTTATCTGATGCCGAAACCTTGCATTGACTGATGCTGTCGCAATCCGTCCTGTGCGCGTAGACACTTCCTTTGGCTATATCGTCTACAGTAGTTGTCCGACCAGCTATAGCGTGAAAAATCATCCTTCATTATTTTGTCTATGTGTTTTATTGAGCTTGAAGATAAATCACCCAACAAGAGCTTTTTGCTAAGCCGCCTTTTTATGACCCAAGCAGGAGATATTCACCAGTCGAAGCAGGATTTATATGTTATGTTTAACTGGCATTGTAGGAGGAGTAGCTTTTATTCCTGTGTGTTCATTATAGCTTGATTTGCGTTGACCTTGTTCCAACTGATTTGTGCAACTAAAACCTGGCCGACAATCGGATTCATTGATCCCTTAAGTCAAGTTTTATTTGCTTTAGTAAGAAACATTTTTAAATTTTTGAACCTGAGCTGGGTTACCGGTCAAATGGAAGCCCTTAAAGGTAGTGAAAACTTTTGTTGTCGGATAATCGAAAGCAGTAGTGAGTTGAGCCAGTTAGAAATGAGATATGAGCCCTAGTACATCAAGCGAATACATGTCCGAAATTTAAACTCGCTTGACTTCAATAACAGTTAAAATGAGGTTGGTCTAAAACCGGAGTAACTAAAGGCATTTTACAGCCGGTTGGATAATCAGAAATGATGACTAGCCATGATAGTTCACAAAACGCTTAGCATGTGACACACAAGCATTACTCACAATAATTCCATGCCATAATTAAAACAATGAGTAACAGACAAACAAGATCATACACTGGGTATGGGATTTTCTTTTCTTAGTAGTCACAATGAAGGCAAAAATAAAGGGAATTGAACAAGAAAATTGTTTTGAATCACAAACATAAACGAAACGCATCTGAGAACCGTAATAAAACAGAGTACTTTGAGTAATGTGTGGAAATGCAGCTCACCAGACATACATGTAAAGTTACTCGGTGATTTCGGCCATATAGTTTGCATCATATAAGAAGTTGCTATATATATATATATATGCCGTAACGCACTTGGTAGATGTGAGTAAAGCGTTTTCATCGGTTTCAAATCAACTAACGGTGCTGCAACTGGCTAACAGTATAAATCACAGCAGTTAGCAATATAAAAATATACGACACGACAATTTGCACTTTCAGCAGCATTCTGTAACATTAATTTGCAATTCGTCCCAAATAGCCAGCGAATATCGCCTCAGGATGGAACATACACAAAATAATGGCATCTTAATGATCAGCGTTTATTTGATATGTATCGAGGGTACTGGAGAACGGAAAATCCGACCACGGAGATTTGAGCTTATACCGGAAACACAGTAGGGTGCACAGATGATTGGGTTTCATGCGTGTTCACCCACATCAATGTTCCAACGACGTGGAACACTGGTAGTACAGTGGCGTGGCGTCGTACCTCAAAATCTTGGGGTGCCTCACTTTAGTGTTCAAATAGTATGAGTTCATGGACAACACGACACGCAGTGTCGAAGGTAACTCGTATCACAACATCTTGTTCCCTGGGGTTTTTTAACAAATAGTGGTTCACTCAACAGGCCCGGTGAACTAACGTCGCGAGCCATATGAACTGATGCCGTTGGCCTCGTCCTGCTCACGGGCCGTAGTTTGGTGAACATTAGGGTGGTAGTAGACATGGGTGGATTTGACCTGTACTTAGGCTAGGTGATCGATACATTCCAGTTCTTGCTTACTCGGCAGCCTTGAGAAATTTCCACCTATTAGCAGGATAGCCGCGTCAACTTCCCTCTTCAGAAGAACCGATGGGTGCGTAGGCAACAACAATTACTGTGCTTTTCGCATGTCAAAACTAAATCGCGGCATCCTAAATATCGGCGTAAGAAAGAGTATCCAAACTTTTAAAGTTTTGTTTGTCTGTTTTCTTAAAATTACGAGGTTTATCGCTAGTAACCGGAGTGCCGTAGACAAAAAGCCTGGCTACTATTGCATCTCTTGGTATTGCTGATATGACACTGTACACGGTTGAATATCTATAGAATTCATTTTGTCACCTATTTTCACCAGGCCCCAGGCACACTGTTTTCCTATCACGGATTTAATTGCTAGTCTCCGCAGTAATATCCACCGACCGTGTTTAAATTCGCTTACCGCGATAGCCTCTCAGAGACTAGCCAGTTCCCGGTAATGTAATAACTGATCCGACGCTCATGCACCGAACAAAACTCGTGCGGAGACGAGAGATTTATTGTGGTTTGGGTACAACGGTGTTCCGTAATTCAATGAATGGCCGGTTTTTATTTCTGTAGGATAGGTAGGGAATTCAGGTGTTATTTGCATGGGCTTAGTTTTGAGTTCTTTAGCCAATGTCTAGTAATGTGGTTTCGCGCAAGTGAAACAGAATATGCTTCTGTTTAATTACACTGAACAAATGGCGTGGAATTTTAATCCTGTTCGATTAATTCATAACTTAGCTGGATCCAATGTTAGTAATTTATTTATTCCTATGTGGTTGAGTCAATAGGGATGTGGGTAGAACTAAACAGAAGTTGCTCCATTAAAGCAATGCTACCAGGTTTTCACATATTTAAATGTGTTTCTTTGCGGTGAAGGTTGACTATTTCTTGGGCTTGAGCGGAACTCACTTGGAGAACGATAAGGCTGCAAAATGAGACACGACATTATCCATCGCTAGTGGTAACCACTTACTAAATTTTTGTCTACAATGGACGGTAATTAAATAACTAAATAAACGTTTTATTCCTCGACAGTGCAATTCACAGACCAATTGGTTGGTCTTATCGACATGTGCAACGTGATCGCATAATATAGTCTTTTGTTCAATGGTTCCCATATGGGTTTTTGAAGTGATTAGCATTTTGAAAATAGTAGAGAGATTAAGAAACTGGGAACAATAATAAATGTAGATTTCACGGAAAGTTCAAATAAACTAACACGGTCATCCATGGAACTGTCCCCAGGGGACTTGCTTCTATGCAGAGTATTCCCACGATGGGCTTCACCTGCACTTCCATGCTCCAATTGGCTCTGTGCCTGTGTGCCAAAATAGGAAATAGGCCATCAGACTGGGTATAAAGTGATTTTAGGGCTGTTTTATGCATACATTATAGGCGATGAAGCCTCAACCAGTTCTGTCATGCGGATCAATCAAATGTGGCACTTTTTTGTTTTAAGTCAGCGAGTCACTAGTAATATGATTTGCATGGGTATACTTTTTACTTTGGAAGCTGTAATCCGTCATCACAAGAGATCAGCCCAGTCATGACCAACGGTGAAACAAAGAAGATAAAGTATGAGGAATTGTAAAACATAATGATGAATACAAACGCTTGCCGATAGGCCAATCATAATTTGATGAAAAAAGTTAAGATAAATAAACGGAAGACTGCCTTTTGATCAGGCTTGTTAAAGGCCAAAAACAGTTAATCTCTCTATACCAAACTGATGGGACCAAACTCGGGAATGTCCTACGGCTTTACCTTCGTGACTTACTGAGTACTTGTTGGAGAACATTGATTGATGTAGTTTCCATCAACTTAGATGAATCTATTGGCTTCGCACTTAAAATTTTCGAAATAAGTCACGCATTCTCCTTTTAAGTAACTACTTCAGCAATAAATGCATATCATTTTGACTACACAGGAGATCTGAATTTGCGTTAGAGGAATGCTAGAGACGGAGACAGACCAATTCCATCAGTCCTGTTTATCGGAAAGCCATTAGAGCTGAATTTGATTTATCAATCATAACACTACGAATTACAGTACAGCGAGTTTATTGAACAACACTTTTTGTAATGTGAGCTTTCGCAACTTCTTGCTGGACATTGGCCGTGTTCACTGAAAACTACACTGAATTAGCGAATTAAACGAAACGCTTAGTAGCTTTAGGATACACATTCTAATACGTCTTGTGACAACCGGTTACGTCATGGTCTAAAGGACCTTTCAGCAAGGCTGATAAATATAATCACTTAATAAACGTGCGGTGTGATGCCCAACGCAAACTACACAGCGCAACAACTCCCCGTGACACGTTTAAGTATCCTGCGTTAGTTCATTTTATCTAACGATATGCATTGTGAAGGACTTTCGAGGGGCTTTCCTTGCGGATTTGACAGAATCTGTGGAGACTGCTGCTTTCTCTTTCATCAGTCTAGAAATTTCCCATCGTGTAACATCGTCTGCATTGGGTAGTAAACATTAGTCTGCCATCAACGGAGTAAAAATAGTTGTACGGATAGGTGCAACAATTTTTGGGAGTACAATTTGCAGCTCAGCGTATTTGTTGTTCTTTGTACAAATAAATAAATAAGTGACCAAATGGTAAATTCCTCGGCGATTCGAGGTGCAATCCAACTATGTGGTCTGATTAATAGCATAGAGTTCTAGGGCAAAATAACTAATGCGAAGTTTGGAGAGTAATTTACGCTCTTCAGCCTACTGCTTCAGCACACGCTACAATATGAAGTGAGTCTGATGTACGCTTATCCGGTGCACGACTCAGCCATAATAGGCAGGTTTACGATTGCAATATGTTTCTTGCTCACTAGAATTTTCCATTTTGTTGTTATCCAACTTGTCTACTCATCTTGGGCTGCTACGTTGCAAACGGCGTGTTATCTAAAATTTGCAACTATGGGAACTGCTTGGGTTTTCCACAAACACACGTGGGTTCGATCGACTTCTTGGTTTAGCCAACAGGCTTTGCTTGCAGGCAGTGGGCGCCTGGATTATTTGTCCCCACACAGCTCTCACAAATGCTCCGCGCATACTTGTGGTCACAGCCAAAGTACGCGACTCAGTCATGCAGTCTTGGTAGAAGTATGATCTCGCTGTACTAGAGAACCATATGCTAAGGATAATTATATAAGTCTGGTTTATTCCATTTCTAATATCAAGCTAGAACGAATGCCCCACGAGTGCACACCGGATACCGTCAGCGTCAACGAACTGGTCTTATACTGACTCGCCGTGTTCTGTAGATCTCTGATCACATGTGCTGATTTCTCTTACAGTTAGTTAAATAACCCACGTGAGGGACAAAATATAATTTGGTCCCACAGTTTAAGCAGTTACGAAATCATCTGAAATTTTTCGCTCCATCAATGTCCTGAGCTCCACATCTTTGGCGAGGGGTTTCATTTCTCCACTGTAGGAAAGTACCTCGGTGTAATGCTTGACTAGGATTTATCATGATCACATGATATGAACAAAATGTTCACAAAACTCGGGAGACTGATTTGCTACACCTCACTTATGCCTACTTCCTCCATGCCTCCTGATTTGATACCTCGTGCCTATGATCCTCCACACTGGACTTACTGTTCTCCAGTATCTTTCCCTGGTCTACTGGGTAAGCACTTCAGATTATTCCCAAACCGTTACAACATTTGTTTCGAAGTAGCGATGAGTCAAAACGGAAGTTTGTTGCTACACTTGTATCTACACATGTCAGTTCTTTATAGTGACTAGCGTCAACAGTATTTGCTGACACAGCTGACCACTTCATTGTGCATCTACAGAATGTGTGCCGATCACGTCAACCAGGCAGAAGTATAAACCCATAGTTGACTGAACACGAGCTTATCGTCCGTTAGTTATCCCTTAGGTAGCGCGATTTTCGCTAGACCAAAGCAAACTTGTCTGAGAATCAACAAACCAGGTCATGCCATGATGGCATTTTTCATTTATTCCGTTTTGTTAATTACTCAAACGTTTTTATTTTATTTATTTTTTATCCACGCCTTTCAAATTGCATTAATATCATGCTGTCTCGTTGAAAACATGTGTTGCGGAGGAATATTCACCTGTTCTGTGCGCATAAAGCACTTTCTCGATTTGAAATGTGGAATGCTCTCCCGATATATCAATTTATCGTCCACTTTGTCAAAGTGTAAAAACGAGCTGATGGTGCATTACACCAGTTGAATTAAATGATATGTCCAACAGGCATAGGAGAACGATAAAGAGCACACAGACACTTTGCTCACTAACGCTTGCGTAGTGTTGGTAAGAAAAGTTCCATTCGTCTTTATGTAAATTACCTGGCGAGCTATCAACTGCGCGATTTTTTGAACCTATGACGAACAATGACTTTCCACTGGTTAATTAGCATTGCTTAACTAGCCCCGTTGGGTACTATGGTGTATCGTCACAAAATGTTAATGAACAAATGCAGTTTGTAGTTTTTCTAACAAAAAATATGGATTTATCCCATTTAATGCACTAGCCCTGCACTTCAAGTAAGTTCGTAGCTTCAATAGACGAAAAAATAAACTGCCGTGAAATCCAGACTTTGATGAAATATCGCAGCGGCGTGCCCCAAGGCAATGTACTGGGGCCAATATTGTTTCTGATCCATGTAAACGATGTACCTCAGCTACTCCAATCACCTTGTGCGTTGTTCGCAGATGACTTGAAGGTGTGAAGTAATCCGCACACTCAATGATTGTGATTTACTTCAGCAGGACCTCGACCGACTCTCGACATGGACTGCAGAGGTTAAACTTCCCATCAACCCTGCCAAGTCGCAATTTATGAGGTTGGGTTAGTGTGAGCACAGCCAAACCTACACAGTGGCTGATCAACCGCTACATCCCGCGCCTTTCGTGCGCGACCTCGGTGTACTCTCACTCTGCGACCTAAAGTCCATTGACAACACGAATATGCTGTACCAAAACAGCCTTCAGATGCTTTGGGTCCTCAGGCGCAGCTTCAGCACTTGGTCCGAAGAGATTGCCACTCGCCTCTTCGTCTCGATAATACGACCAATGCTAGAGTACGGCTCTCCCGCGTATTGTCCCATTACCCGCGGCGAGGTAGAAAAGCTTGAGCGAGTGCAGCATGTAGCCACCAGGCTGATTCCCAACTTACGAGGTGTGCCATACGAAGCCCGATGTAAGAAACTAGGGCCATACACCCTAGCTTATCGTCGGCTGAGGGTTGACCTCATCATGACGCACCGGATATTACATCTGAGTGATTATCCCATGTTGAGACAACTGCTTCATCTGCGCACACCAAGCTGCACGCGAGGACACCGGTATAAACTTCTCGTACCGGATTTGAAGCCGGTCGCTCACCAACTATGTTTCGAACGCAGAGTGGTGAATGTCTGGAACGACCAGCCGCAGCACACAGTACAGGCGAACTCAGTGTCCGAACGTAAGAAGCTCCTAGAAAAACACTTTGCAGAGGCAAAATATAGAGAGCGGAACAATAAATAAGGAGTATACGTCCAAGAGCAACGAAAGATGCAGCTACACAGAGAAAGCTCTACTCGCTGCTTCGAACCAGTATTCAGTACTCAGTATTCAATAGACGAAAAATTAAATTCAAAATATTTCCTGGGAGTGTTGGACAGTAGTGTCAAGTAATAAGTGTTAGTTGCGGTGTGCGTCCTCCAACTGACTTTTAATTTGGGTAAGTTAGATGCAGGAACGACTGATGTAAGGAGGGCGTTCCACAGCTGACACAATTTATTAGAAATTAATACACAACTCCAGACGGCTGTACTGTCCTCCTAGTTTCAAAGTGTGACCTCAGGTGTGTCACTGATGAGATGGAGTAAAGAGCGGCACACAACATTTGCTTTGAGCAAAATCCAGTATGCCATTTGCAGATCGCCTTGTAATCAGTGACGCCGTCCGCTCAATATCCTCTATCGTTCCAGCCTCTGCTCGTATGGGACATTGCGTATTCGAAGGGCGTATTTGGAATCAGGACGTTGAGATTGCTCCAGTGTAATGAGGTCGTGCTTCAGCTATGGATGCCAGGTTTGAGTTGCATATTCCACATGCGGCAAACACACGCACTGAACTGCTATCGGAATAGAGATGTTTGTATGTCCGAACGCTCGTCGCAACAGCCAGACGTGTTGTTTACCAGTTTTCGATACCTTTTCTTATTGCCGGGACCATCCTAAATTATCCGAACTCTGCATGCCTAGGTCGCGTTCGACAGAACATCATTACAGAACATGCGTTCCGAAGCTGTATCAGTAAATGCTTTGGTATCATATGGAAAGTACCTTGCAGTTTCTCTAGTTGAACTGCTGCAGCTTCTCGGGTTGACGACTGATGTACCATGTTTAAGTCAAACTGCAGTAGATTCTGCTCGCCATCCGCCTGAATCCTGCACCATATCTTGAGGTCGTCAGAAGATAGTAAGAAATTTGAAAAGATTGCTAGTGAAAGGGCATTAATGAATAAATACAATCGTGGCCATAGAACCGAGCCGTGAGGCACACCAGACTCGACTTGTATGGGGTCAGATAAAGAACTCCCGGACTCTGACTACCGTTAAAGGAGAAAGCTGGCTATTCAACTCAAAAAAGGGTTAACTATCCCGTAATATTGTACCTTGGAACGGAGAATCCGACGATCTAAGCTATGGAAAGTCTTCGCCAAATCCTACTAGGTCATATCAAGTGCCTCTCCAGCATTGGCTGACATAGTCCAACTGTTCCGTGTGATTAGCAAATTAGATGTGCACGACGTCTGTCGACGGAAGCCCTGCTATTCGGGTGGGCTTACAGTTAACACACCAGCTTATTAACAAAGATGGATTCAATGACCTTGGACAATATAGGGACAAGTGACACTGGGTGGCATTTTTAAGATTCAGTTTTGCTACAGCTTTTGTGAAGCGGTTACTACTCTAAGCTCCCTCATAGCAAGAACCATTTTTGGCCTAAGCCGCACTGGAAGTACTGGGCAAAAGATGTTGCCAGTTGTCTTGCTGCTTCTGATTGGAAACTACTGTCCTATTGTCCCACAGTTCTAAGGGTACAATGAGTTTCGATTAGCTTCACTTTCATTGCGACCGTCCACAATAGAGACTGTGAATCACGTAACCCACGAGACTAAGCAAAGCTTGACGCATTATCATCGTGTGCTGACGCAACTGCTGTGATACTCAGTTTCTTGTATACTTAACAAGCTGATTTTATCTGATTATTGATAAGGAAAATTGCATAGTCGGTTGATTGAAAGCTAACTTCTAAACGGATTCTTTGCTACCCAGAACCATCACAACCTTGGTGAGCATATTACATTAATTTAAAGTTTCAATCGTTTGTTCCTGCGAACTGTGAGAAATGCGACCGGTATGAGTGCTATATGTCCGGGAATTTGATGAATATAATTCAAACCTGGGTGGAGACTGTGTGTCTGAAAAGCAGAAAGTGTTCCTTCCTTAAACGCTTAGTTGCGATTAAAACTGCTGTCACTTAAATCATACACCGCATCCTTGGTGACCGTTAGTCGAACTTTTCTTAAAGTTCAGCCATAGACACGCACGAAATGTACCTTGTTGCGCTTTAGCGACGTGAGCGTCAAGACCATAGTCGATGGACGTAGAGACAGATACTCTAAACAGTTATCTCTAAACATTAGTTTACCAACGCTATTTGTAGCAATGAACAGTAGTTAAACTCATAGTGGATTGTTTCACACTGTCCCAATTTACGCACACTACCTAGTTACGATTTTTACCATTTAACTGGCGATGACGAAGTAGTTATCAAAGACTGATGGAGACAAACATGCACATTTGGTGTTTCTTCGTGAATTAGTGCATTGCGTTATTCTTGAAGTGATGGTTGTTTAACAATGCTATCGCACGTGTCCAACTTCAGCAATTAGGTTTACTTTTTACCTTATATATGTAATGAAAATGACCCAGAATTAGAGTATTATTATTGTAACCTGTAAGTCCCATTCGCAAACAAAATTGCAAACTATACTGTTGAGATCTCCAGGGGATACAGGTAGAAATTGCAAAGACAGCCGTTTTCCCTGGAAAATATGATGTTGCATAATTAATGTTTTCTACATCGTAATGCATTTTGCAATAAAATGATTCGTTTTATCTTAATTGCAGTACCAAGCTACCACTCTTTCTTCCATTAGATGAAATATGCCTTGAGCAGACCTGCATAAAAGCAGCTGCTGAGATTTTGAGCAATATGGACCAGTCGTTGTCCCCTTGTGACAGTTTTTACGACTATGCATGCAGTGGATGGATTCGGAACAACCATATTCCACAGGGACATAACAACTGGTCAATTTTGCGTAAGCTAACAAAAACGGGTGAACATTTCATCAAAGATATTCTCGGTGAGTGCTGAAATCAAGTGTGAAGAGGTTAATGTACGCAACCATTTTTTCATCATTTAGCTGTCAGGGACCAGTGACATTTTAAAAGGTATCTTAGTTATTGCTTTAATACTGTTTTATAATAGGTTCTAGATGCTTTCTCTAATTCTCAAATGAAGGAAAATATAATCTGAAGTTTTCTAGATCAAATAGTATTGCATACGTGTAGGCGAGTATCAGTATACACATTCTATATCTAAGGACCAGATTGCGAATGTGGCAAGTTTCTACACTGTACTTAATCCAATTGTTCCTAAGCGCATTATGCTTCATCGGTAGGTTTAACCTTCAGAATTATGTTCGTATGTCTATGACTGACCGTATTCACATATTAATTTGGTCGGACAAAAGCGCATGAAATAGCCTTCTACCGTGTAAACCGCATGACTGTGTAGGTAGATATCGATATGAAACGAGTTGTAAGAGCACTTTGCGTTATTCAACTCTGGGATCTGTGGGCATGCTTGGAACTCAGGTAAGTGTTCATAGTTTAACAGCGGGTCACACCACGTGCATTGGTAATTGTAGTTCGTCCCACTGACTCGACGTATGCCTTCCGAACTTATCTATTTTTAATCGCTTTCTGATCTAAGGTCAAGACATAAGGGCGCCAACAATGCAATATTTTCTCCTCAGCTACTTGTCTGCACATGCTGTTCTTCGGCACGATCTGGATAATAATGACTGGGACATATGTTGAATAATGCCCTGCTCGTAAGCGGCGAATCTAGTTGTGAATAAATCTGGTGGCTAATGCGTATGCAATAACAAGCCTGTAAATCCCCCTGATCACACTGCCTAATTAGCGAAGCGAATCATAAATTTTGTCAAAAATCACGGAAGCTGTCCCAAGCAAACGCAAGGTTTGTGCTGCGTATCCTTAGACTCGTCATATGCCTATCCAGAGGAAGGAAGAAATTCGGTGAACAGCCATAACGCTGCATAGGCCGGTAGTGAAAACGAAGGGAAGCACGTGTTCCCAACCATACATCAAGTAATGTCATTCGTATGGTTTTCCATAAAATCCTTTAGTTGTCTACAATGCTACAGTTTGCTACCAACAAAAATGGAACAGCGCATGCACCCATTTAATCCAGTATTGACTGAAATAATTCCTAAAAGGGTGTACAGGTCATTTGCGCAGCATTGTTTATTTATTGGTATGTTATTCAAAATCCTAAGACGACCAGTCACAATTCAGTTTATGCATCCTTTTACATGTGTACGCTGCAAACGTTTAAAGCATAGTTAAACAAGGTTCACTTAATTACTGCAGAATGGTTCACACGAATCTACTGATGACAACAGTTTTTCATATTTCCATCCTAAACTCGATTTGTCCAACTCAGAATGTAACACGAACCCATACAGTTAACTTACATACCCTAATCCACTTTCTTGACATTTATTAACTGTGGTCTTGTGAAGCAAATTATAATGACCAAACAGGAGCTGGTGAGATTTTTATGCCAATTCCATACTTAGTAAACTTCGCTTTACAAATCAAACTCACCGATTCACTTCAAGGCTTGAACTTCGAGGTTGCATGGAAACAACTTGCTCCACCCTTCCAACTGTAACAATTTTCGTTTGTTAAATCATTCCCCTCACAGTTTTGTGTTGCCGGAGTACGTCACTCGGTTCTAGAACTCCGACTGACATCCCGGTGTACATTGTTATTGAAGGGCGGTCCTTCATTTTTAATCGGCGTGAAATAATGCCTCATTTCCAACGCATCATGTTTATTCATTCGACATATTTTGTTAAGTGGTGGAGCGTGCGTATGAAACATTGCCGTTGGATGACAATACAGCTTAAGTGGACTATATGCATCAAGGAGACATGATGGTTGTTAATTCACCAAAGGGGCATAAGGCGAAGCGGGGCACTGGAGCTCTCAGAGGCAGGAGAACTCTGAATGTGTTTGTTTTCTTGCCCCTAAAGTGAGCGCCTTATAACCAGGGTCAGCCTTTTTATATTTGAAGGGACCAACTCTGGTTTGGATGTTCCAGTGCATAAGTTCTGCCACAGCTTATACCGCTGCCAAGGGAAATACTAGAATTGTAAATAAAGTATGGCTCCTTATGGCCCATCACATCATGGATCTTGCATTCTTCGTTTGGTTCCATTGCCTATTGGGTTTCCTATGAAAGGTAAACCTGTGTTTCGAAAAACCAAAGTATGTATCTGGGGTCTGAGTATCAACAAACGAGGCAAAGGTATAATACGTACGATAAACAAATTACGTCGTGGTACTGTACATTCTTCGATCGCTTCACAGTTAAGAGTAGGCAGAATTTTTTGATTCCCTTCGAGATGGAATAGAGCAGCGAGTAATGAAATGCAAATAAAACAGGATGATAGGTACACGTTAGGATTTCCTTAACAGATGAAGCAACGTGAATGCAAAATTAAAGACCCGGTGGACGCTGAGCTTCGAAATCAACTGCTTGCTTCCGTGCGCATGATCTTCACCATTGTTGGCTTGGCTAACGCCAATGCGCAGGCGGATTTACGCGCTGCAGGAAACTAGTGGATGCGTACGGCGTCAAAACTAAGAAGAAATGCAACTGTGATGACTGCAACTTGTATCGTTTTCCTGGAATTGTTAGTGGACGTTTTGTTAGTTCTGTGGCGTTAAGATTGAACGGGTTAAGGTATGAGTAGGCTACTACCCAGGGTGACTGAGACCCTATTGCGAATGAAACATCATTGTGTCATGGACGCACTAGGCCTTTGCTGCCTATTAAATGCTCCTCCGTACAGTATTCGCACAAGTATGCTTAGCTGGTGCTTGTATAGTGTATGTCGTCCATTCCGTCTTCCATATACTGCCCACTTCATTTTGGCCGTAGAACCCAAATAATGCAAGAAAACAAGTTAGAAATAGCACTAGAGATTGATACCTCTGCTAGACAGCTTGCGGGTTTATTTGCTCCCCGAAATTTGGGATTTTGCTGTCGAGGTTTTCCCTCCATCCATCATCCCAGTGGATTAATATCACTGGGATGAGTGATGAAACTCGTGCACGCCAATGCACATACACGTAAACTACATGAACACCGCACTAAATCCAAGCTTATCGCAGCACCTGTAGGTTCACCGTTATAACAGGAATGTGGCAAATACGGTCGAAGTTACATTCGTGCAGTTCTAAAACGTATACTTTTATGTACGTAGAAATGCTGTCCGCTCATATCTCTAAGTAGGTTGTTGGGCCAATCGACAGAGTCTTTGGCAGCAGCCGCTTAGAAGTAATGTGAACTAGCCGAATTTAATGTTTTTTTTAATATTGTTTGTGTTACAATTTCGATGGAAGTGTGCAAAGTATCGTTCAGCACACCAGATGTGTCACTGCACCTGACAAATGTATGTACTGAGCACATATGACTATAAACGTATTCTTTCTTGTTAGTACTAGGCAATAGATTAAAGAATCCTCTTTTATATCACGTTAAAAGATTATCAAAGGAAGTATCCTTACTTAAGTTTTTATGTTCCCGAAATTCCTCTGTAGAGTTGAGTCAATCACAACAAGGTGATATTGCTAACAACATAATTGGTTTGCAGGGCCATATGATGGTACACGTTGCTCAGAGTAGTCGGTCAGTTTGTGACCCTCCAGCATTTTATACCTTCGCATCACTTCGCTCACGTATTTAAGTGGCGTGCGTCCATTACCTGAGCGAATTACTTAGTTATTAGCAATACGTTTATCTTACCAAACTTTGTGAATTACACATGGTAGCTGACTTGAGTTGAAAACACTTTATTCTGACAAGTTGACCAACTATTGCTGCTTAAAATTGTCACGCTTAAGGTTTCACTAACATCCGTGGAGCATATGAGTCCAATGCAGACAGACAAACTCATTTGAGCTCCTGTCTTTCTGTTGTCAAATGAACAATGAACAATGATATATTACAGGTAAAAAAGCGATTACTTTGCAAGTCCCGTAGGATGGTTGAAGTGAAAGCAAACATAAGTGTAAACCGTCAATTTAAGCGTCTAGTGAATTCAAGCGCCCCCTATTCATAGAAACGTTGTAGAATGTGTACTGAATTGTTACTGTAGAGTAATATGAGAAGTAATATGGGGAAGATACGTCTTAAGAACAAAAGAAACGACAACGCTTACTCGTGCGCCGCTTTCTTGGACTGAGGTAAATTGATGAATGCAGTCGTGATATATCCGAAACTATATTCCACAACAGCAGTGTGTAAGTAGTGAAGCACAAAAGCTGAGAATGAGCAACGTTTTTTCGCGTTTGTTTGACGTGGACGTCTCTGATTATATAGCGTAATGTAAGTGGCTAAGCGAATCATCCAGACGTCTTTTGAATACCGTTAGCGTGAGGGAAGAAACAACGTCTGTGGGAAGAGCGTTCTAGTGTTCGCATACACGAAGGGAAAAGAAATTCCGGCGGCATTCCAACCGGCTGTATTGTGTGGCCAGCTTTAGCTGGTGTCCTCTGAGTGTTGTATTGCTATTCAGCTTTAGTAGTTAACGACAAGAATGGTTTGGATCCCTCAGGATCATATAAGTCATTAACAAGTGAGAAGCTGTCTGCCCGTGTGTATTGCTATTAGTCTTATAGATACCGATAGGGCAGGGACAATCAATGATGAAAAGGCACCATACGTGCTTTGTGGCGAGAAGGTTAAAAACGGTATACAATAATGCACAAAGCCAACTAATAGACATTTTTTTGTGGATGGGATCAATACAGAATTGACGGAACCCTTTAAGCACAAAATCCTCAATTATGGTGGCCCATAGGTTCTCTAAATTGTAGCTTAACACTTTGTAGCATCCTCTGGAGGCAAAACTTATTTAAATCTCATGAAATTCAACAGGTAGTAATGAAGTTCAGCTGGCTCTTCGTGCTGTAAAATGCCCATGATAGCGTCGCTTGTAATATTCACATGTATCTTAAATGGGTAACGACGGTAACTGACAAGTCTCATCCCATATTTTTCACATTCCTACCAATGCACTGGAATCAATCCCGGAAACAACGTACAGCGAGGTAAACACACTACCGTATACAATTTGGGTTAATTTCACCGAAAAAATGACACCCATAGGTCTGCTAGACGAGACAAATTATCCACATTGCCCAATGTCATTGCGTGCACCTTCCCCTACAATGCTGCGATGTTTCCAGCACCTTGGCAGCACTGTGGACCTAGAAAAGCGTAGTATATGCAGCCATAATTCATCTTAGATTTGATTTATGGTGTTTGATAGCTGTCAGGGTGATTGAACTATCCGGTCGATTGGCACGCACACTAGTGTTTATATGCTACTTCGCTCCTCACAATGGCAAGGAAACGAGGCTGTTGCTTTTGCTGTTTGTGAGAACGATACCTTTTACGCATCCATGTTAGCTATCTTTCATTCACAATTGTTTGAGTTGAGTATATCTTTTAAAAAGAAGACGAGACCATGGGTGAACAATTGTTGTCGATGATTCTCTTCAGACCATTACAGTCATATTTAAGGGTAAAATAAAGAACTGAAATAAAACCATTCGCCCAAATTACATAGTTAATTAACGATTCAGTGAGGGAGGCTAAACGTTGACCTTTGACCTGACGGGTAGATTGCATGGTACCGAGCTTGATCTGCGGCAATCGACCTCAACATCGTTCGTTCTAGCTGGCCAGCGAATCTGTAAGGCATGGATCAAATTCTTTTGCGAGCATAAAGAAGGCTGAAACAACCGGATGCAAATCGATTTAGCTGTCGCGAGCGCACGGAAGCGCAAACCCTTTGATTGATGCTGGGGGACCCTGTAAATTATCCTGAAGGCACGCTTTAAATCAACTTGGTGCCCAGTGTCGACAATATGGGCCAAAACGGAGCTGCTAAGGGCCCCAGTTCCCGCTTGACGCAACCAGCGCGGGCAGTGCTCGTTCACGCGTTTGGACAAGTGCCGTGCCGTTCCACCAATATAACTAGCGTCACAAGCGCACTTGAACTGATAGATAACCATAGATGAGGTCAGCAATGACAAGATGTCCTTATTGCGTGAAAAAACAAGCGTTTCAGTGGAAAATGTACGCTTTAACATGGCTGCTGGGAATGTCGACTTGACTGCCGCTGAAAGACTTGGTTAGGCGCTCGGCAGCGGCATCCTTAAAAATATCTCCTTCGACGCGGTTAAAACTGGTACCGGCTTGTGCTTTTCTTCAAAATTCTTTGCAATAAATCTATCAGGGTTGCTATTCTCGTGCAGCCTATTCTTTATAAAGGCTAGTTCCTCATCCAGGGTGTCCTGTGAGCAAATTCTACGTGCTCTTGTGGTAAGGCAGTGGATTAAGTTTCGCTTATATCTCAGCGGGACGAAACGGTGAAAATTCCT
>OX104060.1:60701075-61032946 GCA_944474145.2 Dicrocoelium dendriticum | reverse complement strand
AAGGGAAACTCCCTTCTGTCGCCAAAGATGCCACAAGTTCAAGAAGGTAGCTCTGGCTTTTGCAATGCGTGATCTGACGTCAGTTTCTATGCGTCCATCATTGCTGATGCAGCTGCCAAGATAAGCGAAATGATCAACCACCTCGAGTTCATCGTTAGCAAGCGTCAAGAGGTCATCAAGTGGCTAGTGGTCCTGCAGAAACACTGCACTTTGAAGGTGCGAAGTGCATACCAAATAATGGGACCACTCTGGACAGGCTATTCAGGGTTGATTGTGCCGCCCCAACATCGTCGAAAAGCAAGACGATATCGTCCGCATAATCTAGATCAACTAACCGTTCACCAGGCAGCACTTCAACGCCTACATCGTGAGATTCCGCAAGGGAACACTTTATGATAGAATCCACGACGAAATTGAACAAAAATGGGGAAATCGGACAACGCTGACGAACGCCACTTCTGGTCGGAAAGCTATCCGACAGGACATGGTAGACCTTGACGCGGCCTGTAGTGTTCGATTATAGAGCACGAAGGATGTTCACATATTTCGTGGGAACACCTTTTCGCGCAAGTAATTCGAACAGAATCGGTCGATCGACTGAATCGAACGCACTCTTGAAATCGAGGAACACAGCTATTGTCGGTCTGCGGTATGCGTGGTGCTGCTCTAGCACCTGCCGCAAAGTAAATATATGGTCTATACAGCCACGTCCTGGGCGAAAACCGGCCTGCTCTTCCCTAATCCGAGCTTCCCGTTCCGCAGTGAGACGACGAACGATAATCGAGGCCAGTAATTTTGTCACAACTGGCGTTAGGCTAATACCCCTGTGGTTAGAACAGTCAGTGCGACTGCACTTCTTGTATCTTGCCACTATAATCGATTCGCTCCAATTAGCCGGGACACTCTCTTCCTTTCAGATACATTCGAATAAGGAGGTCAGTGTTTGCAGAGGACCTCACCTCTATCCTTAAATAGTGCAGGTGGGAGAGAAGCCGGGCCAGCGGCACGAAAACGATTGAGGGCTGTGATCGCGTTTCGGACCTCGGCCTCCGACGGAGGCTCTAAACTAACCGTCCATGGCTCGTCCTGCATCACCTGAGTAGGAAGAGGTCCGGGAGCAGGGGGCCAGCTGAACTGATCTTCAAAGTGTTCAGCCCAACGAGCCATACGGCGCTCCTTATTGTGTATCAGCGCACCCGCGCTGTCTCTGATTGTCTCACTGACGCCTGGTTTTCTGGGACCAGTGGTGCGGATTAGCTGGAAGAGCTTGTGGTAATTGCCTACTGCTCCTGCCTCCTCCATTTCTTGAGCCCTACTGGTCCACCAGGCTTCCTTGTCAGCACGTAGGCTCTGCTTTAGTTCACGCCTAATAGCCCGTCTGGTCACATTGTGTTCAGAGCCAGCCGGGAGGTGTCTTCTAGATTGCAACAGGTTCACCGACCTCTCGGATATCCAGTGATTGGTGCGGTGACGATGGATAGTGCCACAAGCAGATGCTCCTGCATCGTGCATGGCGGCCGAGATCCTATTCCACTGAAGCTCAGTGTCATTAGGACAAGACAGCGGAAGTTCGGTACGCAGCGCTTCTTGATAGGCTTGCCTGATCGAGGACTGAGACAATTTCTCCGTTGCCAATCGTAGGGGACACTTGGTGCGCCTCCCGGTAAAGTTCATGGAGAAACGACAGCGTACCAAGGCATGATCAGAGTCGACACAGGTACTCCAGTACGAGCGGTAATCCAGGATGGAACCACGCCATCTGTAACTTATGGCTATGTGGTCAATTTGGGTCCATCGCTGGCCAGCTACAGGAGGACGCCAAGTGGCACTTCGGCGCCCACTGTGTCTAAAAGCAGTGCTACTAAGAAACAACTGGTGCTCCGCACACAGTTGCAGCAGACGCTCGCCGTTGTCAGTCCGTTCGGAGTTAAGCCCATAATTACCACCCATCTGAGCTTCTGAAGAGCTCAGATGCCCTACTTGTGCGTTCATATCCCCTGCAAGTACTATAATATCTGAACTAGTAGCACTGCGTAGTAGCGCGTTCAGTTCGTGATAGAATGTGTTCTTGACAGCATTAGAACTGCAGTCGGTGGAAGCATAAGCGGAAATCACAAACAAACAGCGTTTTGCACTACTTCGTGAATCAACCTTGGCTGATGTCGTCAAACGGGCTGCACATAAACGGCTGTTCACCGGAATCCAATCAACCAACGATGGTTCAGCCTTGGAGCTTAGAATGATACCTACACCAGCTTGACCCGTGAGTGCCGCATCGGCGTCTCCGGATGCGTGCAACCAATAACGAGAAGATAAGCCGGGTGCAGTTAATTCAATAACCCCGTTAGGATCATTGCTCCTAGTTTCGGACACACAACACACATCAATACCCAGTGTGTCCAAGGTGCGTGCGAGTGCAGCCTGTTGACCTGTTTGTCTTAGAGTGCGAACGTTGAATGTCGCCATGGAAACGGGACAGCGTGGCCTTATAAGGGACTTTTGCCGATAGGCGTCCGATAGGTGTTGTGGGATGGTGGCTGCAGATGGTTCTACTCCAGTGGCACTTCGGTTGCTGTCAATTAAGCTGGGAATTATAGAAGGAAGGTTAGTAATGGGGGTCGGGATGGGAGTAAGAGAAAAAGGTGGAAAAGAAAGAAGGGAGGCGCCAGCAGTAGCATGTTTTCGCTTATCCGCCCTGCTGTATGCAGCAGATAAGGCGACCCTTGATAATCTGCGCGACGGCCGATGCAGGATGAAGTTTATGTTTGAAGAAAATGTCATGGTTGTATGTGGGCTGAGATACTGCCAGGGCGCCCAGACCTAGACAGGAGGACGATTAGGGTCCTCATCCAAAGCCTTTGGCTCAAAAGCCTGTCCGCAAGGCAGCGGGGAGGTGGCAATGATTTAGTTTTACAGAAATGGACGCCATCCCATTTCAAACCCCCAACCTGGAGGACCAGAAGACTGAGTTTGTCTGACCTCTCACCACTGACCAACCTGGTAGGAGTAGCTCTCAAGATGCCCGGAGGCACCACCCAGTATAGCTCAATGGGTCAATGAGGTACGCAAACCGTCGCACCACGTTAAGGTCCAGTCTCGTTGCGACGGGTCCAGTCTCGTTGCGTTAGGGCCACGACTTCCATCGAACCCTGACCGGTTCCGCCCAGAGGACTTCCGGATGCCAGAAGCTACTGCCACATTTCCATATATGACAGAACTAGTTGCGCGCATCCGGAAGTCCTGTAGGCGAAACCCGGTAGCGGTCCGAATTAGGGCGCATCAACAACAAGACCCAAAAGGTCAAACCACCGGTGCCTGGTGCTTTTCCAGTATGGCCAAAGCCTAGGGGTACAGTGTGACTGTAGCCAAGACGGAATACGTGCTGTTCCCATTCAGAATGGAAAACCTTCGGATTTCCACAGCCGAGCACTCACCATGACCGAGCAGCGCTATACGCAGACAGAGGAGATGCTTGCGGTAGTCTATGCCATGGAGCTTTTCAACAATTACAATTTCGGAACCAAGACAACGTTAGGTACCGAGCAAAAGTCGCTTGTGTCAATAGCCAGGAAACCGCTGCACCTCGTTCCTCGTCACCCTCAGCGTATGCTAATCCGGCTTCAAAAGTAAGACGTGGATATTGTGTATAAGCCTAGTGCACAGATGTTCATCGCGGATACACTGTCAAGAGCTCAACTGCCGGTACCCGAGCTTAATTCAGAAGAGGTCGAAACAGTAAACTTAGTACAGCACCTGGCATTGACAGAAGTTGGTCTAAAGGAATTAAGGCGCCACACAGAGGACGATGCAACGCTTTCAGCATTGCGAGCTGTTATTCTAAATGGGTGGCCAAAAACAAAGAATCAGCTACCGAAGGATCTCAGACCCTACCGCAATTTTCAGGATGAATTCTCTGTCTATGATTGTTTGCTATTCAAGGGAAGCCGTATTCTGATTTCGTCATCGCTCCGAGGAGAAATTCTGAACTAACTTCATTGCGCTCACCTTGGTGGCAACTATACCATTATCCGAGCAAGAGAAGTGGTCAGGAATGACGAGTCAAATAAAAGATCACGTATCGAATTGTGAGGCGTTCCGTTCACACTAAATCCGGCAGACGAGAGAACCAATGACACTGCATGATATCTCTGATCGACCGTGGCAGAATTTGACGGTGAATTTATTCGCTAAGGGGAAAGATTAGTTACCCACGGTGGATTACTATAGTGATTATTTTGATCTCGATCTAGTCACCACTACGACCACAGAGGCAGTAATGAACAAGCGCAGATGTCAGTTCGCGCGACACGGTATACCGGAGGAGCTGGTCTCAGACAATGAGCTCCAGTCTACCAGCGGTGCTTTCCAGGCATTCGTAACCAAGTAAGAATTCGTGTAGCAGCAAACCAGCCCATATCACAGTCAATCTTATGGAAAGGCGGAGTCGGCAGTGAAGCAGAACAAGTGACTGTTATCAATGCCTAGAGCAACTGGCGAGGACCCGTACCTCATATAACCTACGGACAAGAGAGAAGTTCAAGGATTGAGACGTAAATTCTATTACTCACACGTAGGCTAGTCAACTGTTCTCTTCAGGTTCTTGTCCTTCTTCAGCAATTGCGCAAGAATGTTGTTCTGAAAATCAGACGGAAGAATGATGCTGTCAAAGCAACGATCCAAATTCAACTACGCGCCAAACTAGTTTCCGTCACTCGTTACACCACACACACCAAAGCCCCCTTTTGGTGATACTACAACTTCGGTGGCTACTTCTGTCGTTGTTCCATTGTAACGCTCCTCATTCGAATGCTCTTTCTCGATTTGGATGAGTTTAAGTCGATTAAAGTGTACGACAATGTGCTGTCCGGCGGCGTTTTTTGGGTCCCTAATCACCCAAGTCAGATCCCATATCATTCGGTCCACTCACGATGCAGCTTCGCTGGTATTCCGGATCCTGGTGCCTGATGTTTAATTACGAGGTCGCCTGCTTTCAGCTGGACAGTGAAAACCTTTTTGTCGTAGTATTCTTTCTGTTGCCGTTGAGCGTTCGACAAGTGAATGTGTGCCGCTTTGTGTGTGCGTCGAACGGATTTAAGAATCTTACTGACGTATTCTGCCACCGACGGGTACAACTGTTATGATCTCGGCAATCGGACATCCGACGGAAGTCGAACTTCTCTACCTGTCCACATAAACGACGGCATTTGCCCGGTAGAAGAGTGGACCGTACAGCGGTAGGCATTTAGGCAAAGATGTATCCTAATCATAGATGTTCTGTTCCACGAAGGCCTTCAACAATGACTTCAGTGACCGATTCGTGCCTTCAATCTGTCCGTTCCCTTGTGGATGGTAAGCCGTTATTCATGTTTTATCGATCCCGAGTGCTCTGCGCGTCTCATGGAGCAGTGAGCTTTCGCAACATGATCCCCTATATGAATGCAATTGCCCGGGCGCTCCCCATTGGCAAACCCAGTGGTTAGTCATCGCGGTTGCCGCAGTGGCAGTATCAGCCTGTGCGATTGGCACAGCTTCACACCATTTGGTGAAGTAGTCTACCCTGACTAGGATGTAGCGATTCCCTTTCGGCGTTTCCGGTAGCGGATCAACGAGGTCTACTCCAACTATTTCGTTCGGGTAACCCGCTGTAATGGATTGTAGCGGTGCCCTGTAAGTCATTCGCGGATTTTTGAACGTCGCGCATCTTTCGCAAGCTTGGCAGAAGTTGACAACTTCTCTTCGTTGATGCGGCCACCAGAATCATCGGCGCGCCGCCGACTCGAGTTTATTGATCCCAGCGTGTCCCAGCTGTTGGTGCAGTTCAGACAGCACTTCCGTAACTAACACCTGTGGAACTACGATCCTCCTCAGGTAAGTCGGGCCGAAATCGAAGACCAACAAGCCCCCTTCGATGGCGAGCTTATCCCACATCGCCCATAAGCACCGAGCATGATAGCTTTCCCCTCCATTTCTTTGGGAGCTGGTTTGTCTCTTCCCGAGAGTCGCGCATGTTAGATAAGTGCCACGTCTGGGTCCGAAGCCTGTGCTTCTTGCCAACGAACATACTCGGCTTGTTGTAGACTGACTAGCGCTATGTGTTGCTTAGTGCAGGAAGGACAGTTTCCGTGATCTCGAAAAGGAATCCTCGATAGCGAGTCCGCGTTGCCGTGTTGTTTCCCAGGCCGATGGTAACAGTCGAACTCATACGCTTGTAGCTGCTCTTGCCATAGAACAATCTAACCCTTAGGGTCCCTGAAGTTCTGCAACCACCTGAGGGATTGGTGATCGGTTCTTACTATAAATTTTCTTCCTAACAAATAGTGCCGAGTTCGTTTTATGAAAAACACCAGTGCTATCATTTCTTTCCTTGTCGTACAGTAATTTCCTTCTCTTGACGTAAGGCTTCTATTACTGTAAGATACCACTCTCTCGATGTCATCCTGTCCTTTCTGTGACAAAACTGCCCCAACGGCCTGCTCACTGGTATCCGTGTCCAAAACAGACTCCCCAGCATGTGGTGACAAGTCGGAAAAGATTAACACAAGGGCGGTACAGAGAGACTCGCGCCATCGATCGAAGCTTGGTTGACATTCGACAGTCAAATCGCAACTGCGACCCTACTGTAACAGGGCGTTTAACGGGGCCGCGACTTCCGAGAACCCTTTGATAAACCGACGGTAGTATGACGCCAGCCCTAAAAAACTGCGTAACTCCTCTACCTTGGTAAGGGCTGGCCACGCCTTTACCAGGTCAGTCTTGCAGGGATCTGTACGGATGCCTGCCCTAGAGATGATGTGCCCGAGATAGGTAAATTCTTCTTGTAGTACGTGACATCTTTTGGTTGGAGTTTCAGGCCTACACTGATCAGACAGGTTAGCACTTCGGCTAGATTGTTTGGATGTTCATCCTTCGTCCGCCCATGTACGATGACATCATCCAGAAAAACGAGACACTTGTGAGGAATTAGATCATGAAGTACTTTCTGCATAAGTCTTTGAAGCGTTACAGGGGCGTTTGATAGACCGAAGCGCATTGTTTGAAACTCATAAAGACTTAAATGAACTACAAAGGCTATCTTTGCTCTATCATCTCTTCGACCTCTACTTGCCAATAACCGGACACGAGATCTAACGTGTTAAAATAAGCCGACCCACCAAGTGCGTCGAAGATATCATCGATTCTTGGGAGGGAAAATGCGTCTTTTCGAGTGACTCCGTTTAATCGCCTATAGTCAACACAACCAAAAACTACAGTCCTTTTTTCTCACTAGCACAACCGGAGATGCCCAGGGGATGTACAGGGACGTACTACCCACTTTCCTAACATTTCGTCAATTAGCTTCTGCAGTTCGCCTTTATAGTGGATTGGAATCCGTCGTATGGAAGTCTTAATCGGGTCTGGTCTCCAGTATCTATCTGATGCTTCACAAAGTTAGTTCGATCTAGGTCGTCGGCTGACCACGCAAATGGATCTGAGTGTTGACGCAACACATCACCTGGTGTTTTTCGTGTCTGCTCGTCAGTGGGCCGATCGAGAGGACGCACAAAGGTAATTATGCACTGCTCGCTGTCGGAAGTGTTTTCATAACTCACAAAAGCTGCCAGAATATCATTTCTGTAAAGCCTAATAACATGGCACACTTACGTGTAATCATCTGAGAAGTTCCCATATCCAGTCGGCATTTCAAACGGCTCAGCACATCCATACCAATGATTGCGGCAAACGGTATTCTACCGGCAACGACAAACTCATGGTTAACCTTTTTATTAGTGATACCCAGCCGCGCAGCAATGGATTCTCGGACAGTGCAGAGGTCACCATTAGCGGCAGTCAGGCTGTAGCGGCAAGGTGCCCGAACGTAATCTGTCAGCTGCTTAACTACGTTGTACCTAAGTAAACTTTTGCACGCACCCGTGTCAATCAAGTCTATCAGTGGGACTTCCTCGACCTGCACTTCTAAGGTTAATGTTGACATTGCAGCTGATGTACAGAGAACAGCGGGTATACTATTAGATGGTAGACAGTCAAGCTCACCTTGAAAAGACCTGTTGCCGCGAGGTGGTCCGTAATTCCCCTGTCTTGGTGGCTGATAGCGTAGCATTCCGAAATCCCGCTGGGTGGTCGATCGTTCACCATAACTCCGGCGCAAGGTAGATTGATTTTTTCTCTTTTCGAACGGTGTACGTTTGGGCTGATTATGCCCCCTCAAAGCACCACACCAATAGGTCTGTGTTCTCATCGTCGCGTCTACTTGGTCCAGTTGCAGGGCTGTGTCCAGACACTCGAGGGGTGGACGAAGGCGGAACTCCGTCGTAATAGAAGGCGTTTGGAAGTCTTTAAGCAACTGTTCCAAGGTGCGGTCGCCTCCTTCCGCCTGCGATTCATCCGAAAAAGGCGTTCCTGTCAACCTGCGTAGGTCAAGTACATGGGTTCCGATTGCTTCTCCCGGCCTCTGGTATCTAGCGTGTAACTCTCGCCGAAGTTCAGCGGGCAGGCTGGGCCAGTCCAGTAAGCACCGAAGGGAGACAAATGTTTCCTAGGTGACCATTTCTTCCAGAAGCTTATTATCAGCCACGATATCGAAAGTCTCTCCCGAGAGCAGTCCCATAATGACGGTACCGTGTTGTGAAACAGGGAAGTTCTTTAGGTAAAGCTGTACTTGTTTTTCCCATCTTGAGTAAGGCATGCAAGGTGAAAATCTTTCGGAGGGCGGTAGCAGGGGTGTGGACGCCGTCGGCAGTGGATTCGTACTCATCTTCTGCAACGCATCTGACTAATTCCAAGGCGACAGGAATTCTCACTCCGGGATAAGTAACTAGCTTTTGATTTTCATCTGCACTATGACTCGTTGATTGCTGCATCGCTCTTGTATCCTGGCAGGGTCGCCAATTATAACATACCGACAAGGGAGAACTTCAAGGATTGATCCGTAAAGTCTATTACGTAACACGTAGGCTAGTCAACTGTTCTCTTCAAGTTCTTGTCCTTTCAGTAATTGCGCAGGAATGTCATTCTGAAAGGCAGACGGATAAAAGGTGACGTCAAAGCCACCATCCAAATTCAACTACGCGCCAAACTAGTTTCGATCACTGGTTACACTCATGCTACTGGCGAATGATAATACTTCTTCGAGAAATATCCGTTTGAGTCCGGTGCAGCGTCTATACAGCTGAAGGACTAGAACGCTGATGCCGGCATCTGCCACACTTTTGCGCTCAGTTTCGTCACAGCACGAATGATTACAGAACAATCTGAGACGATGAATGACCACTGAGAAGCGGTATTATGAGCACGGTGCACGGGTACTACGTGAGCTATCAGTGGGGGAGGAAGTATGCGTCCATCCATTACCCGAACATCAAGGGCTGTGGGAGAAAGGTGTGGTAACTGCGACGGTCGGTGCCAGGGCGTACGAAATAAACGTTAGAGAAAAAACGCTCAGCAGAAATCGAGCGCTTTGGAGACGACAACCGAGACAAAAATGTGGACTGGGAGTGGAGTGGTAGATGGTATGGGGCAAAGAGACCACGGCTGCAGATACAAAGATGACGACGTGGAGTGGCAAGGTGTACGAAGTGGATAGCTATATGGAGGCGCGAGAACACGAAAATGGGGAGGATGTGATGGTAGTATCAGATCGGAGTGAGCAGATGGACCAACCGAACGAGCCAAATAGCCATTGGGGTGCAGATGTGACGGATTCGATTTCTGAACTCGGATTGGCCGATACTCGTGTGAGTGATTCACCGTTTGTTTAATTGAAGCAAAGGAGGAATCTCATCGATGCACAAGGGTTGTTAGTTATGGACTTGAATCAGCAATTTATATCGAGGAGTTTGGCTTGCTAAAAACGCTGTAATTTTAATTTAGCTATCTTTGCCGAATAAACGTTTGTCCCTGATGGACTTAGTTCTACAACAGTTGATACCCATCCTCCATATTTCCGTTGGTCTGTTGCGTAGGTTCGGCAAGCTTACAATAGTAATGAGCATACGACAAGACGGTAGACCTGTATTTTCGCGCCGGCTGTGTAGATTGCATGGACCAACAAAACCACCTTGAGCTTTCGGTATGGTGCTATTCACTTCCGTTTCCAGTAACTTTGCCATATTCCTATTTGGGGATATTACTCACGATAAGCATATCTGACATCTGCGCTATCTATTAAACCCCGAGCTAACAACTATATTTCAAACTTACTGTGTCTCCCTATTCGATGTCCGCTGTCATAATTGCTCGCTCCTACATTGTACAACTTACTTCAGGGGTCAAACACACTTGACTACATTACATCTTTCCCGTGTCTGAAACACATACACCAGTTGTTCCCTTCAACCCACATTTGCCTCGAATGCACATTTTTTGCAATCAACGTTTAAAGCTGCCCTAAGAACACAACGCATTTTATCCTTATATGCACGGTACAGAATACTAATTAACTAGTCGTGCGACTCAATAAATAGCCCGGAGATTCCGCTCGCGGACTCTGGGTGGGTGATCTTGCTGTATGGTGGAAAGTACGGGGATTCGCATTTCTTTTGTGCCTTGTAAAGACTTGGTTGTTTCTGCACCGAACGGCTGTGGTTGTAGTAGGTCCCAATTGCATGTTGATATGTAGTTTGATGGTTGCGTAACTAACTTTCGGCCCTGTCTTCGTTTGATCGGAGATTTTTAACAGTTGCTCAAACCCCAGACGAATCTGTCGCCTACAAGTTACTTTTAGATTCCACCGGCCTTGACATAATTACACTGGCAATTTACTTTCTAAGTGTCCCAGGCCGATCCCTTCCAAAAATCATCACAAGCATTAGTCTTTGCTAATCCTACATGAAAACTTTTCATTTTAAAGCGATAAAAGCAAGTCGAGACTGTTTACAGATATTGCATTTTAGTCCAGTGTTGTTTGGCAACTTGTCAGATGTAACAGATCAGAGCGAAATAGTAGGCGTGATTCAACTTGGAATGCCGACCACCTGGAAGCAATTGCATAATCCAGTGAACGAATTTTCCTTAACTAACTCAAGAGAAAAGTTAAGAAAAATGAGGTGGTAATGTGCATCCTCGTGCCATGCCGCAGAAGTTATGCAAGGGCAGTGAAAAATTGCCAGAGGCCTACACTCTCCGAACTGTGCGCATAATTTACCATTACAATATTTATGTATTTTTCGGGCACACATTTCCTATGTAAACACTCACAAAGGGCGAATCGATCCACTTAATCGAAGGCCCCTTTGATGTCGCGGAACTCGCTACGGAGGTCAGCCAATAGAAATGGTGGTGCTTCAACCCTTGAAGTACAGTAAAAATATGGTCCATACAATGTTGTCCTAGAGAAAACCCGGCTTGATCTTCGCAAATCAGGCATTAAATGGTAGCAGCCAATTGTGAATAAGAGCAAAGGCAGACATCTAATAAGTGATGTATATTAAAATTATAAGTTTCTGATTGCCGTACTCGAGACGCAAACCCCTCAAAAGCCAGGACTGCAACAGAGCAGCCCCAGTAGACTGACACGGTTTTCATTTTCCACAGCTTCACTGATAAATAACACCAAAAATTCTCTACTACTCATCGGCAATCCAATATCCGTCTGTATAGATTCCAAGTGCTGTGTCACACACAGTTGCTATTTGGAAATTCGTAACTCTGGGGCCATTCGCCGTGTTCTACACAGTTGATCACTGGCATGGCAGTGAAAGACGAGCCGTGCTATATCACAGCCAAGTGCTAGTTATGCAGGTCCGCCGCCGTCACTCATGGCTAAGTGGCACATGCTGCTGACATCAGGAAGTCATGGGTTGGAATCCGGCAAAAGAGCTAGGAATGGGCTCAACTGACGAGACCCAAAATGTCGAACAAGCTGTCTGGTGCTGTTCCAGACGTGTGTGAACCTGCATGACTGACATGGGAATGCGACGAACTAGATCTAAAATTGCACCAAAAATCCCCACAACAGCAGTCCGCCATAGTCTGAAGAGGACGAGAAAATTACATCTAGTCCAGCAAAGCTATCTAGTTTTCACCTCCAACTCCTGCTCGACGTCTAAGCGGGAAGGCAAATCCAGTTGGATGGCTCAGGAAGCAATCACTGGTGGGTAACGCAATTTGTAGGTTAGGCCCTTTGCTATTAAGGTTGTTTTCATTAAATATACAGCCTGACACAATTTGACAAACCTTTAATAATTCGAAAGGGATTGATTTATCAGTCACACATACAGAGCCAACAAGATAGTGAACTGCAAAACATTGTGATCAGGCAGGTAGCCGACTTTCTCGATTGATGTGCGCAATTTGAATAGTTCTGCGGTTTCCTTAGGTCAAAGTAATTTCACCTCATTCTTTTCGCAGTAACAGTTTCAATATACCGAGTGAACCAACTAGTACCGTTTGAAAACAGCTTTGATGGGTCAAGAAGCCACCTGTTTCATATGATTGAACAAAGCCCCCTTTCCCAACACTGTACTCCAACACCGCTTTCATATTTCTATACAATCATCGGTCAGATATAGCGAGATTACAGTCTGAACCCTGGATCTGTTAGATGTCAGCTGAAACCACTACTCCTAACCTACCGATTGGCTTCATCTGTTTCAGTTGAAGTCTCAGTGACCACATTAACTTGTAACGCTGCCCGAGTGAGACTGTGCGAGTGCTTCAAAAATATCTGCCCCAATTAAATCCATCTTCCATTCTATTCAGATCACGCTTTTACAGCCGAAATACTTGGTCACTTGTAGTTGCCCCATAAGGATCTATCGCATTCCACTGATGGGAGACTGAGATTGTAAGCATTTGCTAGTTGACCCACCCCCCATAATATTTAGATTAGCCGTACTGTCCTATGTGTTACAACACTTTAAACTACCCTCAGGGAAATCACTTTATCATACATGAGCTGGACGTAGATAACTTCGATTTTTTAATGCTACTGCAAGACCCTTCTGCTCTCTATTTGCACTTGTGCGTACATGCAACAAACAGGGAAAAATATTGATCTCACCTTTAAACTTTGGGTTTCTGCTATTAAAACGGGTTTATTAGGCTCTACACACGATTTTAATACAGTAAGATGTGGTGCAGCAGATTTCAAACATAGATTTAGATGTCGGAGTTCTCTCACATTCTAGCATCTCCACCTGATGGAGCTATTCTGTGGTAAAACCTAAGATTGGGTGGTTGTGAGCGGCTAGACTGAGAATTCGATATACTTTCGTAGTTGCGACTTATGGACGTAAAATAACACAGTTGCGATATGGCTAATTCTGTCACCGACTGCAACATCAGCTAACAATTTGCATACTTTGAACTCCACCTCAGTCAATTCAGATAGTAAGCGGGTGCCTAACCTGTTGCCTGTTGAACTGAGAAATATTTATATTCCCTTAAAATTACTATATAAATCCGTTACAGCAAGGTGCTAGCAAGAATCCTGGTTATTTCTATCGCCGTTTTGTTCTACTTTATGACAACATAGACTTTACCACAAATGCTTGTAATTAGATTAGCACACAAAAATGTGCAGAACATCTGATTATCCTAGATTATGTTGTACAACTACTAATGAACAAAAGGCATGTATTTCAGTGACGTGTTTTCGTTCAGCGACATGTAGCTCTGTTGCATATATTGTACAATAAAACATCGGAACTTGACCACCTCTCTGTATTGGCCACTTTGGTCCACTCCTTTGAGTGGTCAGTTTACGGAAGTTTCATTGCATCAAACACAATGATAAGAAACAAAACACACCATCTGGGAACCACATTCAAAAGTATGACAGAAAGCACAGATCAGAAAAATGCCTCACACTGGCGTCATGTTTAATTTCTTATCCATCTAGAATATTGCATAACGCCGCGGTGTGGAATTTCTTATGGAGAACTGTCAGTAAAATGCCCACCGTGGTCAGTCGGCTACTTGAGGAATACAAAGAAGCAGAATCAGGTGAGTACCCATTCTGTTAATAGGATGCTTCCTGTAGGTAACCTTATCTCTGAGACTCAGGTAGACACCGAGTGTTCTTGAGCGGTTGCAGAAAATAACCACGTATCCGTCGGCAACTTCAGAAATAGCATCAAAATTGCGCGCGCTGCATGATGGCACACTAGTCGATTCTGTTGAAATAAGTAACTATATTAAGGACCATTTGCTCAATGAAATAGTCGGATAAACCTCAGCATGGACAATTTCACGTCATCAATGCGGCTGATGATTGATACATGACACACGCTGGCTGGATGACAACACAGATCAGGAGGTGACGTGATCCTAACTTTCGGAGAAGTTTGCACTGCAAAGGTCGTTGAAATATGGTTAGTAGCCATCGAAATGGAGTTCACTGGTGCTTTTGATGCTGTGTAGTGGATGAGACCGCAATGAACCTGGGGCGATGGTTGACAACAAGCTCACCAAAGTACCATTGACGCCACCGCTTCGGGGGCCCACGGAGCTTATCAGTTCTACCGATATTGCAGGAGCTCAAAGTTTTCAAAAGGGGAACACTCAAGCAGTAGCCCACCCATGCAAAAATGTGTTTAAATCCTCACTGCAAGCAGCTGGTCCGAATGTTTCTCTTACAGTTAACGCACATCACTGTTACAGTGCAACTATGAACGAGATGCCGATAAAAATAAACGCGATAAATTTGGCACACGATGTTATCATGTGGATTTTCACTTGAGCGTAAGGTGCCATCCTCTGTCTGCAGAAGAGTTCAATTGCTGGCATTTTTGATCGAAATGCCTGGCTATACAGCAGAGCAATGGCGCGTGGGTGGAGCAGCCGGTAAGCTTACTCCATCTGAGTGCTTAGACACGACGAGGCATTTTGTCACATGTAGACTTGAGCATTGTGAGTACGGTCAACGATAAATAAGCAGTTATCCTGTGGACTTGGCAAAATATAAGACAGCGACTAGGGCTTTAAGAATACTGCTAGCTAGGCTAATTATTTAGAGGGGAATATTTATCGAATAGATTCAGCCAGAACTTCACTGGCACTAAGGAACGCACTCCACGGTCTTTACATTCCCTTTGAGACTTCCATTAGTGACCAGGTTTTACGGCCTGGAACGCGACTTAGTTTTCGCACCAGCGATTGTCATCTCTTAATTCAGACGAATTTCGTTACAAATATCTAACAAACCCACTCCAGCTTCGGAGGCGACACACTGAATGAACCTCTTACTAGCTGAATCCATCCTCTGTGGAAGGTGTGGACACCACGGCCAGGGAGATCTAATGTTAAGATTAGCGCAACACCTTGTTGGTTTCAGAAATGGTAGCCTCGCTGCATAACCTGCATAAAGTCGCCCATCCATTAGACGAACAAACGTGGTACCAAATTTATAACCACATCTAACCAAGCCGGTAAATTAAGTGAAAGACAGTCCAACAAACCATCAAAGGTACTTAGATTGAGGAAGCATGTGTTTGAATTGTGATGAAGTTCGAAGATTTGCCAATGCAAGATAGACTCCGGTGCTAGCTAGCAAAGAGAATATTTTAGACGCAGGCGCGCAAGGCCATACTTATTGACCCGATCATTCTGAAGTACTTATTATATGAATGGATTATGACTAGCAACGAAGTGAATCTTGGTCCAAATCATCACTGAGACCTTAATTGATGAAACAGATGGATAATGCGTGTAGCGCTCCCGGAAACCTTGAGCTCCTGTGACGCGTTCTGATCTCACTTGATCTCATCAGGTGAAGATAGCACGTACCGAATTCAGGATCATTGCGATCTCAGTTTTGACCGCTAGCACTAAGCCGCTGGGCCACTGAAGTGAAGCACGGTCGTTCGATTACGAGGAATGTAGCTGAGGCGGATAGAAATTGAGTGTTGCCTGCCCGAAAACACTGTGCATCACGAGACTTTTCGATCGCATTAGGTCGAACTAAAAGGCATTGTAATACCGAATCATAGGGATTTCTATCTAAACCCCTGCCCCTAAGCCAACAAGCTAGGGTGGGCAACGCTTGCCGAAGGCGTTGTGGGAATGAAGTTTGGCCCGCGATTTCCATTAAAGTGAGTCTTGGTTACTTTGATCACTGGTCTGAGTGCATGCAGTCTCTGCTTGATGACCTCAAGTCGGTTCGAATCCGGTTGTGGAGTACATTGTTTTCAGGCAGGCAACTCGCAAAGTCCATCTGTAACAGCTGTAGTTAACTGTTGATAATCATGCCGCCTCTAAGAAAGACTTGACAGCAAAAGCTTGTAAATGGCCTATGGCTTTAGATGCGGACAACCATACAAATGAAACCCTTTTACCTCCGGTTCTTTGCGTGTCCAACTCCAGTGAGTATTCTTCAATCAAAATCAGAACTCTTGTTAACCGCACTGAGTTTTCAGTGAGATGAGACGAATACGGTACTTCCCAAGGAACGGTATGCATGACAACATTATGTGTCATTCCATTACGTGTTCATTATCTCGTCCACAGAGTGCAGCCAACACAAACGATATGAGCAGGATCAGACCATCATTTGTGGTCAACGCAGCGAGCGGATGCGTGGCTGTCAACATACGCTTCTATGATACATCATTATGACCACAATGAGCTGCGAGATAACCTGCTGGTGGTTTACGCGATCGACGACAGGCCTCTCAACATAGTGTAGCCCGGACTAACGTTAGGATGACTAGTCCACTAGTTTGATTTCAGTGCGGATATCGATCTACCTTAAAGGAATAAGTTTGGAAAAATGCAGCACATATGTATTACCTACTTAGTAGCGCTTGTGACTCAACAGACCTGAGTTTCCGTACTGTCACTCCCAAGTTACGGTCAGTTTAACTATCTAACTTTATCCAGACCCTATGTGACGGACTTTACTTGTTAGCTGGAGCAAGGCTTGCAATATCAAATGTTGACCGTTACATTCGTCAAGCTACTAGTTCAAAGTCTTGCTCTTATCCTTCCTGCTATGGATTTATCCAATGTTAAATTAATAGGCACGTTTCGGAATATGAGACTACTTTTCTCTGTAAGCAGTAGTTTGTGCGGGAAATTAACCTGACCGTTTTCGTAGGTCTGCTATATCATAAGACGCACTGAACTATTCATTTCAGCCTTTAGAAGGATCCGAATGAATAAGCTTAATTCCGGAATGTGCTAATCTGTCACCTATGCATATTGGTTAGAAAGCCGGTGGTGTATACAACAAACTTACGCCTTATTCAAATGATGTAATCTGAAATCATCAGGATTGTCTCAACCAAACATCTACCTACATAAAAATAAAATTGTACCGCCGTTTCGAATCGAACACCCGCTGTAAACGACAGACTGCACACACTGTTTATAATTACAAGTGCTAATTAAAGCTCGACGTAAGATATCCTTGCTAGGGCAATCAATAATATTATATCAGTGTGTAGCTAGTCGCGCGTTATAGTACTTAGGCACTCAGTCACGTTGGTAGCCTGCTTTCGCTACAGACGGAGACCCAGTCATCCATTCACAAGAGTCGGTTGGTGGTTACAAGTGCTACTATAGTTCAAAAAGTTCAACAGTAATGACTAGTTTCGAAGATTTCAGCATCCACACGGTGCATTTTCATGAGTTCAGGAATGAAACCGATGAATTTTGTAATCTACAGATTAATGCGGGGGAAGGTATTATCAGTCTGCCAGATGTGCTATGCCAATACAAATACTGTAGGAAATTGCAACGGAAGAAACAGCATGAGACTCGACTTCCTGGTCTAGTGTAAACAGAACTATATACTGTTATCTGCAGTTGAATAGATAAGTTTGTAGAGTCATTTGGTACAGTCGTTGTGCAAACCGATTGCGAACAACATCTCATTGTGGACCGCGATTCGCACGGAAACGCACCTTGGTCGGTTCGGTCACTGGGACCGTAGCTGGTGAAGCAGAAAGATATAGGGTGTTATTCGTCGCAAAAGCATGCACTCCAAGACCACTTTTTAGTCCGCTTGCTTTCAACAAGTGCAGATAGCATTCAAAGAACCCAAGAAGTCTAGGGCATCCAAAAACTCTACCACTGTGCCTCCCCAGTCACACCGAGAGTATCAAAATAACGCCCATAATCAGTCATTAACCGCCGTGATAAGTGTTCCCTACCATGACCCGGTGACTTTAGGGGCGGTTTTGGCCAACGTCCCATGGTCCCGAATTCGATGCCCGCTGTCTGCATCTGATGAGCTATTTTAGAGTTAATAATAATCTAATAGGTGCTAAATTTAGCGAGTCTAGCATGAGTTGATTACAGTTTTACCATGTAGTATTCCAGCCCAAATACACTATCCGTTTTCCTCAAAAATGCTTGTGCTTTCCTGCTTCGTTCAGGATTGAAAATCGATCCGGCTCGTTGGCAAACTTGTGTGACCGAGACACAAGCAACTTTTGGAATGGTCATTGGACGAATTTTTGTCAATCAAAAATTTGATCAGAAAAGCAAAGAGGCCGTAAGTTTGATTGTTTTACCGCTTTTTGGTGGTGGCCTGCAGTCGAACTTTCCTATCACTTTTCTAGTAGACTTGAGAAGATCGTTACTTTTTTAAACAAAGACCTAAACGAGCCTGAAGCTCAAATTGTATGGCACCTAAGTGTCAACCAGTCGAGTTACGCTTTATTGGTTTGCGGAGAGTTACCCCAGTCCGCAATTGCCTCCGCTCACTATCTAGCTGTCCATACGTCGTGATTCCATGTTTTTCATCCCACGCAAAGGCGCCGGACCGTAAGCAGTTCTTCTAGTTGAATTTACAGGCTTCATGCATGATGAATGAGGATCAAATTTCTACGATCCAGATAGGCCGTATGCAGTTGCAAATGATACGACTCCCCTGAGCTTTGGATTTGAACAGAACAGTGCAAAATACGATTCATGGTGGATTAGGCATAGAAGCTTCGACGGTGCCTGGTTAGTGAGGCCGAGCTGAAGAGCTTCGGCTAAGTAGCAAGCTAGGAACACGTACAAAGTAGTATCTTCAAGGAGGAATACGGTGCCTTGAACTATGCAGAAGCGCTGCCTCTTTAAAGTAAATGCTGGGAATGAGCAACCCGGGATAACTGGATAGGAATCAGTAGTATCCGACCGCATCAATAATGTCGTTATCAAGTTGTTGTGAAACTCTAAGACATCTTGGTGTTCTTCGGGATAAGCATGCACCGAAGCTACCCCGAGTAAAGAATCGACGGTGAACATAGAGAAGAAATCCGCCTGCAATCTATGTTGCTGCTTGGTGCCGTAATCAGCGAGTGGCACTTATTTTAGAAATTCCAAGATTTCATGGATGGGCGACAAAAGTACACATGGTTTAGAAGGTTATCCTCTATCTGCGTTTGTGTCTATAGTCCATGAATCGTGGTCACTTTCGCTCACAGACTTCAGTTAGCGACTGTTGTGCTACAACTGCTGACTAACATAAATGGCGTCGATGCCTCTATTTTCCGACAGATAGTATGTCCGCTTCCTTGCGGAATGCGTAATTCAAGCCTGACAGCCTTGGCTAAAATACTACCTTAATGCACTGGACTAGTTTCAACGTCGGGTTTCCAGATGTGTCCTTGGAAGGCGAATTCCTCAAACAAGCGGCTAAGACGCTTGGGAGTATTCAGCTGACGGTATCGCTGAATACGATGCAACTTGACAATGGCATACTTCATCTTACATTAATCGAATCATATGTGCCGCTCTTTACTACAACTCAGCAGTAACACAAACTCACGAGATCACGCCTTGAAACTAGTGGAACAATACAGCCGTCTAAAGTGCTGCAGGAACTTCATTTCTATGCGCCTACGTCACTCGTAGAACGCACTCGCTGAATCAGTTGTTTCTACATCGATACTATGTGTATTTAACGTCGTTCGAATGAAGCGCTCAAGCAATTAACACTTGTTGATTAATCTTGTCTCTCTGTTCTACTCGTGAGAAATACCTTGGCGTTAGTATTTGCCACCTAATAACACGGTGAAACTACCCGAAGTGCGGCAGTACTGCATTGAATAACATGAGTTCTTCCTTTGATAGTACAAGGATTAAATTCCCTAGACCACACAATGGGGTTTGTAAAGCACTACACCCTAATACGTCTAAAGTGGTTATGCATTTGTCATCATCAAAAATCCTTCATGTTATGCATCACACAACAGCTACCTAACAAATTCCAATGGAATGCAGGGGAACACTAGCGCTAAGATTCGTGCGGAGGTAAACTCTTCAAACTAACTAGTCAACCCACTAATATCGAATGTTGGAGAGTAAAGTTGGCTCTGTAACATTCGCTCTCTCCGTGCTGCTGCCTTGAACAAAACGTAGGTAACTTGTCACCTTCCTTTATCACGGCACTTGTGTGATTTAGGTCGGTATGCGTGTTGTCAATTGTATGGGTACATCATCAAGGGTCCACACGGCAACAGTGCATCATTCCAAAATATACATTAGAGTTACTAAAATTATGATTTAATTTTAACGCACGCCATAGAAACCAAAATACATGCAGTGTGTTCAGTAATCAAACTAAAGTGTGTTTACTGATAATTTTAGCTACGTCGGTTTGAAGAACGAGCAGTGTAGGCATGTTGGAATTGGTCTGGAAACAACATTGACTGATGTGTTTGTTTGATCTGGTGGTTGGCAGGAATTGTGGAGGAAAAGCTGTGTCAAATTTGTATCTTATCATTTAAGACGTGCATGGTGGGTATTCTTGGAAAGAAAGCATCGATAGGTAATTTGAAAAATACCTACGCGATTAAGATACTATCAGCATTTACATGCAACCGTCTAGATGAGCATTTACAATCAGAGGTTTGAAGGGAAAAAGCTGGATATCAATGGAGTAGCGTTGAGATGCTACGTTTAAACTGCAGTTTTTCGACTATGACCAGCACGTCATCAGTTGGTATACTGAACGGTGCATCAACACCCTTTTAAATAGTAGCAAATATATACTTAGAGCCACGGCCATGTATGGTTATGCTCGGAGTAAATTCGCGAGCTTATCCGGTCATACGAATTACATAAACAATTCGCTTAGTTGAGAAAATGTTATAGGATTCATCGCAGCAGCAAACAAGCCCGATGGGCTTGCTACCTATCTGATACAGCACCAGGCGACCGCTTCGTCCTACTGTGTACGTATCCCAAGGCAAGCACAGGACCGGGAAATTCCGCATATACTTTTATTACTCATAAGTAGTAAAATTACACCTTAGCAACTTACAACTTTTGCATTTATTACGGCTGGTTTGTGAAGTTGTGGCCCCGTAGGGGCCAGCCACTGTCCTTCCCAAGGATAGTAACATACAGCTCAGTGAGACATGAGTGGCTATTCATCTCAGTTATCTAGTGGGTCATAATGATTTTCTACGGCCCCCCTTGGTTTATTGGCATTAGCTGTTGCCTAGGGGCGAAGGCCGCTAATGGTCATAGGTTCAGTACATGACGGAGCAGGGGATGAACCCACTGACAAGCCGCCACAAGGCGAAACTGTCATCTGGTGTTTTCCCAGGTGAGTGGGTACGGTAGCCATATTTCAAACTACCGTACAACCTGTTATGGCAGCCACCTGTCTAAAGCAATCACCAGTGTATGGCGACCAGCCAAAAACAACCCCAACGATTTTACTGGTTCCTCTTTGGGCTTAACCTGTGTATGGCGTTCACCAGTCTAATGCTACTACGACCAGGCTTTAGTGATCACCAGGTTTTATATAAACTGTAGAAGGAGGTCACCACGCCACAATTTCAGCTACGTGCCCAAGTGTGTTGACCGCACCAGCTGCGCTCACACAAGTGTTCCAAAACTATATGGTCACCGAGACAGTCGGCGATGCCAGTTTAACAATCTGAGCGCCGTTCCCACCACCCCCAATGCTATGCCACTGTTGTCTAAGGTGAACACTCAAGGGACCAACAAAATGTGATCCCATTGGACTGGTGATAGTCTTGGCCAGGTTCCTGCATAGGGACATTACTCATAGAAGAAAAGGTTGAGCATGGTTTTGGCTGGTCGTCTTAGCAGGTTGGACTGTACCAGTCGTTGCGTGTAGATGGTTGTCCTATAGGTCCGATTTATCCACAAAAGTACACGTTGTTGACAAATCCCGAATCCTATGGGGAACCTGCGCCCTTACTCGGATAGTCTTATCAAATTCACAGACTTCAAACATTCCTTAAAACATTGGAGACGCGATCGAACGCAGTGCAAAGAGCAGCAATGCATTCACAAACACAAGTAACACACCTACATACCTACCTGAAGACATATAGATCCACATATATGAAAATCCTATTATACCATTGCACATTAGTTGATCAATTGTTGTACTATTACTATGATCGTGCCTTTTAAGGCGTGCCTCGCGTAGCTGAGAATGAAAATTTTCTGTATTTATTTATTGTTTAGCCAAGCGAGTATTCGTCTCGCATGAAGTATAGAAGATAAATGGAAACTACAATATTCTGTGTTCATTTCAAGCGGAACAGCTTATGTTTGAAGAGTCTGAGAAAGTACAAAATGGCTAATTCCAAAATTGCAAAGGTCCGTAGTAACATTAGAAGAAAAGATATCAGTGAATCGCCAAAGCCAAAAAAGTTCGCGAAAATTGGCTGAACTTTTTGGAGTAGGAAAAACACATATCCTTCAAACTTTAATAAGGAAAAGCAAGTCTTTAAACGACTATGAAAACAACGCGTCAAGACTTAAAAAAGAAAACAGCAGAAAAGCGCGAATTGAAGATAGAAACATACTTTGTTGAATATGGTGCCAGTCTGCGCTAGCAAGACAACACCCACTATCTGGATGAATTATTCAAGAACGTGCTTTGCACTTTGCAAAAGATTTTACGGCATCAAACGGTTGGCTTCATGTATTCATGAATAGGCACAACCTTGTGTTTGGTAATTTATCTGGCGAGAGCGATGACAGATATTGGTGCTGCATCAGACTGGACAGAAAAATTACCCGAAATATGTTCTGGTTACGCAGCTCAAGGCATGTATACTTAGGATGAAACTGGCCTGTTAATCAAAGCTACGTGTGAAAACATCTTTTCGTCAGACAAGAAAAATGTGCAGGTGGAAAAATAAGCAAGGAACAAGCACATTTATGTTGTGTACTAACATGCTGAGGGTGCGGGAACTGGCCAATCTATGAATTTTTAAAGACATCAACGTGAAAAATATGCCGGCAATGTACAAGGATGTAAAATGCATGGAAGACTGCAGTTAGTTCTGAAAAATGGCTTAGAAGGTTTGCCTAAAAGAGGTAACACAAAAGTGCAACATCATTTTGTTCCTTGACATTATCACTTGCCATCCCAGAATTCAGCTATAAAATGTCAAACTACAGTTCCGACCACCCAACACCACTGGGATAGTTCAACCCCTCGATCAAGGTGTCATACAAGTATTTAAATTAAAGTTTAAGAAAAGACAGCTTCTAAATATTAGTACCATTGTGGAATCACACGAAGATGTGTCGAACTGATGAATAACATAAATTTATTGGATTTCGTGTTCTGCATCGCTGCCGCGTGGAAGGATGTGGTGAAGTCAAAGCCCAATTGTTTTAATAAAGCAAGCCTTCGTTGTTCTGCAGACGGCGATTCTGAGACAAGAATGCAAACAGAATATAATGTATATGAGCAAATTTTACCTCCTGCAACCTCTAATGCTTCAGATAAACTTTCAAAGGAATTGTTTGGATGTCAGATTACTGATAGCCGCAAAGTTGATTCAAATCTCTAACGTTGTATCACAACGAAAATAGACTGGCCCTTCCTGCCACTTCAATTTTGGCAGCTAAGGATAGGAAAGTGAATCAGACGACGAGCAGAAGCGAAATTCCGCAAACGTCCTAAGAGCGTATACATTAACAGACACACTGGTGCTGTTGACGTTTTATGCTCCCGCTCACTGACATGCTTAAATTTATCATGAACCTGAGGGAACAAATAACCAATTTTTATTTCAATAGCAATGCAACCAACTTATGTACTTGCTAATTTTCATCTGGTGGAAGATAATACGGACACTAGCTGTGTGCGTATTATTTTGTTAAAATGTGTGGATAACGTATATTTGCAGGTTGGTTTTCTATCATGTCAACTTATAAACAACTTGTTTACCGTTTTATTGCTCATATATCCCACAGTATACAATGGTACTGTTTTGCTTTATTTATAAGATTAAAATGTATTATGGATGTCTATGTACAAACGTAGGTTGCATTTGAAGACGTAGTGCACATGTGCACTCGATGGTGAGTAGTGTCCTCTATGTATGAACCTGTCTATAACGACCACCTGTCCAAGGCGACCACATTTTTCGGTCCCTTGAGTGATCGCCTTAGACAGGTTTGATTGTACTACGACGGAACTTACGAAATGTGATTCGCAATAAAAGTAGATCCAAGCGTGTGAGCTACAGGCATACGACTAGCTTATCATCCAAAACTATTCATAGATCCCTTAGGAGTGCAGGCTGGATTCGTACATCATAATCGCCGACCTGAGTCACCCTATGCAGTAGTCCAGATGAACATCAGCAATGAGCATTATTGCAACTTCAAACCATGTGATGGTGGAATTTATTACGGGAATGAGGTGTCTTGATTAACGACACAATAATTTCGAGGAACTGCTGGTGCCTAGTGGTGTGCAGTAGGTCTGTGTATCTCATGTTGGCCATGCTAATAGCCACCTACCTCAAACAGCAAAATCAAAAAGTGCGCGGAGGAACGCCTTGATAAGTGATCTACGAAACCATGCTATTGAGGTGCTTAGTAATGGCTTCTTTCAACATTGACACTACATGACCGGTTTCGTACTCGTTCGTACTCATCAGATGGTGATAGACTGAGCATGGGTAGAACACGGGGCCTAGTGGGTAACGACTGACGCCTTACTCACTATGCCTTTAGGATCCGTAGAGCAGTGCATGATACAATTGTAAGGAATTCACAGTTGCATTTGCGTGTCAGTGTAAGGCGGAGCAACACCGAATCACCTCAGTTTCTGTGATCGGAAAGACCGAGAGCTACTTCATGGTTAACCGAGGTCTCAATGGAGATTGCGTGTCGCAGTCCAACCACACGGCGGGTACTTCAAATCCAGCTTTGAAACCATTGCTATTTTTCACCTTGGGCTTAGTAATTTGTTTTTGGTGACAAAGCATTGTAGAGTATACTGTATCGCTATTGTCTTTTCACCGTGCTTGGGCAAGACAGAGCGGTTAAGAATACATCGACCTGACTGATTGAGATTCATAAGCAATGTTTCGATCGCTAAGATTAAAGTTACTGGCTTCCAATCACTTTATGTTCACCATGGAGTCTGTCTTTATGAAAGCAGTAACCATTCCAGAGTATGTAGGATACAGACTGAGCACGACAGTGCCGGAAAAGATATCGTTTCCTGTTTTTTACTCACTGCTTTTGCACACCGGATACTCATGTGGGGTTTACCTAGTGGATGTTTGGCAGACAATAATATCCTCCCATCTGGATGTCCAGTATTTACGTCCCCTAATCGTCGTCCATTTTCGAGTTACAGACTACGTAACGCTATTGCTATTCTTGCTTTCCCACATATTCTACCACCCGTAACGCATATATGACGCATTCTCAATTCGTGCTTAGAAGATAAAAGTACTGACACAGATGAAACGCGTGAATCCGCATTCTGATATCAACTCATAAATCAAAAGTGCACAGGGATAAATTAGAACTAACTCCGGTTTCGTTATTGATCAATGTGGTCAAACTTCACCATGAAGTCATGTGAGTGAAAGTGCCCTGAGGGGTGCGGAGATTGCTCACCGGTAGTGTATATGTGCGTAACCCTATCCATGTGGGCCTTGCATGTGGGCGGAGTGTGGTGGGTCTGAAAAACTGTCGTAATCCTGACTCAATTGATCGTCGAACTTATTTCCTTGGGTTTACATAAGAGAAAGGGGTAAGTTTCGGTTGTATGCAGGCGAACCCTTGGTGCTTCGGTTGGCTCAGAGTCATGTAACTGTTTACCTACGCAGTAATAAGGACGTTGCGATCCTACTGAGTCGGCACCACGACTGCTTCCGCCCACTAACGGTACTGTGAACACGAACGGCAAGTTTTGCACAAAACAATGTCATTCGCCGCGGACCGAATCGGGCAGCCAAGCTCCGTGTAAACGAATTAAGTGAATAAGCAAATTAGAGTATGTACACAGGCTATGCATAAAAGGCTGACATTCCATAAATCAAGGATGGTCAGTTCAAAGGCGAAAGGTCGATAAGGTGACTCATGAACGAGCGAAATACACAGAGTAAGAGAAAAATTAATAAGCATCAGATTCAGTGTCAATACGAGCTAATCGCAATGGTGAGGCAAACAAAGAACGTATGCGGTGAAGCGTAAAGAGGGCGGGGTGAATGGGGGTGAGTGAGGCAAACTCCATAAACAACGAAGTGGTAGCGTTTTCTTAGCACCGATATAAGACGGCTACTTTATTGAAAAACAAATTCATGTTCATGTTGAGCTAACATAACTCTTCCGCCGGTCGTCCACTTGGAATGGCTGAACGAACCTCCTCACTGGTCTCCTCATTTTACCAAGTGGTATTTGTTGTACCCGCTGTGTGGCTGGAATGCGACTCGCAATCACTATTCAGACTTCGGCCTTCTTTGAAGTAGACCTCGGTCATTAGGATCACAAGGACCGTATCCGAATTCGTGGTTCGATGTTGCTCCTCCCAACCCAGACACTGCATTCTCTGAACGTTCTAAAGACTGTGTGTTCTCCTTGGCAAAAGCACTCACCTCACTACCATCCAGCAGTTCTGTAAGAGCAACTCTGTTAGTATCACATGTCACAGTTTTATCCACGTGGCGCGGCTTCATTTGATTGGCATGGCGGATCCATACCAACGCGGATCTCGTATATCACGTGAGCACGACGTCGCCAGATATTTAAGGTATCCACTTGATCCTGTACCCCTGCGAAGAAGTAACAAACACCGGGGCTCCATGTCGTCGTTTGTACTGGTTTTCCATCACAGAGTTATTGCGGCGTATCGGTGGGCGTTTAGGTGCCAAAAAATCCAGCGTGGTCATCAGCCTTTGACCCATCAGTATCTCAGGTGACTTCCCATCTGGTGCATTGGGGCTCAGGGTACTCCGATAATTCGATCGAAATTCTTCCAGCCTTTCCTTCAGTGTTCCTTTCCCCCTCGATTTCAACAGCGCTCGTTTCAGTGTCCAAAAATCTTTCCGTCTGCCCATTGGATTGTGGGTGATACGGTGTAATCCTCATGTGCTGAATTCCGTTAGGTGCACAGACTTCGGTAAACTGATAAGATATGGACTGCGTTCCGCTGTCTGACACAATATTTTCTAATACTCTGTATTGACTGAACATATGCCTTAACGCATTAAGTGCACTGACTGCCAACGAGTTCTTCATCACAATGACTTCTGTCCACTTACTATAGGGGTCCACGAGTAACTCCTTCCACGGGTCCAGCAAAATCCATGTGTAAACGTGACCATGGAGAATGCGATTTCGGCTACGTGTGTTATGTCGTTTTTACCGGCAATCTGAAAGCACACGAACGTAGCATGAGATCCAGCGTCAACACAAGCTAATCCCAAATGTCAGTCAAAGCGAAAACACATGAAGGGAACCGTCAAAGAAAGCGGGATGAATAGGGGGGAGTGGGGCAAAGTCACAAAATAACGGGGAGTGACGTAGTTTTCTTACTACCGCTATAACAGATCCGAAGCGACAAACATCGACACATTTAAACTTAAAATTCCAGAAGAATCGTGATGGGTCTGTGCTGAAATGTGCGACTTTCATTTACAGCATGTAGGGGCTAGCTACTGCCGTGGGTGGTGTGGTGCATGCCACCCATGCTCCCTGTGTGGGGGCAGGTGTGCTGTGTGGGCCACAGTGACGTTCAAATCCAGACACAGATGCTGCTAATCCAATTGCGGTTCTAGGATGCATCCGCGTTAAACCAACAACCACTTTATTGATAAGGCACTGGCCCAGGTGAAACGAAAGAGTGCTGTATGCAGCGGGCTGCTACGATTCTAGATGGCGTACCGACAAACTGGTGGGGCAGCTATGGTCATTCAAGTTTGTCCTATACTGTCAGATCCTTTTACGCCGATGCTAGAACGAGGCATATCAGATGAAAAATCCCGAGTGCAACAGTATAAACGCCATATGGTTATATCTTGATGTTTCTCTCATTTGAGCGGACGCTTGCGAAGACCCCATTTGGTTTAACCAGATTAACATGTTCGTCTAACTGTCTAATCAAGGAATTGCAGCTGACTATTAATACAATAACTGCAAGTTGTTGCCCTCAGATGTTCATCAAGAAGCACAGCTAAACCAGCAGATTGGGAGATCCAGTGCTCATCGCAGTAGAGAAAAACATTTTCTTAGAGCTGCACTTTACGAGGTATATTTGCCCTGAGGACTACCAGGTATCTGATCTCTTATGCTGCCGATCTTAACGTCATTAATCTAAGCCACAAGTTTCACTGTTCCAACTGACGGAAAGACCTTTGGGAATCGACTCTCATAGTGTACGCACGTAACTGCTCAGCTAGTTACATACACAGAACCGATAGGACTCAGCTAGTAAATGAAGAAACAATTGCCAACTGGGCACAATAGAAGCATGCGCAAATGGCACGCCGATCTCGGCTACGCCTTCACGCAGGCCGCCAGCATCTTCGATCAGTAAGTACTTATTGACATTAGGTCATCACGTTACTCAAGGCTTTTCTATAACATGTCACTTCCATCTCCAACGTTCCGTTGTGGCTGTTGTGATACACCGAATTAAGCCGTTGCTTTGCCTGCAAAAGCAAATATCGGCCAACCTCTATTTGTGCTGGACGTATAGGCGCAATTTCCATTTTCTTCTTGTTTGTTTGTAAGCTTGTTGCTACCACTTTACAAGCTCATATAATTTGAAGTTGTCTTTATCGGTACGGAAGAGGCAATACCAAATATTTTCATTAGCCAATATTCGTCTTCTCACTGTGTTTTTCAAGCTGTTGAGGGTAACTAATGGATTTAAGTTCTGTTATTTCTTGCGTGCTTGCAGTTCCACCGACTAATTGGTTTGAACGCCGCGCAAATGCGCAGTGACTTGAACGACTGCAGCTTACTAGCTCGATTTCCTTGCACGAGTATACAACAAAGGGCTTGTTAACAATATCAGTGGAGTTTTAGTACCCAGCTCTGTTTCGAGCAACCATACGTGAGGAGTCCATCGCCAGTTCCAACTGCAGAACTACCGACAGTTAGCAACAGTTGCGGGTGTACGTTAAAGCGCGAATGAATACACGTTAGAAGTTAATTGATGGGAATCGTTTTCTATGGATTAGGTATATTGGTCTGTTTACATTTCAGCAATAATGAGCATGTACATTAAAATCCTACTGTTGTGAGCGTTGAGTACAGAGACATGAATAACAGTGGCATATATATTGTTATACTTAATTGTTGACGCTGTGGAAGAATTAATTCTCACTTGACTCGTTTAACTCTTCTGTATCCCACCACCTTCCCGTTCAAGAGTATCCATCTGAACTCTAGGGGCAAGAACGCTGTGAAGGAGTCAAGAGGAGGTAATCCAATTTAAGTTTTCGCCACAAAAAGCATCTTTAACCTGTTCCATGTTGAATCACGTACCGTCGAAATCCAATTATGTTGATTAAAGTGGTCCGGATCAATAGATAATTAGTACCAAAATTAGAATGGCATCCTTTTATTGGCAATCTGCTGGTGTTTCCACACGCTGCGATTCCAAGTCACTCTAATTTGTTCAAACTGCTAATGACTTTAACAAGTTTCTTTCCTTAAAAAGATGAATACCAATTTTATTTGAAATGCCGCACAATAGTAGAACAGAGCCTATTAATCGCCTACTGTTTCAATTTTATCCAGGCGACCGAAATGATTACCGAGATTCGTGAGGCATTCAAAGAAAATTTTGCCACTGTGGAATGGATGCAAGAAGAGGACAAAGTCAAAGCGATTGAAAAGGTGGATACCATGAAGGCTTCGGTTGGATATCCACCCGATATCAATGATATCGCGAAAGAGACACGTGTGTACGCGTCCATTGTAAGTTGGCAAACTATGCTGACCATTGTTGCTAGTGACAACATTCCATAAAATTTACCCACATGAGAAGGAATGGTTGACGATACCTGTTTGTCATCTGTAGATGAGGACGAAGTAGGCGCCATGTGGTTGCATTTTGACAGCAGATGTAGCAGTCGGGGATTCGAGTTTAACAAGGTATGTGATTTGCAAAGACAGATTGTTAGCGCTAAAAATGTTTCTTCAATCTAAATTGCATTAAAGGCAATAACTTCTCCTCATTGGTTGTCTACCGCGAACCTTATCATACCATGACACAAAAGTCTGTAGCATCTCTGAAACGCATTACCATAATGAACTGCCAAGTTCTATTTAACACTAGGATTGTGATTATCGTCGGAGAAGCTAACATAAAAGAAAAGGCAAGCGGATTCAATCCCGATGCCTGCAGGCGTGATACTGCTACTGCCATCTAGAGCAAGCGCGCTTGACAGCTATAAACGATCAGCTAATCAGACACACGGGTGCATCAAACCTGCCTTCCACGTGAACTGAAGAAGTTAATTGAGGCCAGCATCAAATCTGTGGATTCAGCTAAAAGCTCAGTGAAGGAAAGCTTTCGAGAATTATTTGCTACGCTGGGGACAGTAAGAACTTCCCACACCAAGAGCATGCATACAAATGAAGATTACACACAAGTGGGTGAGAATGCTGTTAAGAGGGCTGGTTCTTATGTGAAGATCCGAAATTATGTCAAGATTGCGACCCGTCCCACGGGAATCTGGTCTGAAGTGCAGGGGCTTCACTTGAAGGCAGTAAGAATGGCCTGGTCCTATTCGTCATCACTCGGATCGATTTTCCATAATTTAGACAAAGCTGGTAGCACTATTTGGCTGTATACAGTACATTCAGAGAGTCCGTTCAAAGATAATATCCAGCTTAAACAACTGGAAGAACCGGAATCACCCGTAAGTGCATATGTTGACCACGCCAGAATAATGCGGAGAATCTCCGAGCCACCGTTGTGTACCTCAACAACTTTTGTCCAAGTTATTGGTTTGACTTACTTAACCGGAAACATGTGCAGCAGCTCCGACCGGCTTCATATATAGTTTTGGAAAGATATGAATCTCAATTAGCGGGTTAACCAAAATGTGTAACAGTCTAGACCAAGTAGATAATTGGTAAACAATGCTTAAACGCTAGTACCATTGCGGTTTTGAACAACAGAGGAATCTATGGTGCTACCTAGCTTGTTAGACGCGGGGGAAGATAATGAGAGTAATTTCGTATTAGATCCGTTGCCGTTGAAACTTAATGTGTTTCCAAACTTTCTTAATCAATGTTTCCGTGTAAAAGTTACTTTATCAGTTTTAATACATTTTGGATGCGGTTACCGAATACTTTCAGGACAACTTGGCAGGTGAAAACTGAATTCACTGCTCCACATTTTATGGATTCATAAACTATGAAGTCACCCAACAGTTCCGGGTCGTCAATCAACCGTGTTCCACGGCGGCTTCATCATCCACCGACTGGAGCGATATTAAGGTCGCAAAACATTTGTTTGTTTTCTAGCTCAGATACAAGTCTCGAATTGTTTCCTACCATCTCCTCTGTATGTACATACGTGTAAGGAGTTGCGGTATATATATATATATATATATATATATATATAAACTTAATGTAAACTAATTGAATAAAAGTTGTATACTAGATGGCACATGTTAGTTACTCCACTAATTGAGATCCACATTCTTTCTAAAACTATTTATGAAGCCGGTCATAGCTGCTGCACATGTTTCCGGTTAAGTAGGTCTGAACAGTAACTGGAATAGAGGTTCTTGCAGTGTGCAACAACGGCTCGGAGATCCTCAGCCGTGGTCAACATATCACTCATGCACTTGCGGTGCCTCGGGTTCTTCAAGCTGCTCAAGCGGGATATTATCTTTGGACAGACTCACTGAATGTACTGTATACAGCCAAACAGTGCTAACAGCGTTGTCTAAATTACGGAAAATGGATCCGAGTGATGACGAATAGGACCAGGCCTTCAAACGCAAACCCCTATAATTTAGACCAGATGGCTCTGTGACTGGTTGCCAGATTTTTCAGCTTTCCACATAGGAACCAGCCCACTTACCAGCATTCTCATCCAGTTGTATGCAGTTTGTATCTATCGTGATAATGTTCTTCCTCAAGTATATCACAGTTGTGCGAGTGCCTTTTTTGGCTATTCCTTACTACAGATGTGTGACATACTTACAGATTAGTTAGTACCGAAAATATATTTCTCTGTACAGTATTGTGGAATTCGTCAAATATTTGCAATCGCAGTCCGTGCTTCGTTTATCGTTCCAAATTCACCACGGCTGTCTAATGTGAACGATCATGAAGCTTCCATATTGTCCATCATCATTGAGACTGTTAGAAGGCTGATGCCTAGTGCATGGGCATTAGCTGGAGAGCGAAACCCTTTAACTGCTGCACAGGTATCAACATTATAGCATCATTATACACGTCAGCTAGAGGTGGGAAACATCTCAGCTACTGTGCCGCAATACATAAATGAAAAAGGAAAATAATAACAAAAGTTGCATGCCAGCTGAGCTACCAGCAACAGATAGGCATCGTTCCGGTAAGTTACCAGAAGGCTATTAGGCAAAAAGAAAACTTATTATGTTTTACACCATGAATTGAGATAGTGGATGGAGGGGGAGGCTAAAAGGGATGGGGAGGATCAAAGAAACTCACAGCAGGAACGGCACTGAGGTCGGCTCCTTGCCATGTCAGAAAGTGTATCCAGCCGAACGTGTTCATCGTCTTTCAGACTCCAACCAGGGAGCCGTGAGGCTCTAACCGAGGCCAGCACAGACGTGAGGATCTTCATTCCTCCCGACCAAGTCATCGCTTGGCCTCCCCTCCTGTTCTTCCATCCACATCCCCGGTGAGCAAACAAGGCACGTCGTGGAAGTCGATGGGCTGACATGCGTAACAAGTGGCCGAGTAATCGGAGCCTGGTGCGTGAAATAACGGTGCTGAGCGGTTCAGATCCTTCTCCTAGGCCGTAAACAAGGCGTCGAACACGCTCGTTACTCACGCGGTGTTCCCACCAGATGTGAGCCAAACTGCGAAGGCACCGATGGTCGAACGTAAGTAGCCTCTTCATGTCCGCCGATCTTAGGGGCCAGGTTTCGCAACCGTACAGTACGGTCGAACGTACCGTTGCATTGTACATTCTACTCTTCAGGGCGAGAGTAATGTCGCGCCGTCGCCATAGGTGGCGAAGGCTAGCAAAATCACTTCGAGCTTTTGCTATACGGTTCGTGATCTCGTCTTCGATCCCAAGGGCGCTGATACAACTTCCCAGGTAGTTGAATTTCCGAACGACTTCTAGCTGATCCCCCAACAAGGGTCAGCGCAGGAAGCGATCCCTGCCAATCTTGGAGGAACGCTTTGCATTTCGATGGTGCAAAGCAAAGACCGAAGCGGCTGACAGCCAGTGCTAATCTGTCCAGCGCGGCTTGGCACGTCTGGGAGCTGTTACAGATGAGGGCAATGTCGTCTGCATACTCCAAGTCGAGAAGTCGTTTTCTTGGGAGTAGCTCCACACCAAGTCATGTCCTGTAAATGCAACCTCCATGACTTCGACAATAGCGAAGTTGAAAAGGAAAGGTGACAGCGGGCATCCTTTTGGGCGAGAGTATCACACATTCAGAAAAATAAATACCACTTTCCAGGATGCTTTTTTCATACAGGGTAACTTTACCTACCGCAAGACTTACCATAATTTGGACTATCGCAATCAGAAAGATTTCTTCCAGATCTAAAGCGCAACCTATGGCAAAAGTATTCTGTTCATCCGTAGGTTTCGGTTGTGTATGACTGACGATTCCACTGCCTATGTCGACACAGTATTAGAATTGATGTTGAAGAAATTGGCATTTATTGGTATAATTAACAAAGCCAATCTTTGAGATATCCATCTAGATACTTGCCTTTGTCTTTTTGGGATCGTTTGTTCCCATTATATTGAAATTTAATATTTACTCCCATACGCTGAGGCGGTATCCAAGTGCAAGTAATGATAATAAGCTCTGTATTTGACAATCGATTCTAGCTGAACCATGATACGCCAGCCATTAATGTATTTAAGCGCAATCTAAATCCTGCTAGGTCAGCTTGATAGCGTGTTTATTCAGATTCCTACTTGAAAAACCGAGTTTTCGCGAATGTAGTGCGTTACACGAGAACAATGTTATGGTAACGAGCTTTTAGCAAATTGTAGTCTGATTGAGAAGGCGCTGTTGACGAGCCCCCACCTAATTATTATGTTTTAACTGAGTTTGCAAAATGCTATACTGCTTACTAGGTGTAGAATTATGCGCGAAATGCTATGATACTTTGCTCCTTATGCTTGCCTCAGAAGAAACCTTCGAAACCGTTGAAAGACGTCATTGACAGCGAACAGCAGCGTCAGTGGTCCCATGTACACCAGCCTGAGAAGCACTGTTGAAAAATCATGCGTTGATACATTAACATCTTATCTGCAGAGGAGGGATGCTTCCAATAGTCCAGAAAAGTTGCCCTCGAGTTACCATTGCGTCTTTCACACCCTATACCCTACACATGTTTGCAAAGCAATCATCCAGTTCGTCTATAGTAACGCTTCTTTAGTTATTCGGTTATTACATACTGACCTTAACACCGCCTACATAAGTGGCCTGCTTAACTACTTAGAGCAATACATAGTCTTGGAGGTGCGCCACTTAGCTTAATGTTTACGGGTCAGGCCATGGATATTTCTAGTTGCATTTCGTCTGCCTACCGGCCACAGCAATGGCTTCGAATTAAGCTTATAAGATTTATTTCCCTGTGGCATTTCACTATTTTCTGTGTTGGCATTCTTGATCGTTCATAGTTAAAAATACAATCTTATTCAGTCTGAGTGACTATACTGTCATTAAATGAATAACTTGTCGAAACGTATACTACTAGCTCACTACTAAGTACTATCCTCATTCATACGAAACTCAAGCAACTGGCTCCCAGTCGGAGGATCGTAGGAATTCTGCATCGTCCTACGTGACCCTACTGTAGTGCACAAATCATGAAGGATTTAAACTACTAAGCTTGCAGCTTAGCTATTTCTGACGATGACAGGATGTGTGTGAATGTAGTCTCGCGCCAGTTATGTAGCCAGTCTTATCATCATGTACCACCTCCGGATACAAATCTTCTTCATGGATTAGCTGATAGTTAACAACATAAGGCAATTAGCCAATAATAGGAAGAGTTTCGAAAATGCGCCACAGCTCAACTAAGTCATACGATCACCTCACTTCCCCTTGGTAACCAGCATAACCGATGGTCAAATGATATACATATTTGGTTATAAGTCAAATGATTGTAGATACGTACTCCCATGTGCCAATGATCAGTCCGGATAGATGTAAACGGTCTCCCTGTGTCTCTACGTTACCTGGTGGGGGATGGCTTTGCTCGTCTCTGGTAAATTTGGTTGAAACTCTGAAACTGCACCAATGCTTGTCGAGCATTGTGTGTTCATAGTTAACAGCACTGCATCAATTCGACTTACAGTTAACTACCATACCTGCCACCTTATTGATATGAAACCATATTTTTGATTTGCCCCATGAAGTAAAACTGTAGCTAGGACATACACAATATTTACATGTTAGGTGGCCCCACATACTCTTCTCGTCCTTTTCTATCGCGCGCACATATACAGTCCGAATCCACTTCGTTTCTGTATGATTCTGTGAAATCAGCGAGTCCCAAGTTAAAACCAGTAAGATCCACCCGCTTTATACTAATGTCGGATGCTGTGTAGAGTTAAACACACGCGATGATGACACTAAATTCCAAGGATATTTAGACGGTATGTTCTTTTCGTTCAACAGAAGAATATGAGCGTTGACACCTATTTGGAGAACTACTTGGCGTGTTCAGAAGCCCTCTTCCGAGATCACATGAACCTACTTCGTACGATGAATAAGGATGAGTAGGTTTCCATCCATTTTGTGTTTATGATCGTTTCGTTATTGTGACTCCTTGTAACAGTGTGACGTTTAATATTGCCGATTGACGCAGCCCCACAATACTGAATCACACAAGGAATGAGCGTCAACAAACGTCCCTTCATCGGCAAGTTCTATCCCAATAATAAATACCTCAACCCACTCAAGATACACTATAGACTTCGTCTCAAGTTATTGAACCGGACCAGGATTCGCTAAATCATTTGACTGTCAAATTTATTCTATACTGGGTTACAACTATGTCTGATTGCTGATTTTGGGGATTGCATGCAATTATTGTACGTAGCCTGGATGATGCACAATCCATTTACCATATTTCGGCTGTCAATTTGAAAAATAGCTTCCTCTTTAGTGTAATATCAGTAGACTGACTACACCCTTTTCTGTTCGCCAAAGCGCTGAAGAGGTGGAGTTTTGCAACACACGCTAAGAAACAAAATGGCTCTACCGACTCTTTTACTTGTATAAATATATAGCGCAACAAGGCTTTCTGGATACATAATGTTAGGTCGTCACATTACCGTGTTCTAATGAGTTGTCAATAGTCTATACTTCCTGGAAGATCGCTGTTTCAGTTACTAACAGCTGAGGGACCTTAGTTGATCTTCCTACGCGATTGGCTGTATCTTACATGGGAACTTGTAAAGAAAACTGATGGACATTTATGACATCTGTCTCTCAGTTACCAGGCATCCTCGGTTGCCATAACACTTTGTACTTTTAAGGTCATCCATTCTAACATGCTATCTTTGTGCCCTGCTCATGTTTTAAACCTGCTGGAACGTAACACCGTAGTAGTCGAAGGAAGTCCAACTCAGTGAAACATTTGAAGTCACTTCTTGTAATAGCGTTCGTTTTATCTTGTGTTGACTGTCCCAATCTGACTACAGCGTCACCACGATCAAGAGGTCTGTACTTCGTTGCAGCCGGCATGGGGTCAATAGGTAGGACATTGTGCTCCAAACACAAACTTTAGTTCCTTAGATCTGATAGACTTATCTTAGGTGGAAAGTTCGCAGGTGCTAAAATCCACTTAAAGGGTAAACGTGTGTTTGGACGCTTGTTAACCTATATAGCGGAACGATACCACGACTTTCAGAAGCGTTTGCCATGAACATTTTTACCTACAAATCTCGGTGTTATAGCTCCTTTTGGGTCACGATACATCGCAGCAACTTCGCTGAGCAGTTCAATTGCTACATACAGTTTTACAGCAGACCACAGCTGAAAGCTCTCTTGAACGTATTTCCTATTATATGCTGTTTTCAGATGGGAGTTATCCCCACATATTGTGAACGCGTTTTACAAAGACAATGCGAACCACATCTACTTTCCCGCCGGAATACTCCAAAATCCAGTGTACGATCATAAACACCCTTTGTCTCTCAACTTTGGCGGCATCGGAATGGTTGTGGGCCACGAGATTACTCATGCGTTTGATCAATACGGTGAGTATGACAGTTTACATTTTGCTAACTTGGGTACCTTTGATCCGCACGCCGACACTTGCAGTACACATCCACATATCATCGACGATAAGGTTGTCTTCTCATCACCGGTCGATACTTTTTGGTCATAACATCGAATTAAGAAATGATGCTATCCTTTCACCCAAGAGGCTCTAAACTAACGATGACTGTCTTTTACAACGGGTGAATGGAAAATCTAAACGACTTAAGATAACTTAATCAGGTCTAAATTCAGCTACTCAATTATAGCAGGCGAAGCACTACATGATCCTTTCGTCCCTTTAAGAATCTCCAGTATTACGAATTTTGGTTGCTATCTTAGAGCAGAAACTTGTACACCCACTTTGATCAGCTGGTGTTTACGACCACTGGGCTATAGCATGACAACGACGACTGACAAGGGTAAGATGCTGTGGGCGATCATCTCTTCAAGTCGCTGTCCCTGCTATCACTTCTGGGCTGGACCAATCCGTTCTCGAAGCGCACCAACATGCAAAGTTGTGGAGACTGAGCCGCTCCATGTTGCACTTAGTAACTGAGTTATATCGGTTGTAGTGACAATACACTAAGTAACTCGAAAGAGATAAGGAACGAGAAAAGTAGACTAGTGAACCTAACGTCTTATGCACGGTCTGTGTAGAGGAGCCGGAACGTAAACTTGTGTTACATTGGTTCTATGATTTAAGTTAAAGATAGTGAATAACCTACGAGTAGGTTTGTACTCGTAGTGAAAAAGTGCATATACAGGATGATGGATGGCAGCGTCTGGAAATGTTACGGCGTGACATTTCTCTAGTCGGCTGTCTGTCAACCTTGAACTATCTAACTTTGGGGAGTCAAGGATATTCTATCGGGGCGAAGTAACAACATTACTCTTTAATGATGCAGATAAGGGTTGGGACAAGTGATACCAACTCCTTAAATAAACAATTCCTTTTGGGAAAGAATGAAAGTTCCATTTGGATGTTACATCGGTCATGGCTGTCATCTGTTGTTTTGGTGGTCTAAACTGCGGAATCACAAAGTTAAGATCACATGTGATAGTCCCAAGCTAGAATGCCAAAATTTGCACCGCTGACGGTCAATGAAAAGATAAAATGACAGTCCAATACTTCTCCGGAGGTTCAATGGCTGCTTAACTCAAGGTAGTTTTGATGAATTTCCACTTAGATTACGCTTACTCTGAATTTACTGACAAATGTTTCATTTTTAATGCAGTATTGTAGACTACATCGAAAGTTGACGGTACCTAGCACAAAGGAAAGATAAGCACGTAATACTCAACGCCAATTTTGCTAACACCCCCACAACATATTGTTGGGAGTCTTGCATGGACACTAAATGGTTATAGTCCCTCTACATGCTCAAGCACATGCCACCAGAGTATTGTATCTCATACACTAAGCCAGCAATGCATATGGTGTTTAAAAAACTGCATGATAATGGTGTATGCGTGATACATTTCGGAACCAGCACTTTGTGTTTGCAAAGTTTGAAACCTGGGAGAAATTCCTTGGTAGAAATCATCTCCACCTCATTACGAAAAAGTTCACAGACAAAACGAATATCCATTAGTAAAATCCAGTAGGGAAACAAGTGTTTCTTCACGGACTGCACAACTCAAGCCATGTAGGTAAGATCACAACTAGCATCGAGTATAGCTCAGTTCCTTTCTTCGTGTGCAACTCCGTCACTTGTATGCTATTGTGAACAGAACCCAACTTACATCCGCATGCGTCATTAAGTGAAGCACACGGCTAGCCATCTGGAGATTATGTTTGGGTCGTCTTCCCGGAGCATAGCATCACATGACCAGTTGCTTCATTGCCTGACCTCAAATACATGTATCCTGAGCTATAGACTGAATAGTGGATACTGCAATTCATGTTAAATGCACGCACTAGTAGACAACGGAGATCTGTATGCACCGAGTACCCTGGTGAACAAGAACACATTTGCAAACAAGGACTCTGCATTTTGATTAGAAGTCAATCTGGAATGTGCGGCTACACCTGGTATTCCAAGTGTACACCTGAGATGTGTGTACTTGAAAGTAGATCTCCGATTTTGCTAGATGGCAGTGTAGCCAAGTCCTTCATAATATTGCTTTTGAATGTTTATATTCGAGTTACAACCCATAACTGTTTAATTCCTTAGTAATCGTACATCAGTCAATTCTGTTCTGTGATAGTCTTAATATAACCTGGATTCAGTAGGTAGCTGCTGCTCACTAGCACCTGGGAATTCAACTCAATCTTACCTCAGCTAACATTCAGCATTTGACTTAGCGAATTAGTGGAATGCATATTCGTCAGCAACATGTCTGCGTTTCTCGTTTGCTGATTAACTAAAATGCAAAGTAAACTTCCAAAAACCGTTAGTCGTTGTTTCGCTGCACCTGTACAGGTTCCAAACGTGACGCACAAGGCAACCTGCGGCAGTGGTGGAGCAACAAGACCCGAGAGGCATTCGAGCGCAATTCCCAATGCATGATTGAACAGTACAGCAATTACAGCGTCTTGAACACAAGTGTGAGTTTGCACTAGTGTCGGAGTAGCATGAATCGTTTTAACGCATCTCAACGTGGAGGATTTTGTATTCACATATTTGACAATGTTCATGTGGGACTGGCGCCGCAATAACCCTGTTCCCGACATTAGAAAGTATCTACTGGTACAAATGTGCCCGATCCAAAAGTGCAGTTTCCTTATGATAATGTTAGTTGAACTACCGACAATGTCAGTGATTATTATGTATATAGATTACAGTAGAGGTAAGAGAAGCATTTATCATCCATAAGAGGAACAGTGGTCTCGATTGACACCATAAAGCGATGTACCAAAATCAGCAGAACTTTCAGATGTACCCTACCCACACATGGAATTAAAGAGAAAAAATAAAGACATTCAAATAAAATCATTAAAAATGGCCATGACTTCACACCAGTTACAACCTCGTATGACCATCCTTCGGACAGACAAAACATAAACCCTGCACACTGAATTGCGTACTCTGAGCAACTTGCTACTCCACACGTGACAACATTGTTCACCCTGGTCATCCGTGTCTCACCTGCTACTCGCCTCGACCGGGCATCCCGGTTGCTCGCTCAAACCCTTATGTGAGACCCTTTAGACTTCAATCACAAAGTGCTCGGTCAAGCCAGGGGTCGTGTTTCGGTTCCGGACATCTTTACTACTATGTATGCGAAGGTGCGGAACCGTGTGGTCTTCGACTTAGGATCAAATGCAACGCTTGAAAGCCAGTTGGTGAGCAAACCAGCACAACCACCACCAGACAGTACCCAGCTGATGTGCACCAATAACTATTCCCGATTTATGGAATCGATAGTAGAACTGAATTGCTCCATAATGATTTGATTCGCATCTATAAGCCAATTGAACGTAGTCCTTAGCACATTTGTATTGCAGCGGGTATATTTCCGCCGCATCATGCGCGCACAGTGCCCTTGGAATTGAAGTAGCCCAAATCAGCCAATGATGGTACTTATAAGAACCCTCCCATAGATTTGTGATTTGTTGGAGTGTGGTGGAGACACGTGGGCGTTCTAGCCTCCTTTCAGCAAGGAATACCTACGCTGAAGCTAGTTCCACGCAGCTTAGGGACACAAGGTCTTCTAAACACGTGGTGCGACTGGGTGCAGGGTTCAGTGGGAGTAAGTGGACTACCAGGCATGGCTTGCGAAGTGCACCAGTGGGGCGGAGATACGAACACGGTAATGCGACACGCCGTCAGCGATCTTATGACACAGTCCAAGGTTTTGGAAGACCTACCAACGCTCGAGCGTTCGACGGCACTGTGTCCGGGTAGCAGGTGCATGGCTGCGCATTATCGGGGGCGGCGGTGTCAAAGCGTTAACAGGAGCTTTGGAGTAAAGTGACAAAAGCGGCCTGCACGACCGAAATACAGGTTGGAAGGTGGCCTTCTTGGGTTATAGGGGGATGTCTTGAGCAACAGTCAGTTGGGAGGGCTAATGCCGAAATACGACTGCGACAATGGGAGTAGGTACCGCTTTGTTACAACAAGCCTCGCTTACTTTTATGGTGGATGCACCGCATAGACTTGCTGGTCCCTTCCTACGGTGGTTGAAACTGCAGAGCCCATAATTCCGCGAGGTCGATAGCACTCAATTTCATAGTTAACGGCCTGTGAACACGTCGTCCACAAGCACACATCGTCAAGTGGTACGTAACGGTTCAAAAGGATGACGTTTGACATGTCCGTAGGACGGCGGTAAGGAAGAGCCAAAAATTAACCAATAAACGTACCAATAAAAGGGAGTATTAAATGGTGATTTAGCGGAGACGTTTGCATGAGAATTGGTCTATGCCCATTTGGTTGCAAGTAATCGCTCGCGAAGCGGTAAATTAGTGAACATAATTTTATACATGAAATCGCTTTTATAAATCCAACTAAGAACCTCGGAAGACGACGGTTGTGAGATAACACTGTTAAGATCACCTAAGATTGCTCAGACAAGTTCCGTATGTCCGGATATCATGACAGTCACAGGCGAATGACTACGAATGACATAGACCTGTGGTGCCCAAATGTCATGTTGTGCTTGTGAGTAAAAAGAGACAAAATGGGCCTGCGCAACCGGCCACTAAACTGTGGGTTGTCAAGTGGCCCCTTGGGTGAAACAGATATTTTGAGCGGTGCTCCACTGAGAGTACACACTGTTCACGTTAGCTAGAGGTGGGCAGCACCTCAGCTACTGTGCCGCAATACCTAAGAGAAAAGAAGGGAATAAAAAGCAACAGGTGCAAGCCAGCTGAGCAACCGGAAACGGATCATTCCGGTAAGCCATCTGCCGGCTACTTTGCAACAGAAAAGAAAAATTACTATACAAAATTATCACATGTTAACTAATGAGATCCTGTTTGAAAGAGGAGGCTAAGTGGGATGAGGCGGGACAAAATAACTCACAACACAAACGCCAATGAGGTCGGCTCCTAGCCATATTACCAAGTGTATCCAACCAAACGTGTTCATCGTCTTTCGGACCCCAACCAGGGAGCTGAGAGGCTCCAACTGAGGCCAAAAAATGGCTTGCCGGACACACTGAGTGCATTAATACCGAAATACGACTGCGGCAATTTTGTTACCACTTGCGTAGTCACTGGTTTGTTACAGCACGCGTCTCTTACTGTTAGGCTATTATTGAGCTGCTATAACTAGAAAGTGATAATCCGACAGAATTTCTCCATGAAAAACACCCAACTTGGTGGTTAACGGGTAGGAGCATTTGCCACTGACTCCTGTAATCTGGGTGCGCCCAGAGAAATAACCACTCAGCAACTGCATGATGGAGGAATGTATTCCTTGAATGAGATGCTCCGGCAAAATTCCGTGGTTTACACAGCAAAATGCGTTGTTATAGTCAAACAAACACGTATGAGTTTAACTGTTTCTGTCGTAAAGTCATGATCATACAGTACGTACGAGGCGGGCCACTGCAGCTACTGTAACTCTTGAGCGGGTATGGGGCAGCATGATACAAGGAATAATAATTTCTTGAATCTCCTAGGCAACAGAAGAGCGAGCAAGAGGTCAACATTTGTTGGACCCATCTCTTGATACTGATGAGATGCTGCTGTTCGCAATAATAGACCGGATATACATTTGGTGGCAACGGCGTAGTACTTCCTTGGTACGAACAGTGAGAGACCTCACTGAGGTGTCGTATTTTCCTTTAAAGGCTCGTTCCTTAAGTCGACACAGCCTCTTCAGATGGGGGAGTAGGACCTGTCCGCGAGGACATTGAGAGTTTTTGAAGGACAGCAGATATCAAAACAGAAATTTAGTTAGCTAGTCAAGTGGTCGCAGTACTTGGATACGTCAGGGTCGAAAGAGAAACAAGGTTATTTGGATGAAACCATTCCAGTTGGTCCAGGTTCTGACTAGCTTCTTCAACACCCTCATCTCCCGCAAAGGTGTTTTGTACCAAAAGCCTAACATTTGGAAAACAAAGGAAGGTACAGATTTCCTGAAAAGGATACCAAATCAAACAAACTTGTCCATGGTGTAGTTATATGCCAAACACTTTGCGTTCAACATGAAAGCTTCGTCACTCCAGTTGGGCCAGGGGGTGATTGGTTTCGCTTTTATTACGAGAGGGGACAATGATTGCGGTTATCGATGTGCCAGCAGGATGTTTGTCACCTTGGAGGTTAAAAGAGTCATTTTAAGTGGCGCATTAGAGATGGTAAGATCCCAGGTAGTTAATTGTACTGAGTCATCACACTTTCGTCTCTGCCTGCTATGGGAATAGGAGTGGTTTGATGTTCTGGCTGTGCCTCAGATCCGTACAGCAGCTCCCCTCAGCCTGGCAGGGTTAAGACAGCCCGGAAAACACTCGATAACACCACTCCATCCACTTTCTACATAGCTGTTGGTTTTGGCAATTTCCCACGCCACAGTGGTCAGCCTTTGGGATGTGGAGCGTAAACCATTCCTAAAGATTAAGACAGTATACAAGTTGATTTCATGCCCTGCGTTTTTCTATGTGACAGTACCAAACTGGTCATAAGATGGCTGACGGGGTGTCGCATTACCGTGTTCGTATCTCCGCCCCACTGGTGCACTTCGCAAGCCATGCCTGGTAGTCCACTTACTCCCACTGAACCCTGCACCCAGTCGCACCACGTGTTTAGAAGACCTCGTGTCCCTAAGCTGCGTGGAACTAGCTTCAGCGTAGGTATTCCTTGCTGAAAGGAGGCTAGAACGCCCACGTGTCTCCACTACACACCACAAACTCATACATCTATGCGAAGGTTATTATAAATACCGTCAATGGCTGACTTGGGCTACTTCAATTCCAAGGGCACTGTGCGCGCATGATGCGGCGGAAATATACCCGCTGCAATACAAATGTGCTAAGGACTACGTTCAATTGGCTTATAGATGTGAATCAAATCATTATGGAGCAATTCTACTGTACTATGGATGTCATCAACTTGGAATGGTTTTAGACTGGCGGATGGCTGAGTTCTCTGTAGCATGGCTTCTATTGATTTGTCTGTACCACACGTGCGTTTGCTTTAGTCATGGCTGCCTTTTGTCGGTGTTCTCTTTGCTGATAGCGACTGAGCACTCAGGTCTTCGTGGACGCAATTTGTCTGACTAGTGGATCATAAATTTTGCGCCAATGGTGCGAGCTGTTGCACTACGGATAAAAGTTATTCTGTTAAACTGTGAATTATTTGCGAGATGGTATATTAGCCTCAACATAGTCACCTAATTCGTGACGGGAGTTTGTTCGCTTTCTACAGGAATGCCAAATGATTTACTTTCGTAATATTCAGCATTGGTCTTTGCGAATTCCCTACCCGTCGCCATCTGTGGCCACTGCTCATGCGTCTCGGTGGCCCCTGTGACTTGATTTGTCAAACTCCACCTCAACCTCAAAGTCATAATCAAGAGTAAAAGTAGACAGTGGTCCAGTTCAGTGAAATAAAATTTATTTCAACATGTAATCTAGAAGACATAGAAACTTTCGAATACAAAGACATCGCTAGAGATCGCACTTTCAAGTTTTTGATTACCGGCGATTCTCGGGGTACTTCAGCTGCAGTTAGCCACTAGCAGTAAGCTCTGGCACAGTGCTTCTCAAGTATCATTCGGTCGTTTGCCTTCTATACAGCAAACGAACTCCTGGCCATCGAAGGAACCAAATAGATGAATATCGTTGTTTGTAACGAAGAAATGAGACAGAAACAGCCGGCGACCGAATAGCGAGCTAGCAGTAGGCACAGGGAAAGAATCGAAAAGATGAAGGTTAAACCTCATTAGTTTGTCAATCAATGCCAGTCAGCGAGATTATCTTCTATGTAGTAAAGCAGTTATGAATTCGCCTCGACTGGTAATGAAACGTCCGAAGCAATGTTGCCTAGCTCGAAGAACAAATCAGAACACTAATCGTACTTTGCAATTTTCGGTACCCTTCGACCGAATGCAGTTGAAAACCGGCGCTTTCGCTTTCCAAAGAATAATGCCAGTTGTATGACAGTAAACATCCGACCTCCCCTGTTAATCTAGAGTAACTGATCTCTCAGCTAATGTTTTTATCCGTCCACACGTCCGACATGTAGCGAGAACATTGATCAGTCCTTAGCGTGCTTCAGGTAGCTTGACATTTTCGACTCAACTGGATCAACTTCAAAATGACTACTTGTAATGCAAGTCTCTGACCGTCGAAAACTTCAGCTTCCAATGTTTTCAGCCATTCACATAATCAAGTGCATAAAAGGAAAATATTACAGGGATGACAAGAGGCTTTTTCTACAGGCGGCATAATGATAACTAACGTTCATACAATTTTTAATTTCATTCAGCTCAATGGTAAAATGACCTTGGGAGAAAATATCGCTGACAACGGAGGAATTAAAGCCGCCTACAAAGTGAGTTGAATTTCAAAGGTTGTTCGCAAGCTTTGTATGGAACTGACTAATAAACTCATGTGGCTGGTGGTTTCAAAAACGTAGAAGAAAGAGGTATCTAAACGTCGGTCATTATATACTCAACTTCTTTGCAAACTGTGGTTAAGTTAACCATATTACTAACACGTGGCACCCTTATGATCCCTTTTAGCGCCTTAACATATGCATATTAGCATGATCTTAAGGTATCAGTAAACAACCATATGTGCACACGGACCGCAGAAAATCTGAGATGTCTTATCTGGTGCTCCACCCATGCACTCTACATCTCGCACAGAATGGGAAGAAGAAGAAGCTTACTAAACAAATTGATCTGATACGTCAAAGGTTGAAGCAAGATTTTTTACAGGAATGATTTACCATGCAACAGACACTACGAGCATAACAGGTTATCAAAATTGATTGTGGATCTACTTTGGATGTCATCTAAGGTATTATCGAGCAAAGTGTCTATCGGTGAAATCACTATGATATTCACATAACACAAATACCGACGAATTGGTATCTATTTTTGTAGGTGAGCTGATGGGCACACAGTTTATTTGCTTTACGTGGTGGCCATATCGTCCAGTGTAAATTGCCGAATGGTTCGTCAAAGTGTTTATGTATTCCTAGGACTTGATCACAACGCAGTGAAATTTGGACAAATATTACATTGCGGACGCATTCAAAAGTAGGGAACGTTTCGCAAGTATTCTACTAGACTATACAGTAGATCAAGGTTGTTTTAGGCGTTATGTTTAGGTTTCAAAAAGCAGAAGCCAACCCAGTTTGCTTTGTTGAATTCACCTTACATTTTAATGAGTTCACTCCATAGACACCCATACAACCGTCGGCACAATTCTACAGCTATCCGTTTAATTCGAGATGCGATATTGAATGTTGACGTACCAACAGAATGACAGACAGTGGTTTGTCAATTTTGTGCGGTCATTAGTAATTCTCTTATTCTAACCTGAACATCTAGCACAGTTAGTCACATTAACGCTTAATGGTGATCACGAAAAAAGTCGTTGAGGTGTCCTATCACACCAGTTATATCATCCTGTCGCATTAACTAATACGTGGAGGATAATTTGGTGCAGCTTAGTCTCACACTTTGACTATACAACAAATTTTTCTTGTATAACCAAAACGAGTATCCAAAATGCACGGAGCACCCGATGACATCTGTAGGAACGGACTATAAACTGTGGTAGCTGTTCGCAATTACCCCCAGGACTGGACGATTGGCTGGTTTGGATTGAGCCATGTAAGCACCATTTGAAGCACCAATTGTTAACGAGAAAAGCGCTTAGGATCGTTGTACAACACGCAGGATACTACTCCGCGATCTCCAAGAAGGATTCGACGACGGACAAGGACAGGAGCTGATATACGACTACCGGACATTCGGGAAACCACAGTCAATGTCGAACTACAGCGTTGTTGTATAAACAGTAGCTCATCATAATTGTAATACATTTTAACAATACTCTTATCTGAGGATTAAACGCAGTTACCCGTTACAGAAATAATGCAAACATCCGAATGTACGAAAAACAAATGAGTCGGCACTGACGCCCACGTATGCAGAAAACATGGTCACAGCGAGGAAACAATCAAGAGCCAAACTGTTAGGACTTTAATCACACAAGGGCACGCACCTCGACCGATAAAGTAGGCTGCACGGATGGATGTGCCAACACCATAATAACCCAGGCACGGTCTTTCTTACTTGAAAGATAACAACACTGGCGAAGTGACATCTGATGAATAAAACCTAAGCGAACAGGGCAGCTGGGGCTTAAGCGAGTCAATAGTGGGGCACGGGAATTGGACACCAAACGAGCTTGCAATGTGTGACAATGAACTAGGACAGGGAGGCGCTTGTTGGTGCATGAATCAGAAAGGGGTTGCGAGACTGTGGTGGAGTGGCTCCAACTGGAAGATCGCGCCAGGAAACAACAGACAAACAGGGACAGGAACTGCTTTGTCTACGTACAGGAAGTACGTCGGAACTGGGAGTGCGAGTTCAGCAAAAGGGAATTGGGACAATAAACTTGGTGCACGTTAAGGGTAACTGTGCTTGAACAAATGTACGATACACTAGTTACATCGTGTATTTCTAGCAGTATGGTTGCGTCAGGTTTTTAGATATTTCCTTTGACGATTGCTGTCGACGCTGTTTCCACCAGCCAGCTTCGTCCTTCTTCAGATTGCTCAGGTGGATACACTTGCGATGGCCGACCGAAGAGTGTATGTCTGGGTACCTGATTCTGTGGGCAACAGTTGACAGTCATAAGGCATTCATTGTTCAAAGTTGGATTACATATTTTGTTTGTCGCTGGCAACATTCAATCTTCATTCGGACAGCAACCTAATTTGCACTGGAGCAGTCGAGCGTTGAAGGGGACAGCAAATTCATAACTGAGTGCACCAAAGAGCATTAGTACCTGACTTGACTTGGGGGCACCTTCGGTGTTGCCGTCTACCGGGAAACCATATAGTTTTGTCCATTCTTGAATCAAACAGGCAGCAACATCGGGGATAAACTTCGGATCCATATAGCAAAGAAGGAGAGAAGGTAACTTCTTCGCACACCAGTTCGCCTCGTAGATATTGAAGTTCATAATGTGGTTGCACTGCTCTTGTTGGTTAAACTATCAGCCATGCGTTTAGTCAAAAACCGTTGTGGAGCTTGGTGGAAGGAATGAGTGACGCCGAAAACATCGTTAATTCGGATAATAGTTCAATAGTTCCGTAGTTTATGATGGGATAAAGAGCACAAATTTACAAGACCCACAGGACGGATATGCAAAAGCAAATTAAAGTAGAAGTGTTTCAACATGGAACGTAAAGTATCAGTGGTTACACCATTGCACATTATCAAACTGTTGTGCATCGCTTATCACTAAGATGAAAGTCTAAGAGTCTTCCGAATGTCGTTATGTCTGGTGTGTTCACCACCTATTTTCGTAAAGCATTCCAGTAAGAACAGATTCTAAGTGAGTAAAAATACTTGCTACAATTCAGACTGATGTATTGCGTCATTAGTTTCAGGTGGTTGCCGGCTTTGTTTGTAAGGGGCTAGAGTCAATAGTGATGTACATGGATGCTCACTTTAAGTTATTAGCTGGTATGTGAGAGTAAGATCTCTGAGAAGCCGTCGGCATTCTAATGAGAACACATCGAGTACACGAAGACAGTTCTTAACTTAGACCAGTTAGTCCACGCGATGCCTTTGTGGCTCTTCTTTGGGATTGTTCAAATAGGCGAATGTCTCCTTTGAACCATGGACACCAGGTCTGAATTACATATTCAACGTGAGGGCGAATAAAGGAGTTAATCAGCGATCGTACTAGTCGTCGCTCAAAGGTGCTGAGAGCTCGCCTCAAAAATCTCAAGTTCAAGTTCGGCACACTTGCTACTTTCAAACATTGGAGCGAATTGCCGAGACTCTCTTGCAAGATTGTGCCTAAGTTGCCTTCACTAGTCACATGTTGCAGGACGTGTTGTCCCAAAAGGTATGTGTTGACGAAGCTGTGCGCACCGTCAGCAGGTGGAACTTTGCAGGATTCAGGGGGAGCTGGTTCCTTCCTACTCATTCGTTACTCCGAGTCAGATCTTCCTGAGGTAGTCACGGTCGGATGCTGAGCGAGTTGCCCTCCATATTGTAGTACCATCTGCAAATATTTGCATCGGAGATAGAATGTCCCCTGTAAGCTCATTAATGTAGACTAAAAACAGTAGCGGGCCGAGGACGGATCTTTGTGGTACACCATTGGAGACGCAAAAGCTTGCAGAGTGAGTGTCGGCTACTCTTACCTTGAATGCTCTGTCGTGTAAGTAGTCTTCTAACCAAGAAAAGGTTGATACCATAGGCAGCAAGGTTTTGGAGGAGAAAGAAGTTATTGACCCTGTCGAATGCTTTAGAACAATCTATCTATGGGGACTCCTTCATCAGCCGCCCTGCTCCATGAGTCCCGAGTAATCAGCGAATTGGTGAGACATGATGGTCTGCGTCTGAGACCATGTTGAGCATTAAAAATTATTTGTAGACTTTCAAAGTATCGCGTCAGTTCATCTGCGATTACCGATTCCATCACTTTGGATAAAACAGGAAAGAGTGTAATAGGTCGGTAGTTGGCAGGATCCGATCGCTTATCTCCTTTGTATAGTGGAGTGATAATTTCATTTTTCCACTCATATCAGCGTGTATGGGAGTTGAACAGACCCTGGAAAAAGGTTGCAAGTGGTGCTGCTATGGTGGCAAAAAGGGTTTTCAGTACTTTTGGGCAGATAATGTTGATTCCAGGAGTACTGTACTCCCGGAGAGACTGTACTTTGCTTGCAACGGCTGCTGGAGTAAAGATGACGCTGGATAAGCCAATGATATTTGCTCGGAGTTGATAGGGCAAATGGTCCATGGTATTTGTAGCGACCGAGCCAAACTGCCGGAGTAGAGCTTTTGCGGCGACCACAGCAGTATTTGTTAGGCCACTGGCCGTCTTGAGTAGTGGTACTCCGGGCTTAACCGTTTTTTTGTCATTCACAAGTCTGTATAGTATTTTGGTGTTACTCGTAAATTTCAGCATCATGGTCTCTTGCCGTTCGTACTTATCGACTCTAACGAGCGACGTGCAGTAGTTTCTGATTGTTTTGTAATTCTGCTATGTGATATCACATGGACTTAGCGAATGGTGCCACCAGATTTCATCTCCCATGTTGATCCATTTACGTGTTCTGCTCCGGATCCACGTATTGGTCCGGCGCAATGCCCGTAATGGTACAACCTCCGATGCTGATTGTATGACCCAGTTAATTTTGTCTTTTAGTTCATTCCATGCGTCATTCGTGAGCTCTGCGTCTGTAGGTCCCAGTCAACGGTTGGTGCTAATTTGTGCAGCTTAAAATAGTCCGTGATAGTTCGATGTTTCTTTTCTTTAGCAACAATACTGGCATAACACACATAACCAAATGTTAGGACTGAATTGTCACTACGGCCCAGTGGAGGATGGTATGCTATTGCCTTAACAATCAATTCTTCATTAGCCAGGATTAAGTTCAGAAAAGATGGTTTGTTTGAACCGCGGTGTCTGGTTGGTCGATGCACATGGTTATACAAAACTGCGATATCCATGAATTCGAGGAGTTTCGACTTAAATGATGGCCCATTAGGGGAGATTGTTGCTATTGAAGGAACACTAAAGTCACCCATTGAATGATAGTGAGAGTACTTTTGTGAAACAGCAGAGCAGAAGGCGTTTAACAGAATGTTATCACTGTCTTCTGACAAATTCGGAGGTCTATAGATAACTGATAAGAGGCAAACATCAATCGTCTACTGTGAACCAACATCTCGACCTGCTAGGTACAGTCGGCAAAATAATGCGTCGGGAATCACACAGGAATTTTAGGTAAGAGCCCCACATTTCAAATAATCTCGATAGTAGAGAGCAACACCGCCACCACCAGATGGACGATCATTTCGAATGACTGACATCTCACTGAGTTCAATTTTCGGATCAAGTTTGTCGTTTGAGTGTCAAGTTTCAGTAAATGCTATGAGGTTCCAAGTTAATGTTTCATGTCGATGGCGCGGTTCGGAGAGCTTCGAATACAACCCCTGAGTGTTGATGTTGTATTTTTGACGCATCAGGAGCTCGGTTCGCTGTGAGTGACCGGCACAAATAGTGCCGGTCTGCTGAATTTTTTGAAACGGTTGTTTGCAAGGTTGGTTAATTTGAGATAGGTACAATTAAGGCTGGCTCATCTGTACCTGAAGTCTGTACTAATTGAAACAATGGTCTTAACGGTACTTCATGGTGGCCCAAGTTTCCAGTTGTCATGCCATGCTTTCATTGCCACTGATACCATTTCGTGCGTAGCCAAGGTAACTCGAAATTCGTGGCCTGCCATCTTGGTAGTTTGTGGAAGCAAGTAGACGGGTGACGTCAAAAGCCAAGACATACTGTATGTCGTAGAGCTCAGCGATGTATCATTCTTCGATGTCGTGCTTCTGTTGTTCACTGCTATCGTCATGCTTCAATTCTGGCACACCATGAACCAGGACCAATTTCATCATCTCATTTTGACGTGACGAACTAGAGTTAGAGTTCCGCTTCTCTCTTTCTGGCCATGGCCTGTCAGGAAAAATGCGGGCTCTGACAGAAGACTTTACTAGAATGTGGCTTGCTAAGAGAGAATCTTCCAGGTTGCGCATGTTGCCCAACGTTACTCGCAGTAATCGAGGTTCCCCTACGTGTGGAGATGATGGAGTTCGTGAAAGGCTCATAAGACTAGTTGGGAGTACTTTCAGTCCGTGTGCGCAGGTTATTTCAACCCAGTGGTTTTACTCCGAGGCTTGTCTACCTTTTAGCGATTCGCTAGTAGGTTCTGGGACGTTTGAACATATCACTGTCATTGTCATTTGGTTGTGTAGTCGAAATAACTTGTCTCAGCGCATGTAGATGAGGAGGGACATAGCTTCAATTGGGACCAAACAGTGATTTTAGCTCAAACAACAACACAGAAAGGAAGAGAGTTCCTAGAAGCATGGTACTCCTCTAATAATTCGATCAACATGCGCATCGACATTGACCCCGTGTACCATCAACTCCGAAAGAAAGATCTCCGGCGAATCGCAAGACCTGGTTCAGCCGTGGAAGCAAATGGGCAGAGATCACGTGGCACAAATCGAAATCGCCACCTTCAAAAGTCACCTGCCTGTGCATGACGGACTGACAATCCACTAAGCAGCAATACACACTGCCTATTACTGCACTGAAGATGCCACCTCGCATGGTGGTGAAACGTATGCAATTTCTTAATCAAGCTCAGAAAAACAATCAACAGATGGTTGTGTAGTGATTGTTTGTTCTGCATTTCCCTGTGAGCGTAGGTTTGTGGAGTGAGGGTTTCTGGCTTGTCTTGCTTGGACGATAGGCCAAGGCCACAGCTAGATATTTTACGTGCAACGCCATTAGTTGAACTATCTGTAGGGGTCAATTGTTGTTGCCCAGCTACTGACGGAGGTGATCATGCAATTTGTGCATAACCGCACGCTTTGGAGCATTACGTGAGACTTGGGATACTTTCAACCGGCATGTTTTCACTGCTGTTTTTTTTTACTAACGGTGTGTGCCTTCCGCTGGACTGGGTAGCATTGATGCCAGAGAGCTTTTGCCTTTTAACAGGTCGGGCTACGTAATGCTCTAATCTGCAACTCGAGTTCTGAGATTTTCCCTCCCAATGCCACGATCAGTTCCTTTTGGTCTGCAGGCGTAACAGCCAATGCTTCATACCTTGTCGTAAACGTTCGAACAATCCGGATTATCGGACTATCTGAGCATGTCCCGGAACCCCAATCTATCTGTCCAAACGCTGTTAGCTCCGTCAAGTGTAATGTTCACATTTGTTGCGTCGTAGGAATTAGCACAGAAGGGACACGTGATTTTCGAGAGGATCTCAGTTCCCCGCTTGTTTGAGCTGCGGTTGAAATTGGGTTTGTTGCTCACTGGATTCCTGGTTGACAAACCTCTCCGGTCCATGGATCAATGGTCGGTAAGCACTGTTTTGCTGAGCTGGTCACGCCGGTTGGCTGCTTCAGTTGCCTGCTCCGGTCAGCAGGTTTGGTGGTGGTGCGTCAATAGGCGCACGAGTAGCCAAAATCGCATAGGCTTTGTGCAGTGAATTGCACGTAAAAAATATGGTGGTAACATGGGATGATGAAAAATGCCTGTACCTATGGTATACAGTGGTACACGGTACTGTTATATCTTATCTGACAGACATAACCGAACTACGCACAACGTGGCGAGCCCAGTGTCATTAGCGTAGCACTGAAATCCTCAACTGATGTGGTAAACCTACTGCTCTCCGCAAACGGCTGCAACATGGATCACGTGGGCTAAACATCTATTCTGATGTTCCGTGGAACATCCGACAGTCCAAAAGAAACTACAATAAAGACACAGCAGGCCTGGTCGCCTGACCAATACCTTCATCTATGGTGTGTCAGAGCTTCGTTCACACAATAGTCAAGTGGCCGGAAATCACGACTTAGAGCAATGGCGATACATCCGCGAAGCACTCTGCTTGGATAATATTGTAACGCGATCGCTCATAAGGTTAACTCCCACGCCAAAGTATAGAGGATGCGGCCGGAGAACCCTAAAACTCGGGGTTCAATGCGAGCAAGCAGGGACTAATTTGTTACATAGTTGGCGCAACAATCGAAAACGTTTTTCCTCTGAACTTCAGTTGAGGACTACAGTTGTTTCGCAACGTTCAGTTCCGAAATCCTCTGAAAAGTAGACCTACCGGAGATGAATACTCCTTTACCCGATACTGACGTAGATCTAGATGAGGATTAAGACGCGCCTTGACCAAAACAAGATACGGAATTAGTATCAGTATTTCTTCACAAAACGAAAAACGGCTGACCTCACATCGGTTGGCACTCCTACACACCAGACTTCCATGACCCCGTGTGGTCTACTAGGGACCGATAAACTAGCCTGCTTGTGCACATATGCTCAGCGCCTTTTCAATAAGCTGGCCGAAATAGAAGATCGCCAAGTTTTCCAGAGACATGATATCATCGGCTAAACAGAGACGTGGTTACACACTGAAATGACGGACGCTAAAATATCGCTACTTGGCACGTCACTCATTCGGAACGACAGACTGACAAAAATAGGAGGCGTAATTCTGTAGTACCGAAGCGACTTAGAGTGAAAGGTCATAGAGGATTCACATTCGCTGATTCGCTGATTTGCTTTAGTGCCGCCTGCAGTTAAGAGGCAGAGACACTTGCCTTATAGCTTTGGTGTACCGTCCTCGTTACTTTACATCTGAAACGAACTACCAAATGGCGACTGCCCTACGGCCAACTCTAAAAGAAAGATGCACTCACATCTTGACTGTTAGGAATGAATACGCGATGCGAACAAGCCAGGAACCCATCGCCGCGGCAGACGAGCCAAACTCACCCGCTCTGATTGGGGCCAACAGAGAGCCAAGCGGGAGAAGTGACCAATTAACGCGAGGGCGGCGTTCCTTTACTGGCTATAAGTTAACTTTTTAGAGCCTTCCACGTTGGCTTTAAATACCATTCATAAACTTTCCATTTCACCTTTATAATGAACGGTGTGATTCGCTAATACATCCCTGTTGCTCTGTTCGTCTGATCCGGTCTTCTCTCTGTCCTGTGGGGGGCCAGCGACTTCGGGTTTTGATTGGGAATCAAGCGTCCATTCAGGCGAGGGGCTAACACTTCACTGACCATGGGTGCTTTCAATGTGTATTGTTTAATAACCCCTGCAAAGAGCGGAGAACAATTTAAAGCCAATTCGCAGGAGCTTGTAACCAATGTTCCGCTTTATAATCATGTTACTTCGCCCACCTGGTTCAGAACAGGTTATAGGCCATCTGTGCTTGCTTTTGTGCTTACCAACGAAGAACATATGATCGATGCGTTGGTTGTAGACTGTTCGTTAGGTCGCAGTGATAATACAGTTATTCGTTTCAACTTCGTCTGCTATGCAGCTTACCGAGAAGCGGACAAGGAGACCGCACGAACCACCACATTCTACGACGGATTAGACCACCTCGTCAGTGCCACAACCTGGTCATTTCTGGCCGAAGACCCTCGGATCTCGCCAAGCTAGGGTTCGTACGCGAATTAAATTGGCGGGTTGCAGATGCTTCAAAGACAAAAGTTTACAGACGGTCTGTAACACTTACTTACGTAAGGAGCAAAACTCGAAAATTTCTGGCAGTACGCAACGCAACCTGGCGAGAGGATAGATTATCCTGAAAACCAGCAAGCTGGGATAACTAAGTTGCCCAAGGAAACCACTTCATTCAGCTGCTAAGAGAGGACAAAACGAATATCAGCATAACATAGCAAAAACCTTCAGCTCCAGTCACAGACTGCTGTATAAGCACGTCGATGGTCTAGGAAAGGTGAGGCAAGGAGTTCCGCTACTCAAGATAGCAGATGGCCCAAGATGAACGGCTACGGAAGTAGCAAACACGCTGGGGTGAAATATGCCCCCACGTTCCAGAGGATATTACCCTCAGGAGATCTTCCAGTTTTTCTCGCCCTGTAGCCTGGATTTATTCATACCTTCTTTACCACCGAAACTGCCTCGTAGAAGCTGATCACTCTACGCAAGTACAAATCCCCTGGCGTCGATACTATTCGCGCACAGGCACTGGGAGTAACAGCAAATCAACTGGTAGAGCCACTGGCTTAGTTCTTCCAGCGATGCTTAAAACAGAACCAAGTTCCTGCCGTGTGGAAGCTTAGAATAATAACACCCATTCACACAGGTGGCAGTGGAACATAGGCTTCAAACTACCATTCAAGTTCCCTTCTCCCTAGCCTGCCCAATCTGACGGAATCGGTCATAACCGATGCACGTAGGCTAATTGGAAAACTTTGACATTATTATTTCTAAGCAGCACGGTTTCCGTCGAAATCCATATTGCAAAACAAATTTGCTAATGGCTTGGAATAGATGGCTGGAGCAGATGTCTGTGTGATCTATCTGCATTTCTCGGAAGCATTCGACCGTCTAGATCATCGGATACTCCTTTCCAAGCCACAGCGTTAAGGGATCGGTAACCCACTTCCAACTTGGATCGCTATCTCCTTCAGCGGCAATTGTTAGTCAGATTCCGGGGCTCCTTCTGTGACTCCATACAGGTTGAATGTAGTGTGCCTTAAGTCCCGGCGCTAGGTCCCGATTGTTTTTGGTATTTATCAATGACCTCACACAGGCAATTATGTCTAACTTCCTGCTGTTTACCGATGACGTCAAGATTTGGCGTAAGGTTCAGGGGAATACTTTATTAGTAACTGCTTCAGAGTGACCTAGACACGGTATATCAGTAGTTCATACAAAATTCCCTGCAACTCAATGTGAGTAAATGCAAGGTGATCTCCATACGACACCAGAGACATCACGGTTACAGGCTCGAAAAGCATGGGCTGTAGCTAGCTGCCACCGAAGGTGATTTTGACGTACTGCTTCAGGATGATCTGGGTTGTTCCAGGCGATTCGCGATAGCCTCCAAAACTGGTAACCAACATGTGGGCCTGTTACGACGGGCGTTCGGACAAATAGATCGCTCTATTTTCCGGCAGGTGCTTAGTGCATATGTTCGTCCTCATGTCGAATATGCAATCCAAGCCTGGCACCTATGGCTAAAACACGACTTTAGTGCACTGGAGCAGCCCCAATGTCGAGCATCAAAGTACGCTATTGAAATGCACCAGGTTACACACGAGGAGAGGCCGGAGCGATTGGGGGTATTCCGCGGACGTTACCACGGCTTACTAAGGGTGTTGGTACTGGTGCACTTAATTCTGCACGATCCACTCTATATGTGCCTCTCTTTACTGCAACTTAGTAGTGATACCAACTAGAGAAGTCACTCAGTAAAACTGGCAGAACAGTACAGCTGCCTTGATTGCCGCTGGAATTTCTTTTCCGTCGCGTGTGTCACCTGTGGAATGATCTTCCAGGATCGGCCATTTCTGCACCATCACTATCAATAGTAACAAAAAGGATTGGATACTCACTTACTCACGTACACTTTGTTACCTAGTAAGGCACCTCCGTCCCACTCCTGGAATATACTTTGCATTTTGCTGTTATATGTTTGTGCTGTGAAACTACACGGATCGCAGGACTACTGCCAAACAAATGACAAGTCACTGTTTTAAACGTAAATAACCCACTGCTTTTCTATTTTTCGATAACCCTGCAAAACCACCCAACGGGACATGTAAATCATGTCTTCTTAACCCGTATACATTCACCGTTCATTATTCAAGTGAGCAAGGGTGGCTTTAGAGTGGACCGTGGCGCCTTTTGACATTACTTGTCAAATCCATGCATACTAAGGCACTTCCAGGCTCACGGAACACGAGTGTTTACACAGACATCCAAAGCAGCTCGCCAATACCACGTTACAAGGCAGCCAACCCGGGAGTCGGAAGCGTATCAAGTTGGACCAGTGTGTTGAGACCACATGTAGCATTTCCACCATTCATAGTATGCAGTCTTCCTCCCTTGTCGCTAGGCAGGTAGGTAAAATTGTCGGGGTGCATGTGTTAGTTTCTCTTACCTTGGGTTTACTGAATAGTGTATCGCCACGATCCTTTCGCACTCCACGACCGTAAAATGATCACGAGAGATGGGCCAGGCCAAAAAGTTGCATGTCAGAAAACTGCTGCAATTAAATGGGTTAGAGCAGTGATAGATAGTTGCTGCCAGGTCAGAGTCAACTCTCAACATAGGAGACGTTGAACAACGTAAGAGAATTGGAAGCGATAAAAGTCAGAAGCAATTACTCTTGTTTGTGGGAGTGCTATTGGCGGAAATGGGCCCCTTAGATAACATCCATTACGAACGACGTAAGTCGGTCCATCAAATGGTACACATGATAGGTTTATACAATTGTTACGAAATAAGCCATCGCGAAATGAACGCCAGTAACTGCAAATTGCCACAAAACTGGTAAGTAGAGTAGACATCATCCTACAATCAGAATCATGAATTGTGATTTAGTTACCGTAAACATATGTAGCTTAGCCTATTCCCCAGCAAGTTAACAATCGATGCGCTTAGAAGGGTTATATGTGTGGGCCAATACATTTTGCTTAATTGATATATCCCATAATTTTCTCTAGAATTATAAACTAGATGGGCCAGGTTAACTGAGAGATTCATTGCATGTTCCAAATTGCTGTTGTCATAACAACAGCAATGCAGGAACTACGGAACCCACATTGCTGTATGGCAATGCCACTTGGTTTATTGCAAATTGAGGCTTCATTGTTAGGTTGTCACTTCTTGCGCCCATCGTGGGCCCAATCTGTTCCACGTGATTCACGAATAATCTCACGACGGCGCCATAATTAACAGCTACAGTTTTCGTCGTCGGTCCGTCACGTGACTGGGATATTTTCACGCCTCCAACCATAGAGGTCATGTGCATTACCCAATTAGATGGTGGTGTCCGACACGTGGAAAACACGACCTTAGACATTAGACCCTGCATTTAGGCTAATGAGAGCACTGTGTTGAAGAAGCCGTCAGGTGCTTCGACACACAACCACATTCATCATCAAAATGTCGAACTTGTCCCATAAGTGGGAGTGTGAATGTACTTGGTCATTAATCAGACAGGAACATCTTCCTCATGACTGCTAGATTTCGTCTGCCACGTACACGCATTCACATGCACATTCCCAACACCGGTCGGCACAGAATACTGTTGCATCTGCAACCCACGAACCCGATTGTGACAATTACCGTTACCAACTTTGCAACCAGGTAAATAGAAAACTGCAGGAGGTTCAGCGACTTCATATGGTAGCGGGAACGATAAAACTTCCAATTGTAATTGGACACGTGAAGCGTTGCACACTCGAACAACTTTACCACCTCCGGTGTCCCACTGGTGCAGAATTGCGATGCCGGTCATAGAGTGCGGTATTTCAAGTGTAGAACGTTGAACAATCGCACGCTTCAGACTGAATCGCAGTTCTGATGTGGATTACCGGTTGGAATCCATTCCTACAACCAGTCTGTCAAAATCACACATGTAAGCACACACCTATCTGCTTCGCCTTAAGCAAAACTCGCCCGTTAGTCAAAGTACTGATAAATGGATAGGATATAATCCTCCATTCATTTTGTGAAATTCCCACTGAGCACCCAACCCCAACAGTGATCGCAGTCGATATTATTAGATAACAAGGTACAGTGCACGACTACTTATCTTCCTAGTGCCTCCTCTCCTTATCCTGAGACAGCTTTGTTCCTTGGCGAAACGAGTACCGAAAAGTGAAAAAACAACCATCCGTTTACTTCACCGTGAGCGAATTTGGACATAAGTAATTTGAATGAAGCAGTGGATTAGAGTGCAATATCTCCGGCTGTCAACTTGATAACTTCTTAGATAACATGCACTTTGCATGCCATGAGTCAGCGAATGGAATGTGTTTGAAGAGAAGATTAACCAATGCACCAGTTTGGTATCCTAATTCAGTTGCGATACCTTCACAACACTGGACCAAAATGGTGCGATCATCCTCCTCAACATCATCATTAGCAGCAGCAGCAGCAGCAGCAGCAGCAGCAGCAGCAGCAGCAGCAGCAGCAGCAGCAGCAGCAGCAGCAGCAGCAGCAGCAGCAGCAGCAGTAATAAACTTCGGATATCCATCGAACGTTTCTTATAAATTTTTAGCCCTGCACCTCTCAATTCAAGTACTGCCACCAGCTAATAAAATTTTCACCACCTACTCTAAGTTGCTGTCCAGATATATTACATGTCCCAGCCTTTGTCTTTATTGTGCTGTTGGAACACAAACACATACTTTTCAGAAAGCAGAGGAAAGTGTTGTTTGAAATACACCTTTTGATCGAGCTCCGACATCGTCACATTCTGACAGCCATTGTAAATGCAGCAAAGCACTGGACAGTCGTTTCCTTCTATTGTAGCTCGTCAACAGTGTAGCTGTGGAATTAGAACCTTCAGTCATTCTGTCAGCACTTTGGATTAAGATCCTTAAGTAAATGATTGCAGGTACACACATTCTCCAGTACCACGCACGACTCCATTGCTGATCTGGCATTGTTTGTTAACATGATAAGCTACATTGGGCTGCTACTGTTTCCCTTAAATTGGTGAAAGCTGGAAGTTGAACCGAATTTTTCAGTTATGATCCAGTCATATCCAGTAAACGTGCTTTAGTATCTCAGATATTTGACGTGAAATCTCTCTTTATTCATTGGGCACTAAAAGTTCGCATGAGTACTCGTTTGCTTTTAAACTCACACCCAGTGAGCTTTGTCAAGCGCTTGATTTTACCAGTCCCGGGCAATGGTGATTGGTTGGCGGCAGCCGGTTCCGCATTTGGTTGTCACTGTGAGCTCAACAGGGACAGCGAGAGGACGCCCGCGCCTACAGAAGGATCATGGGTTGCTTGCGCTACACCACCCACAGCTCCATGCACACACTCCCTATCCGGTGTAAACCAGAAGGAATAAGACCGGGAGTCATGTGGATGGGAGCCACGTTGCGTCAACGGAGCCGGTCCAAACTTTTTCACAGGCAAACACAAGCACGCTATCTTTGGGGAATCAAGCGCACACAATGGTACTTAGAGTGAATGGTATTCACATCTTGCTTTTGAGATGTCAGATCCCTCATGTGCACCCTTGACAACACAGTAGTTTGAACGGTCTCGAGTGGCTAACGCTTACTGAAAACGAAGTGGCCTACGTTTTACGCGCAGCTGCAGACTAGAATCCTCAGCATTTTGTTAATGCAAAGAACGACTCGAAACCTTGTCCCATCTTTTCGCACGAAATATTTATGGAGACTGAAATTAATAGGTCAGTCCAGTCTGGTGAATCCTTGCTCTGGAAGCTACACTGTCAGCTATATGGCAGTGGCGCGCAACTTCGTGAGCCCTGAGCCACAGTACATCACGATTTTGCGATCTAGTCACGTCAATCCGCGGTATCCGTTTAATCGAACAATCAAGTAATCTAGAAGTGGTTCGAGACGGCGAATTATGTTATATACTTTTAAAACTGAATGAGGATTGATTCACACTGGGGGGTTTTCCTCCAATGGTGTGACTTCTGGTAGTCAACTGTCTAATCCCGGGATAACTCCAATGACTGACATGAGCAAACCGCATCAGCAGCCTTCTGATCCCACCGAGTATTGACTTAGTGCATTCTATCAATGCGCTGAGTTGTTTTTGAGGATAACTTGTAAGGTTATCGGTGCCGACTGACAATTCAATGGCGAATCAAGATGACTACTTCTCTTTTTCAGGCGTTTAAGAAGCTGGAGGCAAAATACTCCGATGGTCCCATCCTGCCGGGATTGAATTTCACTTCGGATCAGTTGTTCTTTCTGTCATTTGCCCAGGTAAGCTACTGTAGTCGATTTCATCGTTTCCTTCGTGTTCTCAGAAGTATTATGGAAAGATTTCCACACAGTATACTAGCAAACGTATTAATTTTAACTTCATGGTTCACCGCTGAGTTATAGAACACTAAGCTCTCTTAGAAATGTGTTCGGTGTAGGCTAATTTTAGAGTATATGGTAATTGGCCACTCTGAAACAGAAATGGTGTCTTTTCGAATTGGTTTCTTTAATAGAAACTACCCTTTACATAAAGTGTTGTTATATCGTGTCCTCTGAGTACCGAACCCACTGGCGCCTCTCGTCTTTCCATGGATTTGTTAGACGGTTACTTCCGAAACTGAGAATCTTAGATGAGATATACTAATTAGCAGTCGAAGCCGGAGCTAAGTAAGCGAGTGCGGTCACAGCGACTGGGCATTCACTGTTGAGTTTTTAGGGAATGCATAGTGCTTTAGACTTAAGACATATCTTTGCACGCTTCACATTGCACCTGATATTAAGCATCCACCACTTCAAGCGCCGGAACTGAACGAAAAATAATTGAATTCAAATCGTTGTGAAAAGCGATAGAGATGGAACATGATAACCAGTTGATAATCACGGAATATGCATTCTGGTTCCTGACTTCCGCTATCTCCTTTGCAACATTCTAAACGACATAGATAATGGTCTGGTGTATGGGCTTAGCCATGAAAAATATGAGAATTTTCTCCAAATTTCTGTCATCTTTTATATGTATCCTGTCGGCGACAGTTCCCTATTTTATAAAGAGAAATGAAAATAGTGCCAGCAGAAAGCCTGATGGACCGGAGGTGATATCAGTACGAGAATGATCTCCGGGCTACTTGTTAAACCAAACCGGGCAACGTTGTCATGTTTGATATCATCTGAAAGCAGGAACGGCCAGCAACCTGCTTCTGAGGGAATCTGATTGTCATTCAGTCAGTACAACTGGTATCTAAAGCCTGTATTAGGTATCACAGCACTCACCTGTGGAATAAAAACCGCGACATTGGTGCTAAAGTCCTCACTGACAGTTTCATATTTAAATAATATGCTGAAGGTAGTTCCTTATCCAATGGTCCACAGAAATCCAAACGAAGTTGCAGCGATTATGTTGGTACGGGGTTAATGTGAAACGCACAGTGTACCTTGAAGTTTATGATACGACTTGCTTCACATCGCTAATTTTGGCAGAGAAGTGCAAGGCAACTTCCTAGTTATTAGTAGATTTAACACTCTGGTAGCACCGCATGGTCACTCGAAGTAATTTTACAGAGCTTATCACAGGCTATTAACTAGCCACCCACTGGTCGTTTCAGCTGCTTTGAATTTGTAAGCTAAATTTGAGTCCCACTGTACTCTTACACTGCATTTGTCCTACATTGTGGTTAATAAGTAAGAATTTATGAACAGATGTAAGAACTTCCCTTTAATAATTAGGGTTCCGCGATGGAAAAAGGCACAGGCAATCGGCTGTGGGTAACGCGTACCCACAGCTTGATTATTGGACTCTCTGTCCATCTTTATATATGTAGTAAGTGGTAGCAGATATTTCCTCTCTAGGTAAAAACTGAAAGCTTCGTAACATTGGCCATCTTAGCCACTAGGCGCACTGTGTTACGCCCTCTTGTCACTGCCACTGTCCAACCTGTTGAATGTTTATTGCTTGTTGGAACCGATAGCTCTGTCGTGAGTTTGCTGGAGCGGCTCAATTTACCGATTTCATCTCACCCATATGTTATAACCATCTCATGCGGGGCACTTTTGAAACGTTATTTTCCCTTTATAGCTGTGGTGCGTGAAACACCTTCCAAGGTCAGTACTAAACACCGTTCTATTTGACGTTCACACGGTGGATCAGTACAGGTGAGTGTATAGTGATTTAAAAATGCTTAACAAGCTCGGATGGTTTTAACTGGGAGTATGATCTTTGACTTGCCCCATTCAGCAAATCAGTACACAGAAGCGGAAGCTTAGTCCACAAAAAGTTGTCACCTGAATCTTTCCTAAAATGGTTTATTTAATTGTGTGTGTAAGTAAATTCCGAAATTGTCCTCGGTATTATGCCATTTCAAGAGTTTTTGGAACTTGGTAAATGACGGTAATACATGGAAAGAGTAAACTAAAACAGATTGCCCACTAATAGAACAAATTCACAAGAGACAGGCGTGAACCATTCAGCTCCACTGAGTCAATTAGTTATTGCCACATGCAGTGATTCTAGTTATCCACCACGACGTGTGCATCATAATGTCAGAGATTGAGGCAAAGTAAAAATGGAACGGTTTTGTATGAGGTTGCAAAATAGTTGGTCACTGCAACGCCAAAATCACTGAGTGGACGCGATCGGAAGTGTGCCAATATCTACCATACTTACCAGAAGCAGAAAAAGTCCTCGATCTAATCCGTGAGTAAACTTCACACTGAGCAAACTTGGCTGTCAGACCATTTGCTTCTGGCGTTCACCACTTTATCCCATCCTGACATCAAGCAATTGCCTCACCAGACAGTTCACATAAATATGTACGGAGTTCTAGTTTTGACAACTAATGGCGTTCTTTACTAAGTTATTCCACAGAGATCTGGCGCTCATACCAAAAGCACGCACGAATTTTGTCATTTTCCTCACCTGAATTTTGTCGAACAGAGATGGCAGATCCATAGGACATATTATTCGATTGGCAGTGTTTATTCTTTGCACATATTTGCTCCGTATTTCAAGGAACTACTTCCTTACTCTTCAGAGTCATTGGAACTTTGACCAACTCCGAGGATTTTGCGCGCGTGTTTAAGTGCCCAGTAGGATCATACATGAATCCTGAGAAGAAGTGTAAAGTATGGTGAATGCGTTTTCGGAATGCACCCTTTTCATCACTCTGGGCATGTATACATATCGAGTGGTTATGTTCAATTCCTGCAGTCCAGTTCGTCGTGTCATCGGCGAACAAAGTGACCGTTTTTCAAGCCGAAGACGCCCGTTAACCGCCATCTGAACAAACTTATGTGAAACTCCCAGCTCGCCCACCTTCAACGCGTCATTAATCATCATCCAACTTAATATTGAGCACTGTGAAGATTTTTACCATGCGGTATCATCAGACATCCTTCGATCACATCAATTTCTCCATATTTCTCAGCTGCACTGCATTTTACTCGTTTTGATTTTACCACAACCATTTTAACTACACATTATTTGTGTGATCCAGACCATTTGTCCTCCCGACCTGTCAATCGCTCATCGAAATTCCTCACAATGTGGTTTCCCACTCAGTGTATTTTTATGCTGATCGTTGCAGTGGCTCATCCGGCCTGCTTGACCATGTGTAAGGCGGTGTCGCTTTATATGGTCTCCATACATTTGTAAATTTTTCCCCCACCCACAAATTGTTCGTATTGTGACTTTTTATTGATTGTATCCACGTTCGAACGAATTCATTCGCTACCACTGTGGTCTGCTCCCGTGTCTCCCGTGCCTGTATTCGTCGTCGTATCCATGTACAAAGTGAAACACGTGAGAACCATTATGGGATGACTGAAGCACTCGTTCAGTGAGTGCATTGCTACATGCAATCCCAGTGTTGAACATCATGTTATTTTCTGTAAATCGCGATCGGCTAACTCACTCTCATCGCGTATAGAACAGAAAAATGTTAAATCATGCCAATTCGGGTCCTTGTAAGCGCAGGTAACTGTGAATCACTTCAAAATAAGTCACGGTATGTCGCGATCTATTCCCACAACAAATGAGTCCCCGATGAACCGTTAATCGTTGTGACAGGCGTACACTCTGATCGAGTGGACTAGGGGTAGTGGCTTCGGTCGTAGTGAAGTCAACTACAAAACCGGTGGTGCATTCGTAAATTTAGAACGGGAAACATCTGACATTTACTTGCGAATACAACTTCTAGAAAGGAGTAGGTTGGCGTCCAAACAAGGGCTAGCAGGCCGCCCTAAGCAATGCAAGAAAGTGTGGGTTTAGGTTCCCTGACTTACTAAGGAATTTTCAGGTCAAATTTGCTCTTCAAATCTTTTCCTTTCACAAAACATCCCTATTATTTAATACTGTAGGCTAAAATCGAATGTCTCGTGGTTCGCGATATGGACGCAGGGAGTTTGAATCAGTTGGGTGTGGAAGTGCAGCAGAAGGCAATCACTGAAGCCACCTGGTTAGTTTGTTGCATGGCGATGGAGCCACAAGGTCAGTGGTGCAACAAGGGAACGATGGTATCATGACAGAAATATATCTAGCTTATTCCTTAAAATTCTTTCTACCATGCAGGCTCACCAGTGTTGGTTTCAACGCACCATTTCGTCATCCCTATTGGCTATTTGTAGTCGTTGTTTTTGCCTTCAGATCGCAGGAATACTTTGACACTATCACTCTCACCTTACGTCCTTTGTGTGCACTTGATTGGTTCCCCATTTGTTCCGTTCTTATTGGCTTTAATTGTCCGCTTGCTTTCTGCACTCTGGTTGGCTTTCATGTTTGTGCGTTATGCTATATAAGTAACTAGTTTCCCTATGTAAAAACCCTTGAATCTCTGTCTCTGGTCGTTCGTGTTCTCACTAACGTTAGTGGGTGGAAGCAGTCGCGGGGCTCCGACACAACACAAGGACAAGCAATACGTACCACAAATGCAAATCAACGAAAAGTACAACACATTTGACCTGCAGCTGTATTGTTCGCTCAGAGTCAAACAGTTCCAACTGAACTTGGTGTTGGGGCTATGTTTCAGAAAATAGTGTCAATTGTGGTTGGGGTCACTCAACAATTGGTACGCTGATTTGAGATCACTGCACAGCCTTTGGTTGTGTCCGCGAAATGTTTCCAGCAACTGCTAAGCGTGACTGCGTGGGGTCTTGATATATTTGTTGACCGTCGTGGTGCCTCTAACGCATCTAGGTCACGCTTTAACCAAGGTTTCCAAGTTTTGGATGGCGTACTCAAGGAAGTAAGAATTGGCAAGCCGAAGTGCTGGTTACCTCTTTTCACAGCTACCTATGAAAGTTTGAACAGTTAATGGTACTTTGAATGAGCCCACCAAGGTCGCGTTCCCGAGAAGTGGTCTACAATTAGTGTAACCCAACCCAATACATATCCTCATGTCTCTGGCATAATTGAACAGCACGACGTTTGTCAACATTGAATGGTAGGATATTTTGAACTGGTCAGTTCGAAATCCTGTTGTGATCGCACTGGAGCCCTTCGTGGTCTTCCGGCCCTCTGATCGCTCACCATATCTTAATGAACAAGGCCTTACCACTGAGTATTGTAGTACATCGCACTTCACCTCATTTGCTCAACAGGAATGCTCGGAATCTCACTTTCAACCGACGAGCATATAGAAAATTGCTATAGTTCCGAGGCTTGTGAAGGAGAATTCGATGATTTAATTCATTGGACGCCAAATTTCATTCCCGGCTGGCGAGCCGGATTGGATATCTACACAAAACTAGCAGGCCAAGCCAGAAGCTTTGAACAAAATACGGATAAGCGGATTTCAGCATCTCACGTTAAAATAGGTTAGTGGCGTGCAATGTACAAATAAACAAATCAATCTGATAAAGCTTTCATCCTAATAGTTCACAAGCTACATAGCAGAGCCTAGTCCGGAAAAGCGCCAGATGCGTTTCGCCCTATTGGGGCTCGCCAGTGGGGCGCATTCCCTCGGTCCTCCAAGGAGGACCGAACCCATGACCGCTAGAGGCAGATGTCAACTAGCCAGCAGCTTAAGCCGCTGAGCCATGGGGGACGTTACCTGGGCTGCATAATTTGCGAACTAACTGGGACATAACACCACCTATCTATCACTGTCAGTGACAGTGGTTAGCCTGCAAGGTGATGTCCTCTCACTGGGCACTATATCTATAGCGTTTGAAACTAGGACAGGCTTTTATTTTACACTACTCATGAGTAGCAGGATTTTAGTTATAAATCTGATTTGTCAACGTAGAAGAATTATCAACGGCACACTCAGACATACAGTTACTTACTAGATGTGACGAAGTTTCTACTTATACCATTCAACTCCCCCTACTACCCTACTTAAACGTTTATTGGACACATCCTAATAGCACAAAGAAAACAGCAAAATGATTAATGAGATTTATGAAACTGTAGGCTGAATTTCAAAATAGCATCAGTATGCGCTGGAATGGCTGTATACATACAAGAGAATTGCTTTCAAACGTTCTTCAGTTAGTTTCGTTGGACGAGTTGATTTCACATACTTTGTTTGGGAGAATGTTTGCTCACATATATAAGTTGTTTCAAACACTGGTGTCATCCCAGCGGCAAATTTCTTCAATCCCGGCAATTTAGCCTCAGGTAAGCAGCGGTGATATCAAACGAGGTACTTTCCCTTGTGTTTCTGTCTCAACAAGTCAGCTGCCAGTAAATCAATTCACTCCACCTGTAGTTAAACTGGAACAGCACGAATTCTGAAACAGAAGAACATTGCTCTAGTTTATGTCAGGATTTGAAAGTCACTTAAAATGTTTCTTCAGGTCACAATTAACCTTGCTCGAGAAAGCAAGAGAGACAGCTTCGGTGATAGTAACGCTACACTTTTCGAAAAAGTAAACATAAGCAGTTGTGAATAGAACAGTTGTGACTAAAAACAGTTGTGAATAAAACAATGAATACTTTCTCTAAAATCCGTTGATGCTTCTGTGGAAATCATAGGTAAGATCCTTCTTTCATTCGTCTGGGATGTGATACCAACCATGAATATCAACTTTTACAGCCAGGTAGGTTCCAATCGCTGTGGGTCAGCTGTATCGCTTTCATTGAGGAAGGCAAGCATTTTGTTTCAAAGCTTGTAAAAAGGAAACAGTAATTTAAGGCAACTGAGCCACCTCACTGGTGTAATAAGGTGCATCACACAATTCAGAATCAATATCTTCCGGAAAAGAGTGGAGGCCACAGTGATTGAGAGCATGTTCCAGAATGAAGTTAACAATTGAAACGACCGGTTCCAGTATACAAGTAACTTCCACCTTTTCCCCATTTAGTATGTGTTGATATAGGACGCAGCGTATGAACACAGCGACCCGGATGTGCAAATGTTTCAAGCGAGTCCTGGTCTGCCCTACCAGAACTTTTTTCAATCTAACCATATTTCTCCCTCCATCACTTGTCATACCTCGATGTCGATTCCACGGAAGGTTATAGTCTTAGAAATTTCTACACAGTTCCACAAAAATGTCATTTCCATTTCTCGTGCCATGGATGCTGCCGACCGATACCAGCTCCTTCGTTATTTGAAACTCTGAACCGACATCACGTATGAACACGAGAAATTATGACATAGTCCAGAGAGCCATAAACTCATCCAGCGCCAGAGGATAGCGCAAAAGGTTTTCAGATTTCTCCTTTATCTACAACACTGGGTTCTGTGCAATTTCTTTTGTTTTCCACACAGCCGAACTAGCCGTAAAGCTTACAAGTACAACCAAATGGGCCTTTGTAGAAAACAAATCATTTACAGCTTCCATTGGACACTCTTCTTAAGTTGCCACCAGTAAACAGTATTTCTCTTATCTTTTTTGCATAATTTTTTTAAATTTTACAAAGGACAGGTTCATTTTCAGATAACGCTCTCATGAACAGAATTCTTTGCGTTTCTAAACCACGTTTCACGGACTCACAGCTAGCCGAGCGCTGCTTCCCCGAAAAGTTTGATTACGCTGATAGGTGTGTAGTTTCATAATTACTCCAAAGGTTGCACACTTTCAAAACGGAAGTATGTCGACGGTCGATATTTTCCACGAAGTAGTATTGTACCCCAGATTATTTGAAGAAAACACGACATTCGGTGTTCATCTTTTTCTTCTTAGTAGCCATAAGGAGCGTTAAAGTAATCAGAAGCTAAAAATGAGAAAGTCATTGTATTGGAGACATAGTTCACATCCTACTGGAACACAAGAAAGACAAGTAGTTAAGGGTCTCTGGCAAGGCTACGTCTCAAGGAAGATTCAAGTGAAATTTATATCATACAGTTTATAGGTGAATTTGGTAACATATCACATAACGAGTGTTGCAACTAGATGCATGGGGCCGGCCCAAATAAACATCTTTCAGTAGGATTCAAATTCTTGGAAGATGCTTGGAACCGATCGAGTAGTCATGAGTTCAGAGAGGTTTGGAAACAATCGGTTTGGTATAGTAGTTTGGTAACGTTTCGCCTTTAACATAAAGGCTTCGTCGGACCAGGTGAATCCGTGTGCAATTGGTGTGGGATTTTATAGCGAACAGGGGCGATAACCGCGTTACCCGAGTCTTGAGCCATGAGTCATTACAGGAACAGTTCGGGGTGTCACCTCAGGTGGTTCGATCACAGTGGGAGTAGTCCAGGTGTTCCTTTGTGCGTCATGACATTGACGGATAAGCCCATAGTGTTGACAATGGGAGTCGGTTTGCACTTTCCAATCTGATACACGCATCGATGCTCGTCAATCTGGTCGGCTTAAGACCGCCCGCTACGCATTAGGGAGTTCTACCCCCTCCATTCTGTTCACGCAGTCGTCAGATTTGGCAATTTCCACTGCCTCCGCAATCTTTCAGTAGGGATTTTTGACTGCAGTTCTGTGAGAAAAAATCAGAGATGCCACAAAGACAGACCGAAATCACTTAACTTGAAAGCTCTTGATAACCTGGTTCATCGCGGGTACTCTGCAGCTTTCGCCGTCTCCCCTATTAGCATATAGCTTATCTGGCTTGACATGCTTATTGGACGCTACACTTGTCTTGACGATATTACACTTCGCGTGAACATCATGAGTTCGGAAACGCTAACACCAATCCGTGACACACTGACCATCACAAGTGGTGTTCGTATAGGTTACTACGCCACGAGGATGCTTGCCTGTGTCAGTTGAAAACCACGGCATACAGCGTTTAGTCTGTGTGAACGAAACGACCGCGTGGATCACGTTGTGTTACTTAGATATATCTCTCAGCACTACTCGCTGGAAATACCTTATAATTATTAGTCGCCCATAGGCTTTGTGAAACTATACGGAGGGCAGGACTAGTGGATAAAACCAACGATAAGTCCATTCTTTTGAGAGCTAAAGTACTAAGTACATTTATTCATAAACGCTTATCAATAACCCATCAGCCCAACTGACGGGGCTTATAAATCAGCGCTTCCTAACGCGTACAAATTCATTTTCATTTTTATTGAACTCGTAAATGTAAGCGTGATCGCCAATTCGACATCAAGGTTAACATTTTCACCCCACTACAAAAAGTGCTCCTCGAATGATGAAAGTACCTTACATTCTAAATCGATGACAAAAAATACGATCAAAATGTGGCATAGTATGCACAAAATGCTGTCATCCTACATACACACAAAGGCGACGGACATCCGGCTACAGATAGAGTAGGTACTACTGAACAAGCAGGTTACACGTGCAACCTATCAAAAGGCAGCTCCGAACCGTCAACGCACTCAGACAGCCGAATCAATATCAGAATAGCAGACACACGCTGACACCAAGTACTAGACGCTAACGCAAACATTGCCTTGGGACTTGTGCCTACAGTTCATTAATATCATGGGCCCTTTCGTCCATGCGCGTACACCGAAACAACAGGAAAGGTGCTAGGTGCTACTGCTTCTACAGCAAATGACTGAATACTACTTTGTGTGGGGATACCAATACAGCTGTCATTACCAAATGGCTCCCCTGTTTGTTTGTAAGTTTTCAGTTACTGGAGGAAATAGTCACTGATTATGGACCGCAGTTGCGAAGTAATCACTACGTCGGGTTGCTGAGACACAATGCTTTCCCCATTCAAGAATGCTGTAGTACAGTTCTGCTGCTAATAGTCTAGTTGAACGTCTCAACTTTAATTTGAATGCGTTTTTCCACTTTTAAAAACAACCAGTTGGCATAGTTTGTGGACAGCGTCTCGCTTTTGACACAAAAGCTTCATTAGGCGGAGTGAACCAGTCGAGGTTGTTTTCAAACCTTTCTGAATTCATGACTTCTTAATCAGTTCCAAGTATTTTCCAAGATTTTGAGTGCTGCATGTTCTTCAGCTTTCGGAAGCTCTTGGGACGAAACGTTGTTAGCTGCTTTAAAGGTATGACGAAGCAAACCACGCACTGCAACGACGAAAACTCCGTCCGACTTAATGCGACAGAGAACAACTAGAACTCGCTTAAACGCAGTCATAACATCTGAAGAAAGCGCCTGCCAAGCAGGATACGGAACGCAAGATAACTACAAAGCCAACTACCGACGAATTGGGCTAATTTAATATACAGGGACATTCGTTTTTGTGGAGCTACCCTTTTCTCGAAAGTGAGGTACGACAATCATACCACCGACCGGTGTATAATCAGTTCTCAAGCCAGGGACCTACAAGATGACAGATGGAATAATAGTGAATGTAAAGCGGTTGCATACAGCTCTTCCACAACATATGTCTAAACAGGTGGGGCCTTACGCGGCAGAGTCTGACACAGATAGATGGAACCTTGCGATGACCCGACCTGATGCGTCATTCTGAAAACCATTATACTTTAATCGGTGAGCCTAAATGAAACAATCTGTCCTTCACACATTCTGGTGCATTTATATGAATAGCTTAGATTTTGGCAAACAGAGGAGGGGACAATGACTTGTCCACTGCCCTTGTGGCTCACTTGGACATGTCGATGCATCCATGCCATTGAAATGTTGTCATGCTATGCCAACCGTTAACTTTCATTGGACTAGACGTATCCTTGCTTCTGATTGTCTGATTTGACCGTAGCTACATACGCATGTCGCCTGATACTGACACCGTTATTCCGTAATTCTACTGTGTCAGTTATGAATTCGGTTCTTTACCTCTGGACACATCAGTTACCAAGCCTGAATTGTGTGCACGACGTTGGGGCGCACTCAGCCATTGCACATTATGAGGAAGATGGATGGTTCCAAGCTCCCGCGTGTCCTTTTCAGGGGACTAACCTACTGGCTACTCATTTTGAAGCTAGCTACGCTTCAATCCTCCAGTCCATGTTGCCATACGAGGTCGAATCAACGGTGCCAAGTTAACCGCGCGCCGCTATGCGTGACACACGTAGGTACCATGGAAGATACCAGACCGAGTAGTGCCGTATCCTATCGAAAGACCACTGGGAATCCTTACCACAAGTGCAAAAGAATGAACACGTGGTAATAATGAGACCAGATGAGGGATCAGGTGTTGTGATAATGGAAAAGCAAGGGTACATCCAGAAACTGTAAACAGTCCCCTCAGCCTCTAGTGGTTTCGTTCGTGATATGACTGGCCGTGATGAGACCGAACTGCTAGAGAATTCAGTAGTCCGTGAATTGACCAAGGTATTGGTGACAGGATTCATAGACGTAAAAACTTCGACACAACTGCGTCCTCTAGGTTCTCGATTTCCTCATAATTATGGCTTACCGAAAAATGACAAGGGAGGTGTCCCCTATGACCAATTGTTTCAATGGTGTACATACCGTATCAAAAGTTGGCTAGATGGCTGACCAAACTGATCCATTACATCTGGAGTGAACTAACCGGCTGCAGCCTCAAAGATACGTTTGGGTTTGTTGACAGAATACACAATTTAAACATAGACGGGAAGCATATTGTCTCCTACAATGTGTGCTCATTATTCACGAACATCCCCTTGAAAGAAAGGTTGAACGTAATAAGTAGCCAGGCTGACAAAGTGGAGTTCCCAGCGCCTAACTTAAATCGTTACTCCGTTTACGCACAAAAGTATCCAATTCCGATTCAATGAGACCCTGTATCGGAGGCTTGATGGTGTAGCCATGTTACTCTACTGGGACCGATTCTAGCCGATGTCTTTATGGGTCACCTGGTAAATACCAACTTACGTCCTTATATATGATCGCTATATTGACAGTTTGTTATCGTTGACACTGTTTCACAAGGGGCGCAATTGCTAAAAATGGTGAATATGTGCCATCACGCATTCGATTTTACGATTGTAAACCGATCTGATAGCGGCTTCCATTTCTTAGATGTTGACCTATAGAGAAACCCAGATTGTTTACTCATTCGGCCTGTATACTGGAAACCAACGTAGACAGGACAATAACCAAGTTAATAGTTTCTGTCCTACGAACCACAAACGAGCTTTAGTGCGTACAACGTTCGCCAGAAGTCATCAAATTTGCTACCCTGAAACGATCAAAACTAAGCTTCAGCGTGTCACTTCGAGATTACAAGAGAATGAATGTCCCGAGCAATAAATAACATGACACGCGAACTCAATACCTATGGAGAAAACATCAACTGATATGGCTAAGAAAAAGATGTACACTACGCTATCTTTTAAAGAAGACCAATTCGTCAGGAGATGTCGGTATCGGCTCCGCCAATCTATTAAGTAAGGTTATAACGCAGCTGAGCTAATCGTATTGCAACAGACAAGTAGGTTGCTATGCAACTCCAAGCTAGTGACTGACTGCCCTGACTGGTCGCATAGCAAACGTGCTCTCAGTTGACACAGAGTTGCAAGTTTTTCTCGTAACCTAGCGCAGTTATAATACACACATTCGAACCAGATTAACTCCCCTTATTCATTGGGCGTATTTTTGTGGAAATATTGCTTACGGAAAGTGCTACCCAAGTTGTTTTAGCGCGCACTCGATACATCCCTTAATCCACTCTTGAATAACGCCAACAAGTGACCTTGTCAGCGTGTGCGTGCTACTCTTGCAATCGTGTGCTCTGTGTTAGATTGGACCTATCCCCACACATTCTTGTGCCACCGCTAAGGAAGTCCGATCAATCGATTCCGATCACCGAGCTCTATCCAACGTGGTCTATAGATTTGAAGTAAGTCCAACAACACGCTAGTACACCACAAATGAAGTATTTGGAAGTCTATATACTAAGGCCAACGTGAGTAACTTTGCTTATTTGAGTTCTATTACCTTTGGGATACCATTCGACAGAGCTTCTTTAAGGCTGTCAGACCATATATAACTTAGTACTGTGCACCACTGTATACAACAGGTACAGGCATTTTTTGTCATCTCACTTTACCACCATAATTTTCACGTGCATTTCATTGCACAAAGCCTGTGTGATTTTGGCTTCTCGTGCGCTCGTGCGCTCGTGACGTAGCACCACCAAACCAGCTGACCGGAGCAAACAACTGAGGCAGCACAAACGGCCTGACCAGCGCAAGCTAAAAGTGCATATCGACCATTGATCCATGGGCCGGAGAAGTTTGTCAACCGGGAATCGAATGAGCAACAAACCCAAGGTCAAACGTAGCTCAAACAAGCGGAGAAACTGAGATCCTCTCGAAAATCACGTGTTCGTTCTGTGTCAATTCCTACGATGCAACTAATGTAAACATTATGGTTCATCGCAGCCAGTTTCCAAATCAGATAGACGTCCACATGCCCGGAAAAGCACTAGACTGCAGTTTCAGCCTGTTGGACATCGTCAGTAGTGCGCATCCATCGGATCCTTCAAAATTCGAACCCATGAGCACCAGCGGCTTGAACCGCCAGTCAGCATCTTATGCTACTGGGCCACGGGGGACAGCTTCGGACCGTCATGATTTACAAGCTAACTGTGATATAGCGCGTCTTATCCTCCACTGCCATGCAAGTTACGAACGTTGCAGAGGACAGGGTTGGTTCCGAAAGATACGACATCCACTAACGGTAACTATGTACGACATAGCATTTAAAAACTGTCAGGTCGGATATACTTTGATGTACTCATGAGTAGGGGATTTTGATGTAATTAAGGGATCAGCAGTCACAGGCATGGTATGACAACAGGAAACTTGGGCCACCATAAAGTACGGTTAAGACCATTCCTTCAATTAGTACAGACCTCAGGTACATATGAGCCAGCCTCAATTGCACCTATCTCAAATCAACCAACCGTGCAAACAACCGTTTCAAAAACTTCAGCAGACCGGCACTAGGTGTGCCGGTCATTCACAGTGAACCGAGCTCCTGATGCGTCAACAAATACAATGCTGCTACACCTACACTCAGGGGTTGTATTCGAAGCTCTCGGAACCGCGCCATCGACATAAAACAACTTGGGACCTCATAGAAGTTACTGAAACTTGGCTCTCACACGACATACTTGATCCAGAGATTGAGCTCAGTGAGATGGCAGTCATTCGAAATGATCGTCCATCTCGCGGTTGCAGTGTTGCCCACTACTATCGAGATTAGTTGAAAGGTGGGGCTTTTACCGAACATTCCCTTGTACATCCAGACGCATTATTTTGCCGACTGAACCTAGCAGGTCGAGAGGTTGGTTCACAGAAGACGAGTGATGCTTGCCTCTTATCAGTTATCTCTAGACCTCCGAATTTTTCAGCAGACAGCGATAACATTCTGTTAAACGCCCTCTGCCATGCTGTTTCACAAAAGTATTCTCACTATCTTTTAATGGGTGACTTTAATGTTCCTTCAATAACATCAGTGTCCCCTAATAGGCCATCATCTAAATCGAAACTCCTCGAATTCATGGATATGGCAGTTTTGTATAACCATGTACATCGATCAACCAGACACCGCGGTTCAAACAAGCCATCACTTCTGGACTTAATCCTGACTAATGAAGAATTGGTGGCCGAGACAATAGCATACGATCCTCCTTTTGGCCGAGGCGGCCATTCAGTTCTAACATTCGGTTATGTGTGGTATGCCGGTATTGTCGCTAAAGAAAAAGAAACAACGAACTATTACGGACCATTTTAAGCTGCACAAGTTATCAGCAACCATTGACTCTAACCTACAGACGCAGAGCTCAGCGAATGACGCGTGGAATTAACTGAAATACAAAATTAACTGGGTCATACAATCAGCATCGAAGGTTGTACCATTACGGGCATCGCGCCGGACCAATACATGGATCCGGAGCAGAACACGTAAATGGATCAACAGAGGAGATGAAATCTGGTGGCACCATTCGATAAGTCTATGTGATATCACATTGCAGAATTACAAAGCAATCAGAAAATACTGTATGTCGCTCATTAGAGTCGATAAGTACGAACGGCAAGAGACCATGGTGCTGAAATTTGGAGTGGTACCATACGAAATGTGCAAATGTGTCCCAACAATAGTTACGGGAGCGAAATAGCTCCAAAGATGCATTTTGGTTCTGTACTGCGTGTTCCACCATCCCACTCGTGTCAATCGAATTGGCACCGTAACTTGTTCACAACCTACTGCGTATCAATCTCGAAATAGTCACTAAAGCGATCGACCGCAATTAAGTACTTTTTCGCTTCATGGGTAAAGGTATGCAAAGCGACTTTCTGACAAGTTATCTCTGGTACTTCTCGGAGCATCATCGGCCCTTTCAGCTGACACCCGTCATGTGGTCTGCATCTTAAGCAGTTTGATACGTAATCCCGTATTTAACTGGCCATTCCTGACCACAACATCGTTTCTCGTGTTTTTGCCACATAGCAATTGCTTCACAGGTGCGCGTACTAGATAAGCTCCTGTATGGGGCGCAGCATTGCCTTCCAGACAAGGATTCGGTTCACTTTGTAGAGCAGACCTTCCTGGATTACGATTTCTTCGCGGGAATAGAAAAAATGGCAATATTTTATCTTGGTAAGTTCTTAGTATCTTCGGGCCATCAGTTCCATATTGTTTGTTGTAGAAGCTTAGATAACTCATTTTCTTCTATGTTCCATTGCAGTTGCTGTAGACTTTCCTCAGTGACAGCAATCAGTTGTCGCATGAACCAAATAGGAGTCTTCCTGTATTCCCGTTGCGTCTGAAATGTATGCTTTTTAAAACGTGTCCGCGATGTGCATTCTGGATCCCCGCCGATTGTCTTTCTAGAACCTACTTCTGGAGGCGGATAAGCATCCGCTGTAGGCGATCTTGAACACTATAAAGCGGTTTGCTAGCGATAGATACTAGTGGTTTGTAGTCTTTGAAGACGGCTATCTTGCGACGGAACGTTTAGTGATCGAAACGTTCTATATTATACACCAGGGCCAGTATCTCTTTTTCAATTTGGGCATAACAACGCTCAGCATTCGTCAGTGTGCAGCTGCGAAAATCAATGGGCTTACTGCTTTGTGTGAGAACGGCTCCGATGCCCGATCGACTGTAGTCACATCGAATCTCGAGAGAGAGAGCAACTGTTTACTCCCTTCACCATCATCGGCCACATCTAAACGAATGACTCAAGGGTAGGTGTTGAGAAGACTGCAAGTGACACGTTATCAACGGGCACCAGTAACAGATGCATTCGTCGCGTTCAGTCGTTATTTATATGGCAGTTGGTGGTGAACCGCATGCTACTGCTTGAGGTTATACTTGAAAGAAAAAGCCACCGCTCCTCTCCGGAAAATGGTTATGAGTTTTTAGCGATCTAAAAAGTGATGTGATGTACGACAGTTGAAAGACCCAAAAGGCTAAATTAATAATAAAAAAATAATAATAGATATTTTTCATTTAAGTGAGAGGCTGTGTCCATATTTGCAATGGTCACATCTGTAAACTTAGTATCATTCTCTTTCATGGGCAATATAAAATTATGATACAGAAAATCTACGGTACATACATCGTCGGTGCAAGTCACAGTCTTACTGCATATTACGATTTTTGGTATACGACAGAATCGCAAGGAGCAGATGACATAGTTTTCGATGTTTCCAAAGCGGTCCTCAAGCAAAAAGTTGGACTTGGAGAATCCGCTTTGCTTTTGGGTTGCTACAAGCAACCTTGAACACGGGATTTCAAGATGGGGTGTATAACAGAGTTCGCTGGATCCAGGCTTTTGTTATTTATTATGCATGATTATCGTGTGGACCAGAGTACATTATTGTGGGCCTTCGGGGAGGGCTGGTCCGACTGCAAAAACTGGCTAGTCCAGAAAAAGGGACGATAGTACATTTCCTCCGCTTCAGACTCGATAGTGCACTGGGGAAGTGTCACTCTCTCCACCGCACTCCAGTCCACGGTCCTGGTCCCACGAAGAAATCCGGCGTCCTCGTCGGCAAGGCTTAGCCAGGCGTTTTGGAACCAACCCATTCGTCACTGTCTGCGGTCGAGGGCGACTGACTGTTCCTTTGGTCAAGAAGAGGGCCTTGGGCTGGCTAGGGAGTCACTCAGATGTTGTGTTGAGTCGGTCGGCGAGTCAATCGAGTGTTGCCTTTGTAGTTCCGGTAGTAGGGTTTCTGGAAGGTAGGACTCAGGGGTGGGCAAATGTCGGGGAATGGCTTGACGCCGGGGAGAGAATATAGCATGCATGATAAATCAAATATGCTTTTTAAGTTTTCGAAATGTTTGGGTTTTTGTTTAGTTTGCAAAACGTTTGTGGATGAGACGCACAATTACCACTAAGGACGAAAAAGGCGTGTTGATGGAAATAGCAAACGTTTACAAAATCTGAAAAACGGACCTGACGTTTGACCTGTCTACCGCGTCGGTCGGTTACTTGGGGTTGAGGTGGGGTAGGTTGAGGGTCAAGCAAAAGGTGGGTTTCGGGGTATCCAGTGCTCGAGAAGTCACAACCGGTGCGGGTACTTATGTGATGGCATTAGGATGTGTTGTAAGTGGTTCGTCAAAGAAATCCACGTTGAGGCAGTCGATGAACACCGTCTTTCGATGACAATTCTGGTCTAAAGTGAAGTGTTTCGGAGTCCGTTGCATGACTCTGAAAGGGCCGGTGAAAGTACGTTGAAGAGGGCGCCGCATTGCCGAGGAAGACGTGAGTGCACGTAGAGTCCACTGTGCACTTACACACATCTAGTCTGCTCACGAGGCGGAGTCAGACGTCGTGAGCGCATACGTTGAGCCACGGAGGACGCAAAGTTAGTGGGATGAATGCCCAACGACGCTGGAGGCGAAACGAATTCTCCTGGCCTGCACCAGCTCTGCTGGTGCACTTTGCAAGTCAGCTTTGATGCTGTTGCAAATGCCTAAGAGTGCGAGCAAAATATTTTCGCTCCAGCTAGGGTCGGAGGAGGTGGAGAGTAAGGCTTTTAGCTGTCTATGGAAGCGTTCAACTGAACCGTTGGATGCTGGGTGATACACTGTGGTATAAATGCGGCGACAGCCTAAAAATTTGCAGAGCATATCGAATTGTGAAGATTAGTCAGGCGTTCCTCAGTCAGTTGTGATGGTGGATGGGCATCGTCATTGCGCGACCCACCGATCAAAGAAGGCTTGGATAACAGTCTCAGCTGTGCAGTTTGTTACTGAAATGGCTTCTGGCCACCTGGTGAAGCCGTCCACACATGTAAGATTATATACGAATCAGCGTGAACGAGGCAAGGAAGTGTGGTCTCAGTGAAAGCAGAACAAAACTCAGTAGATTGAATGGATATATAGACACAATCAACACGTAACAATAGTTATGATTCTGAAATCATTCACGCAAGCCAATCGTCAGCAAACGCGCATTCGAACAATTACCGCTAAGTGGACATACGATTCACGACCAATCAATAGCTATGAACAAGAGTAGGGACTAATATAGCAAAACACACTGTCCCCGCCTCTGCTTGTAACTATGTAAGCACTTCGTGTCTGCGTTTAAGCGGTTGCTTGCGTAAGGTATAAAGGAACATACACATGGAGCAGACATCACTGTGTTGCCCATCAAAACATACCAGTCAACAGGGCTACGCATCCGGCCTGACACTCGTAGACTTTCTGCTGTTCGTGATGTTTCTGCAGTACAATGAAACAATGGTTTATTACGATTTAAACAAATTGCTTAACAAGTTCCGTGGGATGAAAATTATTGCGAAACGTGAATTGCATGATAAAGTGAAAAGCGTTTTGCTGGACTCACCATACACTTTTGTAGAATAGCGGAAATGTTCGCTTATTAAAAGTATAAATCCATAAATCCATTGGTTGGGATTTTGGCAAGACTCCGTTTGATAACGTTTTGCAGCCCCTGGCTAACAAGTCATAACATGAAATGTCAATGAGACAGTGCACCGTCAACTCGTTTTTTAAATATCGCCAGATTGGCAGCAGAGAAGACATACTTAGGGAGGGCGTTCCAAGTCTTTCACAAGCGGAGGGAAAAGCAATTTCTACGGCATTCAAGCCGGCTCTACTGAATTGTCAGTGTCAGTGGGTGACCTCTTAGGTTAGTGTTGTGGTTTATTCCAGTAGCGGACGGCAAATGTGGCTTGCGTTCTTCAGAATTTGGTAAACCATAATGAGATCACCCCCCGAAAAAGCCGATATCAACCGCTGTACATTCTTAGACCTTTCAGTCTAAGCTGGTTGGGCAGATGAAAGAGGCCCCTGGTTGCCCTTCGCTGAGTCTCGACTGCAATAAGATCCTGTTGCTGTCACGGTCGCCACTTCTGAATAGCACATTCCACGTGAGGTTGCACGTAGGCGTTAAGCATTTGGGGAAAGATTGATGGTTCGAACCGATCGAAGTCACTCCGAAGAAGGCCGAAGTGTTCAGTGCCCATTCTCGTCGCCTTCTCTGCTTGTTTTGGACACCTGAGATCTTCCTTTACCAATATACCCAGGTCACGCTCCTGAGAGACCTTCTCCAAGGTGTGGTCTCCAAGCTTGTAAGCGCTCACCGGCTGGTGATGTAGATGGATTACCTTACACTTAGTTATGTTCACTTGAAGATGTTCCTCTTTGACTATTCGTAAATGCAATCTAGGTAATGTTGGAGCAGATCCTGATCTGGCATGTCAATAATCGCCCGCCATATCTCGATGTCATCGGAGATAAGCAGGAAATTGGATGAGATAACTCTTGGCAAGTCGTTGATAAACACCAGGAATAAACGCGGTCCCAACACTGAGCCTTGTGGATCACCACATTCCACCTCAATTGGGTTAGAGAGTTATCCCCTAACGCTTACTTGAAGCTTCGGTTGGTGAAGGAAGCTGTCAATCCAACCAATTACAGGATCTCCGATTCCGTAACTCTGTAGCCGTTGAAGTAGGACGCGGCGATCAAGGCGGTCAAAAGCTTTGGAGAAGTCCAGACGTCGACTCCGACCCCATCATCGGCCACTTCCGTCCAACTATCTCGTGCAATCAGTAGGTTGGTGCTGCATGACCAGTGTTGACGGAAGCCATGCTGTTACGGTACCAAGATGTTGCATTTTTCCAGGTAGTCCATCAAAGCCTCAGCGACGACTGCTTCCATCATCTTCGCTAGCACAGAAAGGAGAGTCACTGGGCGGTAGTTTGCAGGATCTGAACGGCTACCGCCTTCAAAAATTAGGGTGATAATGTCACACTTCCACATAGTGGGGACTTGTTGTTCATCAAAGCACTTTTGGAAGAACTATGACAGTGGTTCAGCTAGCTTGGTGGCCGGAGCCTTCAGTGCCTTCGGGCGGATGTTATCTGCTCCCGGAGAACTATGCTCATGCAGTGAGAGTAAATTCCTTAGCACAATTGATGGGATGCAAATTACATGTGCAAACAGTGGAGCTCGTAATGTGTATGACATTATGGGACAGCTAGAGGCTGCGAGTTCGAAAATTGGGGAGTATTGCAGCCGCATTGCATTACCTGACTTCTTCGGCGCTTTGTACTCTACCGCCTGTCGTGAAAAGTGGAGGGATTCCCTGCTTCACTTTACGAAGATTATTGACATGCGTATATAGCGGTTTGTTGTTTGCCGTGAATATTTTTGCTAAGCGCTGTCGATAAGTTGCTCTGTCCTCACGGACAAGTGCAGTGCAATGGTTGCGATGGGTCACGAAATTGCCTCAAGCCTCTGAGTCGGGGTTAATCTTGTAGGCACGCCATACTGCCTCCCTTATCGCTAGGCATTTTCGAGTCCTACTCCTTATAATTGACGGCAGTTTTGCGGGACGAAGGGGCTTGGTCTCCGATGCTCCGTTGACGATGTCGCTGAGCTTATTAACGAACTCTGCCCAAACGTTGTTAAGGGGACTGTTTTTTGAGAATTCCCAAGCAGCTAAGTCGACGAATTCATTCAATACTTGATAGCGTGTGATTGTATGAGTAAATTCCGAGTGTTCAGGTGGATACTCTGCCTAACACACATAGTCAAAGTTATTACTACATGGTCACTGAGACCTAATGGACTATCCATCAATAACTTGTCAATCATGGGCTCTTCATTAGTGAGCACAAGGGTCCAGTATGGAAGGTTTGTTTGCTGTCCTGAATCTAGTGGGCGTGGTGACATGATTGTACAAAGGATTATAAGCGATCAGTTCCTGCAAGTCTGCTTTGACCTGTTCACTGAGCGATGCGGAAACCTTCAGACTGTGTAGATTGTAGTCCCCGGAGGTGAGAATGTGGCTGTACCTAGTGTGTGTTACTCTGTTTAGGCCATGGATCAAGCAGGAATCCATTTCCGGAGTGGACGTTTGGGGCGGTAATCGATAGCTACGAGACATGCGTCGTTGTGTCTTAGTCGGAGACGGCACCAGAGTGAGTCGGTAACGTGTGTTTCCAGATCATCAACTATTGTACATTGTAGATCGCTGCGGTAGTATAGTAGGACCCCACCTCCTCTGCTGGGGCGGTCGTTCCGGACGAGTGAGATTCCGTTTATCTCAACCTAAGCATCAGTCACCTCTGGGTGTAACCAAGTTTCGGTAATAGAAATTAGGTCCCAAGCATTCGCAACCTGACGTTGTCGAAGTTCGGTAAGTTTCCTGAGGAGGCCTTGGGCTTTAGTATACATACATGAAAGTTTCACAGATTTAAGCAATGTTTCGGAGGTTGCACAACTCATACGTGAATTTTCGCCGACCAGTGAGTGGTCGGCGACTAATCGTTTTTCCGATGTGTACTTGGCGAAAGGTTTAACGTCTTATTCATCGTCCGCGTAGTTATTTCTGTGTCTAATCTCCGACGTACAGTGTAATGGGTCTGGTCAATATCAGATGTTACAGATTGTATGGGCTCATTCGGCACACTACTGGAGCATTGTTACCTCATAAATCCCATCGCGTTTGCTTCTTTGAGTAACATATCACCTCTAGTAGGTATATCGCTAATTATCTTCAGCCGAACGTCAGATGGTAGCCTGCAACGCAAGATGTACCAGCTTTTTAGCATCCGTGCTACCATATATTTTGGCTGAAGGACCACCTTCAACACTCTCAGGCCACTTCCTTTGTTGTTCGGTGAGGTATGCAGCCGTGACACGGAGTTCGTTAACACATCATCCAAGCAGAGTGTTTCACGAATATAACACCACTGTTCTTTATCATAGGTTGTTACTTCATGCTCATCACATGTTTCAGTTTCAGAAACCCCGTGAAGAAGTATGGTTCTGGTTAAAGTTTCTTTCCTGTAGTCCTCTAAGGAGCGGTTAACTCGATAACGCTTGCCCCATGGGATGCCTGGAAAGATACGGATGGAGCAGTGTTCATTTCTGAGACTACATTTCGGCAGTAGTACTGCTTCTACTTCAGTGATGTTGTTCAGCACAACGCGCAGCAGTCTTGGCTCTCCGAAATGCTTAGAGTTGGGGTGTCGTGTACCACGCACTACGAGTACAGGTTTCAGTAAAACCCCGATTAGGTTACTAATAACATCCCAATAGTTGAGGTCATCAAACTGTCCGCTTCTGATTAATATCGAAGTTGATTCGGGGATATTGAAGCACAGTACGCTCAGAACAGGTAGTTGTTTCTTTACACCTTTAGACATGTCGCGGTTAGTGATTGAAGTACTCGGAAATGTACTGCTGCATTAGGAAAACTCCGCTACGCTCCTCAGTTTCCCATTTAGTTGGGGGTGATGTTAATTTAAATGACGGCTATTCTTGGAAGCAGCCGTAACCATTGAGTATATTTGGGTGTTGTTCTTCCCAACACTGGCACACCACAACCGCAGTTTCGTCTTGGTTTAGACTCGTCAAGTGGAAAAGCCTGAGCTGGGGGAGAACTCAGAGCTTAGTAGTTCATGGCTGACGCCCTGAAAACTATGCTACTGCGATCCACGAGCAGGGCTTGGCGCAGCACAGAATAATTCAAAGATGAAAGACCGAGCTTTAACTCAATGTGAGCCGAGGTCTCAATAGAGGTTGCGAGTCGCAACCCAACCACACAGCGTGCTCCCTAAATTCAGCTTTGAATTACATTCCGCTGTGCCAAGCGTTGCTCGCGGATCACAGTAACATAGTTTTCAGGGCGTCAGCCATGAACTACTGAGCTCTGAGTTCTCCCCCAGCTCAGGCTTTTCCACCTGACGAGTCTAAACCAAGACGAAACTGCGGTTGTGGTGTGCCAGTGTTGGGAACAGCAACACCTAAATATATCCATTCAGGATACAGTCCTCGAGATCGGTATGACGGAGGCTTGTCTCAAAGTGAACCGAGGTTTCAATAGAGGTTGCGAGTCGCAACCCAACCACACAGCGTGCTCCCTATATTCAGCTTTGAGCCGTGTCCCAACTTTCGCTAGTGCCGGCTCCCTCTTTTGCCAAGCAGTCCGTCGGGAGTTTGGAAGTAGCCTTACGTGTAGTTACTCCGATCTAACTGTGGACCGCATAAGTCAAATGTGAGCTACGTGTGGTATTGGGACAGCTGTTGATGTTCTGGACACTGTGTCGTGTTGCTTACGGTGTTACTAGCAGTTCTTCGTGGGATAGGAGCAGCAACCCAGGAAGGATTCTATTGCACCGTCCGCTTTGCTTACCACAACCCCAGTGATTTTGGTGGTCACCATTTCTTCAAACTTGGCTAGTAGCTGGTCATACTTCTGAGATAATAGGAGCACACTTTTTGTCAGTGTTATCGATGTGCCTTCCACACAGAACCATAAAGAGTCTGGTTTGTTTAATAACTTGGCCTCACTAGGTTTAACTCGGAGGCATCTCACATGGAAAACTTATCAGTTACGACACAAAAGCCCCCTTAACAAGTTTGGTACATGATCCACATAGGTCTTTAGACTGTGGTACACTGTGCATCGCGCTTGTTGAGCAAATTTTCCGAAGCATTATAATGACTCACCCCCTATGGTATAAAGTTGTTCTGTTGCTGATGTTGTCGGTAAGGTCACAGCGTTTACGTTGCAATTGTGTGCTTGCAGACTGTCCTCTCTGGCGTGTCAGTCGAATGTGCCAGCTTGAACGTGGGGCAGAATACACGAAGGCGTGGTTGAGAATTTTCGTGGTGAGGCTTATGGATCGCACCGCGTGAACTTGCCTTGAGATCTGTAGCTGCAGCAATCAATGTTGGATTTAAACGAGTGACGGTTCGTTCGAAAGCGGTTGAAATGGAATGTCGAGTGAGACCAATGTCTCCGATGGTTGGAGTTAGGCAAATTTTAGGGCTTGGATATCGTCGAAACACTGCCCGGAATTTAGCATTCAGGGTACATGTGGAAGCTACTGGAATGTACTCGAGCAAATAGTATCACAAGGTGCAACTTTTAAAAGCACGATGAATGAGTATAGATCCAAAGGTATGCGACAAAACGCCACTGAGCCAAAGTGAAAAACCACGAGTGCACAAGTGAGCGATTCGCACGCACGTTCGCTCGTGGAAAAGTAATTTTAGAAAGTGCTGTATGCATACTTCTCGCATTACCTCGCGTCCCATCTGCTAATTTATATGTTCCTGGCATATGCACAGATTCCACTAGCGTGGGAAGTCTGAATTTTTTATCCCCTTCCCGGGAACTGGGTAGTTTCACATGAACTAGGGTCCCTGGATGAAAAGGTTTTCCTAGTCGTCTATACTTAAATTGGTAATCAGCACATCTTTCATATTCAGCAAGGTCCGTAGTTTCTTCGAATTTACAGGCTACATTTAGCATGGCCCGAATTACCTTGATGGAGTTTTGGCAATTGCCTTATGTAGTGTGGTTCTGTAGGTGACCAAAGCTAATACCAAGGCATACTCCCAAGATTCTCCCGAGAGCTGAGGGATTTACATAGATTCCTCCAATGTCCGATTTACTCATTCAATCATTTCATTAGTAGCCGGATTATAAGCTAGCGTGCTGGCGTGTTTGATGCCACTGCTCCGAAGGAATTCGGCAAACAAGTTGCTTTTAAACTGGGGCCCATTATCCGTAACAGTTTCTTCTGGCAGCCCACAACTTGCAAACAAATGTCGTAGCCACTTTTTAATGACTCCTGTAGTTACTTCTCCACATAGGATAGCTTCTGGCCATTTGCTATAAAAGCAAGTGGCAACCAGCACGTTTCGTTTCTGAGGATGTACGTTGGCAAATGGACCCATGATATCGATGGCAATTTTAGCCCAAGGCTTCATAGGATACTCAATTGGCTGAACTGGAGATTCCAAAGGCTTCGCACTCTTGTCGGATTGTTGGCAAGCATTGCACTCTTGAACTGCAACCTCAACACTGGAATTTAACTTCGGCCACCAGTAGTAGTCGCGTATTCTGGCCTTCGTTCGCACAATACCGGGATGACCCTCATGCGCACAGTCGATCACCGCTGGAATAAGACTAGGAGGTATCACGAGTTTTTCGCCTCTCATAATGCAATTGCCCACTATAGAAAGTTCGTGGCGAAGAGTATAGTATGGCAGTAACTCCGGTTGGATTCGAGTGTGACTAGGCCACGCATTAAGCAGATACTCCCTAAGTTTCACAAGGCTGGGATCTCCGTCAGTATGTTCACGTATCCGGTCGAGCGTTATAGCAGTGGGTGCTCCGGTTGAAAGATGGGAAATCATTTTCATCTCATCTAAGTCGTCGTTCTCCCCTTCGTTTAATAGTGGAAGTCTGGAAAGTGCATCGGCCACCTGGTTAGCACCACCAGGTAAGTATCTGATTTCGTAGTCTTAATTTAGTAGGCGCGAGTACCAGCAGCTTAGGGTTTTGACCCTTATTGCCACGGTTCAGTAGGGTTGTAAGGGCAGAGTGATCAGTACGCAAAACGAATGGACGCCCGAATAAGTAAAAGTGCCACTTCTCACAGGCCCAAATACAAGCCAAAGCCTCTTTTTCACCAGTAGAATAATTCCTTTCCGTGTTCGACAAAGTTCGTGAGCCATATGCTATTACCTTCTCTTCACCCTCTTGTAATTGGGACAAAACGGCCCCTAAACTAACGTCGGAAGCATCTGTGGAGACGAACGTGGGACACTGCTCGTGGAAAATAGATATTGAAGGGGTAGACGCAACCATCGTTCGTATGGCCAGATAAGATTGCTCTTGTCCAGTAGCTCAGTGAAATTCTTTTTTTTGACGCATCGATTTCCTCAACGGATCAGCGCTTGTCGCAAAATTGGGCAAATGTCGAAGATAATATGAACACAGGCCCAAGAAATGTTTCACCTGTGGGTTGTTGCACGGTTTGGAGCAGTCAAGGCCAGCTCCGCTATTCTGAATATTCGATTTAATACCTCGAGAAGAAATCAAATGCCCAATGAATTCCACTTCGGACAGGAAGAAATGACACTTGCTCGTATCTAAGCGGAGATTGAGCTCATTCAGCGTAAGCAGTAGCTTGTGGAAGTTTTCCTCATCTTCAGTAGTGTTGCTGACAAACACACAAATATCACCCAGGTAAAGCATACATCCTTTGAGATGGGATAAGGATAAGGTAAGGAATTTTTGCCATGTGGCTGGTGCGCTGCTAAGACCCATCGGTAACACTTTGTACTGACACAACCCGTCTTGTGTGAGAAATGTTGTCAAATACCGACAATTTGGAGTAAATGGCATGTAGTGGTATGCATTACGAATGTCCAGTTTCGAGAATGGTCTAGCACTGGAGAGCTTCGGTAGTAGGAAGGGGGAATTTATTCACAATTTGTGCTTGTTCAGCATGCACAAATCAGTATACACGCGTATAGATCCATCTTTCTTTTGCACTGCAACAAGAGGATGAAGCCACTCAGCGCACTGTATCGGTTCTCTCAAGCCGCCGTATACCATTTGTTTTAAAGCTTTCGACAAAACCTCACGTTTTGTCAAGGGTAGGGTCTAGGTTGAGAAATACAGAATAGCCTGTAATCTGCCCTCAAACGAGTGCAACGCATCCTTTTTGGGACTTTGCCAGTATCCAAACGGAAAAGTTTTGGGTAGTCAGAATGAATTGAATTGTGACTGTTATCGACAGTTGTCATTCGGTGGACGTTGGGCGACACATTTAATTAAACTATAGCATTCCGTTCCAGTAGGGGCTTAGTGTCGGTCTTAGAAACATAGATTTCAACTGCACACTTTGTACTGTCTCTAAGAAATGCTGGAACTGTAACGAAGCTCAAAATTTACCCAGCACCGATGGAGTAGCTACTGAAAGTCTCCACTGATTGATGCACAGGTAGATGATAGAAAAACTGTTTGTAAAGGCTGTATGGAACTATGGTAGTGGGTGACGCCGAATCTAGTTCCATATCTAAGTGAATGCTTTTTGTATACACTTCGAAAATCAGTGCGAATATTTGTGGAAAGCAATTTAGGCTCCTTAGCTGAACAAGAAATCGAACATTTACTTTCACAACTGTCAACTATTTTCTGCTCAAAGTTGGTCGGGGAGGCCGAAAAGATACGGGTAGAGGGATTAACGCATGATACGGTGTGGGAACGGCAGACTCTGGCGAAATGTCCAGTTCCGACACATTGCGTTTTTGGCTGGACATACTTGAGTATTTGCGCGGTTTTCAGCTTTTTCACAACGGAAACGCTTGCGAGCACTTGGGGATGTCGTAGCAGATGGTGAAGAGTTCAAGCGGTCGATCTCAATAGACGAAATGGTGGAAAGCGGAATTTTACTTTGTTCACTAACTTCGGCCTTGCCACGAGCTATGTCGCAGGCCCGATCCCAAGCGACCTTGTCAGCGTCCTCCATTAACAGACTTGCACTGCTCCGAGAAGCGGACAAGCCGGAGATCAGTTGTTGTATAAGCATCGTTTCTCCCAGCCTTTTCTTAGGGACACTGTCATAGTGACATTTTCGTACAGAACAGACGAGACGGGATATGAAGTTGTCCGAATGCTCGACGGGTGTTTGCTTCATATGGATAAGTTCGTAACGGGAATTGTAGGTGTTCCTACGCACTCCCCAATACTAATCGAGAGCCACGAATGTATCCTTCAAGGTGGGCTTCTCGCGAAGATTCAGGGCATCAAACATACATGGACCTTCAGAACGGAGGTGCAGCCGAAGGAGCTTCAAAGTATCCTCTGGCTTTAACATCACTGATGTGTTCAGGATCGGCAGAATCGAAATGTAATCCGAGAAAGTAATTTGCCATGCCTCCTAACATTCTGCCGTTGGGATAATGGCAGGATCCGTTTATAATTCAGTAGGGGCTGTGCGGTGTAGAGACATTGGCAGCCCGCGACGCCAATTTGTTGCGTCTGTGAAAACAGAACAGGAACTCAATAACCTGAACGGATGTATAGACACAATCAACACGTGATAACAGTTATGCTTCCTAAATCATTCACACAAGCCAATCGGCAGCAAACACGCATTCGACCAATGACCGCTAAGTGGGCATATGATTCACGACCAATCAATAGCTATGAACAACAGTAGGAAGTAATATGGCAACACCACAGAAACCTACAAGGTCTAAGTGTACATGCGAGAACCGAGAGTGCAGAGTCGGAAATGAGCCAAGAGAACTGCGGGTTTGACGATGCATTTTGGAGCGCTGACATTGAAGGCAGGCTGGAGAACAGGTACGGACAACTTTGTTTACGCGTGATTAAACGAAACGTTTGGTGATCAGTTTCAAACACGCACGGATATCGGTATGTGATAGTACATGGAGTACGTCGAAGACTGTGCGTCGGAAGGAGACGGGCACGATGGGTCAAGGACAGTTGTGGACGTCGTAGTGAGGATGTTTCCTTCGGTGGTTTGGAGAGGATCGGGTTACATATGTAGCGGAGTAGACTGCAGGGTGCGTCAGAGATCGTCATCTTGAGCCTAAGCCGGTGCCATGGCTGCAAGATTGACAGTAAGTAAAGACTGAAGAGATTGACGCGTGAGACAGCGTCGGCGAAGGGACTGTCGACACCTGAGACGTGACGTATGTTAGCAGTAAGCTGTGTGACAAAGTCTAGTTATCTTGTTTCCTGCGGTGGATGTTGTCGCAAGCAGCGTTGAAGGCGAAGATGACGGGCTTGTGGTCAGTGTAGACAGTGAAAGCACGGCCTTCGAATGTGTGCCGAAAGTGACGAATGACTAGGTAAATGACAAGCAGTTCTCTGCCAAACGAGCTTAGCGGGATTCTGCTGGCTGCAAGCGCTTGGCGAAAAACCCAAGGGATTGGCATTGCCCACCAATGTTTTGTTGGTCGACGGCTCCTACCGCGACATCTGAGGCATCAGCCGTAATAGAAAGGGATACACGCGATTGGGAATGCGCGAGGAGTGCTTTGTTTAAGATAACATTCTTGAGCTCGGCGAAGGTTTTCTGTGCTGTGTCAGGGAAAGCGAACTTATGTTCATTCAGTCTGAGTAGGCTGCAAGAGCTGAACGCAGTGCGATATGAAACGTCGATAGTAGTTGAACAAACCACAAAATCTAAGCAGATGCTTGAATGAAGTCGGAGCTGGAAAATGCTTCATTGCCTGGATGATATCAGGAAGGACTTCGATACCAGACGATGAAACGAGCTGGCCTAGGAAATGTATCGTTGATTTGCCGAGTTCACCGTTAGTCAAGTTGACTGTGACACCGTGTTGGGTCAAACACTGGAAGACAGCTCGAAAATGGTCGAGATGCTCATCTTCCGAGGAACTGGCTACTAAAATATCATCGACGTAAGAATAAGCGAAGTCTAGGCCACGAGTTACATAGTGGATAAAGCATTGCACAGTCCAAATGGCTTTCGTAAAAATTCAGATGAGACGAAAGTCGTGATAACGGCAGTTTTGGGAATGTCATTCTCTTCTACAGTTACCTGGTAGTAGGTGCTTACCAGATCGATCCTGCTGAAGAACGTCTTACCTGTGAGGCATGCGGTAAGGTCCCGAATGTGTACAATGGGGTAGCCGTCTGGAACGGTTAGTCGATTGTGTGCGCGGTAATCACCGCAAGGGCGCCAGTCACCAGATTTCGTGGGCCACTTTGCAGGGGAGAGGACCAAGGGTTGTCGGAAGGGCGGATTATTCCAAGTTCGATCATTTGCTCAAACTCCGCCCTAACTACCTTGAGTTTCTTAGGCGATAATCGGCGTGGACGGCATGAGACGGGTGGGCCATTTGTACGTATGTGATGCGTGACTTGGGTTGCCACGGCCAAAGCTGCGTTTATTGGCTGAACGTGTTTGGAATACGGAGAAAAGTGGTTGGCGTAGTCTGGCGAGGTTTGAGGCGTAGACTGATGTTAAAGATGCGATATCGGCATTTATGCCACGTAAAATGGGTTTCATTGCAGGATCGACTATCATCTGACGTTTCGCATCGAGCAAGAGGCCGAAATGCCTGAGAAAACGCTGCCGATGATGGCAAATGGGACTGCAGCGACGGTGAATATCCAGTGGAACATGCGCCGAAGTCGTAGGTCCAGGAGGTGAAACCGATGACCGTAGATGGCTATTGGCGTGCCATTGGTGTCACTTAGACTTGTCGACAAGGAAGCGATAGGCTCACTTGGCATAGGGGGAATGACGCTGACTTCGGAATCATAATCCCTAATGTATGAGAGACGACTTTGGACTTTGCCGACACCGTTAGTCGCTATTACGGGCCGGCCTGAAAGTTGCCCTGCTTCACGGATGAGAAACTGCATGGTTACTCACACTTATGGGTTTTGCTACCAAAACACGAGTGATAAAAGCAAAAACCTGAATTGTTACGCCGAGTCCTACTTGCTGAAAAGATAGAGCGGCAGAGCTACTTATGGTCTAGGGAGAGTTTCTAGACTTGGCGTTGTAGTGACGCTATTTGTGATGATAAAGCGTCGACTGCTGACGGATCCCTAGTGGCGGATGTTGCTGTGGCTGCAACGGCGCTAAGTCGAGTGAGCGTCCTAGATTCATTCATTGGCTGATGTCGTTCGATGACACGGTCTTCTGGTTCTGCAACTGCTGCGAGAGGCAGGGCTCTTGTACGGCGACGATGGCCTGTGTGTTTTCCGGGAGGCCTTTCATTCACCTTTCGCTGAGACTCCCAGCGTCCATGTTGGATGCGCCTAGAAGCCGTTGTATCTGTAGCAACAAGGCTGAAGGCATTAAGTCCTCTAGCAGCAGATCGCTAAAAAATTGCTGCGGTCGGACCTTGTCGGAGAGTGTGATTTGTTGGATGATGGCCTGCTTTAAAGTCTCGTATTTGGCATCGGAAGGGCGGCAAGCTATGATGTCTCTCACCTGGGAGGATAAACTTTGCGGAAGCCCAGACATAAGTCAATGATATTTAGCAATTAGCAGAAGAAAATCTATAATTATATGAATTGGATTCTAAATGCGCAAACCATAATAATAGGACATTCCCCCAAAAGTAATGGGGAAACTAGCTATATGGCACTCACCACATACGTAGATAGTTTCTCATCTGCACTATATAAATCATGAGAGATGGAAAAGTATATGCGGCAGGTGAGAAGACAAAGCGATGTCGAGTAATGAGTCAAAAAGTCACTGGAACGAACTCACCAGAATGAAAGTTCAAAATGGCGGACGGCGTGTTCTGGATCGGGGTCACCAATTGTTGGATGGAGCCCGGGATATTAGTCGGTAGTCAATGATACGTCAGAGACATGTCAAATACGATACAGTATAGCCGTTGGAGGCGACTGAACCCAACGTGTTTTGTGGAGGCTACAAAAATAGGAAGCAAATGAACCAGAGCGAGAAACGGTGCAGCAAGATACCATAACAATTTGTGTCAACGGAAGTGCTGTCAGTAAAACTAGTGGACGTTTTGAAGGTTAAAACAACGGTAGAATCCAATGTTGCAACATACTGAAAGAGCGTGTTTTCCGGTACACTACAAATGCTTGAAGTACCGATATGCTAGACAGTTTGGAAAATAATTTTCAGATTCGTCATCATTTGCGTGTGTTCGAAAAGTACAGGAATGGATAGCGCTGAGCAATTAGACTTATACTCTCTTCCTGAACCGTCGCTTCCGAGACAGAAACGGTAATATTTAACACTACAGTCGGAGTGTAAACAAAATAAACAAATCATTTCTGTCGATAGTGCGAAATACGGACCGTGTGGACAAACCGATAAACGTTGTTATTTAATCGTCAAGAAGGGCTTGTGTTCAATCCGCTCCTAAGGAAAATGTTCACGAATCGATGTTTCAGCGGTTCAACCATACGGAGCAGCCGAGGTGTGTAGGGAGTGATATCGACGGGTTTCGGTAATCACTCCGCAATTTGTTCGTTGGTTCTTCTGGACAGAAGAACTTTGGTTAGAGGTGCGAAACAAGGTTGTTTCATAAATAAAATGAGTTAGAGGTGGGATGCTTTCGAATCAGAGAATTTTGTAATTTTTGTATAGCGCTCGGCCCTTTCTCATACAACGTGGCTGCACTCACGTTTATGTTGAGCATATCCTTCATATTATTCGCTTTCAATTCCCTGTTAACTAGAGAACGAAAAACACTCTTTGAGTCACACGTTCTCAGGTTTTGCGGGTAATTCGTTCCACATTAGTGCATATCGGTTAAGCGAGCAATCTGGTCTTAAATTAGTCCGTGCCTTTTGTATTTGTTACATGATATGTCTATTCCTCATACTGTACTTTAGGGAAGGTTGAAGTGCGACCTCAATATGTCTGTGGATTATATCAAGCATGAACTGCAGGTTATGTTTTAGTCGCCTTAACCATTGGGGCTCTTTGTTTATCTCCCAGCAATATCATCAGCTAAGTACATCCAACTGGCTCATGCTAGAAGCAGATTTTCCAGTGTGCAAAAAGAATATTGCTAGGAGTCTCACTGATACTTTGCAAACGGTGCACCATCACTATGAAAACGGTGGCAATTACAGTCACCGAGGTCACCAAAAGAAGACTCAGCCTTCCAGAATGACGGCCGGTCGGATCTAGTGAAAACACAATGTGTTTGCGTCTTCCGCAATCCACCTTTGTCTCTTTAACTTAATGGGATAAAAATCATCTCTCGCAGCTCACGTTTATTGAAGGTATGGATGAGGAAGAAATTGTGTTCACGGTGTTTGGGCCCTCTTAGATCCAATGGCGGTCCTCACGTAAATTTATGCAGGCATCATTCATTTGGGTTTGCATTGGATATAGGATGCGTGGATTAGGTCGCGGTTGCTGAAGTGACAGCCATCCAAAGTTCTTTCGTATTCTGATTCGTCATTCGATAAGTTGTATACTGTTAACAGCATACTGTTGGAACAGAACATTTACGCTGTCAAATATGGAAAGTTGTATATTACTTAATACAACGTACGAGAAGAGCAAGAAAAGAGAAAATAGGTTAGCCAAAGTTTGCAGGCTTATTTTTCAGTGCTCAAGGGTGCTTTGGGGCTGACCGACTAGCAGAACCAAAAGCAATGGCACTGAACATGCTAGTGTTTCGTAGCCCACTTTTGTGCTCATCTTCGTTAATATGACTGTGTCCAGTCCGGCACTTTAGGCTTTGATACAGTGACCTCTAATTTCCAAGAGTTGATGTACTTCCCTTAACGTTGACACTTGACTAAACCACTTTGTGTTTCTCTTTATGGGTCACCAAAAGACTAGTATCGCGAATATCAATGATATCAGGGAGCAATCCTCTCCCCACTTCTTCTCTCTTCCTACATCGAAATGCTTCCAATTCCAATCAAATTTATTGGATGTAAGTACGCTGACGACGTAGTCTTCGGTAATATTGCTCCAACTGCTGAATCATCAACCGCTCTGGAAAATCGGTCTGGGCAAGCTTCAGCAGTCGTCGTTGTCCCCATCCCTTACTCTCAACGCTTTCAAATGCCGCCATGTAACTATATTTTCTCCGCACTGACAAACCTCTGACTGCGGAAAACACTTCTCCCCCGTGGTCGTAAGCGACCACAATATGCCCAGTTCATTCACTGTTAGATACCTTGGTGTATATTTATCTCACAATCTATATTGGTCAACACAAGTTGACGAAACGTTCCGCAAGGTGCGGAAATTAGCATTCTTTGTCCTCAAACTCAAAATGCTTTTACTACCCAGCTCTATAATTTACAATCTCGTGATTACCAGTATTCTACCCCATTAGTTATATTACTTGCCTATCCTTTATTCTGGTCTTCTAAAAAACTACCTCACATTGCTTGTGTGTTCCAGTAAGCTCATTTCCAAGTGTTGTGGATTGTACAGAGAGTCTGGTTGACTTCATCGTTACTAAGCACTTAGTGCACGTCACGACTTTGCAGTAAATGTTTTAAATGAACCTTTTAATCCTCTTCACGCTGATTTATCTAAAGCTCTCTGCTGCCCTTCTACTCGTTCTAAAGTTGGGTTTTGTTTTCTCGCACAACAGGTTATCACAACTCTACCTTACCGTATTGATCCCGTTTTCCTGTGGACTCCAAGAAACTTTTCAGCCCCACAAGTGAACGCTTACTTGTGTGATGTGCATGCATGTTCTCTTCTGTTTACACTTTTATTGCAATTCCATACTTACGTCATGCCTCATTACATCCGCAGTGCTAGTGTAAAAGGTGCTGAAAATGTTCCCAGTCAGGTTCATAAAACCTCTTTTGAACTGACGACTTGATGGCAGGTGACTACTTAAATCTGAACAGTAAGCTAAAAATAGAAATGAAGAAATAATCGTTAAACTGTCCGCGAAACCTTGGGCGTTTGCTTGACTGCTCGTAAACCGTGATGGCCGGTTGTTTTGAGAAACCTGTCCTGTTGGTGGGCGGTACATACAGCTGCACATCGGGGTAACATGATTACCTGATATATTGCTTTTTTACGTTACGGATGTATGTGCCGTAGTAAAAACGTATCTGAACGCACGACGATTAAATTGCTCATCCAGTCAACTCGCAAATAGCAGCGAAATCTTTGGTTGGGCGACTGCCCTAGAGGATGTGGTCGAAGGTAGGTTATCCCAACGGCAAGAATTCTAGCCGTCTAGCATCCGGTCGAGTACGTTCTTGATCAGATTACATACAAGTAATCACCAGCAGTACCTCGGCACCCTGTACCGGCGCTTCGCTGTCATATGACCACCACCGATCGCACATTGGCTTAGTATACCCCGAACACACCCGTCCATACGTGGATTCGAACCGGTGACCTAAGCACGCAAAGCTTTCGGCCACCGGCCGACGTTTAAACTACCTAGGAAGCGTTGGTTGCGTTAAGATTAAACCTAGTAATATGTCGAGGTTTCAAGACAATATCGCGGTCAGCACCTTATCGGGACATACATCTACACCTGTAGCGAGGGTTAAAAATTTATTCTGATGACATACAAGATTTGTAAAGAAGAGTGAGGTATTCTCGAATGAGAAATGATTTTATCAATACTCACTCACGAAGATCCAATTCAACTGGACCACGTGTGAATTAATCATAGCCGTGCTGTTGCTAGTTTCATCGAACTACCACACCATCGGCGGATTCATTGTTCCAATTTATTGGACAGGGATAGTGATGTTGTGACAAGAACGGCTGACACTGGCTTCGGGATAGATATTTCCGATACCCGGATAATCATTCTTGATGAGATATTTCTATGGTAAAGAGCAGAATTTTTCGGATATTTGGGCATAACACGTAATAGGCGAAGTTACCACTGGTGTCAACCAGCAAGTTGGGTTTTCACCGTGTTCTAAACTCGAGTAGGCTGGGCAGAAAAGCAGTGCTGTTTCAAGTTGCAGATGTAAAAATATCATTCTTGGTTTTCTCTTCTCGTGAAAAACATGTATTAAAGAAGAGTAGTAGGGGGAGTTGAATGGTATGGGTAGAAATGCGTCACATCTAGACTCACTCAGACAGCCGCCACAATCCCGGAAAAGCACTGTACGCGCGTTTCATCCTTTCGGGAATCATCAGCAGTGCGCATTCCATCGGATCCTTGGTAGGGCTCGAAACCGCAACTCGACTGTTGCCAGTCCGTGGTTGAGATTACTGAACTACGGGGGACGGCAACGACCATCGTGAATAAGTTACTAGATGTGATATAGCGCCGCTCACTATCCACTGACTTACACGTTACTGCCGTGCAGAGGACAGGGTAGCCCCCTAACCAAGCGACGAGCTTACCAAACTTAAGCCGCTAATTAACTTATGGCATTATAAGCAGTTTGGTCTGTGTACTGATTAAAGAAGGGTAGTAGGGGGAGTTGAATGGTATGGGTAGAAATTCGTCACATCTAGACGCACTCAGACAGCCGCCACACGCCCGGAAAAGCACTGTACGCGCGTTTCATCCTTTCGGGAATCATCAGCAGTGCGCATTCCATCGGATCCTTGGTAGGGCTCGAAACCGCAACTCGACTGTTGCCAGTCCGTAGTTGAGACCACTGAGCTACGGGGGACGGTAACGACCATCGTGAATAAGTTACTAGATGTGATATAGCGCCGCTCACTATCCACTGACTTACACGTTACTGCCGTGCAGAGGACAGGGTAAAAAGCAGAAGACGGGAGATTTAACTCATGGACAAGTCCTCGTCGCATAGACCATAAGCAAATTCTAAGGCTATCAAATGATTGTATTGCTTACACGGTCGATAAAAAAATTATGCTGTATAACTGTTGATAACGAGATATCGCTAGCCTCCAGATGGAAATGGGACAATCAACCATGATCTTGATAGTCCTCAATAGATCGACTGAACACAGCTATGCGAATCAGTGAAAAGATCTTGAAGTCAACGATTCATTCTACGTCCTCAACCTTGCCACTGATTTCATAACATGTGACAGACCATATTTGCTGCATCTTGCGCGAACCAACGAGAAATATATGATTAGTGTGATGGCTGTGGATTGCTTTTTCGGTCGAAGTGATTATGCAGTCATCAATTTCACATCATCTGCTATTCAAAATATCGTCACCAGAACCCTGAGATCGTGGGCACGACCACACGCCACAGCTGCGTAGCTCTGCTAGTCAGCGTTCCAACCTGGTCGTTGTTCGTTGAAGGCCGCTGGTAGTCGCCTGGCTCGAATTCGTCAGTAAATTTAATCAACTGCTTAAGAATGCTTCGGAGACATGGGTTGCAAAGGGCCTATAATAGTTGCTTGTAAGAAGCAGAACTCTAAAATGAATGATTGCACTCTACGCAACATGGGGATAGTATAGATCATCTCTAACACAAGGAACTTGGGACAAATACGTAGTCCAACGTACCCCCTGTACTAAAGTGAAGCGAAGACAAAACCGCATTTCAGTAGATCATGGTGAGAAGTTCCAACACTAACCACGAACTGCAGTACTGGCATAACAATAGCCTGGATAAAGTGGGGCAGGGAATTCCTACACTACAGGCGGTTGATGGTCCAAAAGTGGCGGCTACAGAATTAGCGAATGCACTGCGGACGCAATATGCTCCACATTTCAGAGGGTCTTACCCATAGGTTCTCATCCAGTTTTTGTTGACCCGCCGCTCGGATTTAACTAAATCTTTCTTTCAGCTTTGCTTGAATCAGAACCAAGTTCCAGCCATGTAGAAATGTAGAATATTAACTCCGATTCAGTAAGGTGAAAGCGGGATTAAGCCCTTAAACTGCCGCCCATTGTATTCTTCTTGAATTGTCCAAAGTTATTGGATTCATAGTTGGTAATACCATGGTGCATTACCAAGAAAAGGACAATATTATTGCTCTCGGGCAACACAATGTTCATCAACAGCGATCGTGTACAACGAATCTATTGATAGCACGGAGTTGTTAGGCCGCGGCAGCATACGCTGGAGAGACGTTGACCTGATCTACCCAGATATGTCGAATGCATTGCATCGCCTAGATCATCGGATTCGCCTTTCCATGCTTCAGTATTACAGCATCGACAAACTTCTCTTAAGCTGGGTCACCAACCCACTCTTTCAACGACAATTAGTGGTCAGAATGTGGAGCTGCTTATCCAGCCCCATACGAGTCGAGTGTGGTGTGCCTAAGTTATAGACTCACGATTGCTTTGCTATTTATTGATGACCATGCACAGACAATCGCTTCAACTTTCCTACAGTTTACTGACGACATCAAAGAATGGCGCAGGATTTAGCCCGATATCGGCCAAAATTTCCTTCACTGTGATCTAGTTATGCGGCATCACTGGTCGACCCGAAATCTGCTGCAGTTCAACGCGAACAAATGCAAATTGCTTTTCGTCCAAAACCAGAGCACCTATTCCTAAAGACTCGTAACACAGGTACTGCAAATATCTTCCGTGGAACGCGACCAAAGCGTGCTGGTTCGGGATAACTTGTGTTGTTCCGCGCAGTCCGAAAACGCTTCAAAAACTGGTAACCAATATGTCGGACTGATGCGACGGGCATTCGGAATAATAGACATCTCTAGTTCCCGACAGATGCTCAGTGCTTATGTTCGCTCCCATGTCGAATACGCCATGCAAGCCTGGCATCCAAGGCTGAAGTACGACCTCATTGAACTGCAGAAGCCTTAAGGGTGGGACATCAAAGTAGATCAGTGGCATGCGCATTCTCCTATATGCGCACAGAGCGGGACGTATGGGATTAATCAGTGGACAGTATCGCTGATTACGAGGCGACCTGAAAGTGGCGCACTTGACTGTACAAAATCCAAATCATGTGTGCCACTCTGTACCCCAATTCGGCAGTTACACAAACTTGAGAGGTCACTCCCTGAAATTAGCCGAACAGTACAGTTATCTGAAGCGTCCCTGAAATTTCTTTTTCCTTCGCGTGTGTAACCCGCGGAATGCTCTCGCCTGAATCGGTCTTTTGTGCACCGACGCTAGCCATATTTCAAAGACGGTTGGATGACGCACTCATCTACTTACCTTTTGTAACTTAGAGCTATATCTCCGTCCTACACTCGGGAAATATCTTGGATTAATTGTCTGCCCACTGGACCGGTGAAAATATACGCAGTACAGGGCTACTGCGTTAACTTACCAACTGTATTCTTTAAGTGACGTTTTTCAATAACCCACCAAACCACCCAACGGGCCTTGTAAAGCCGTGCTTCTTAACCCGTATAAAGTCAGTGCTCCTTGTTCAAATATGGGTTTGACTTATTAGGGCTGGACCTTAGCCTTAAGAATCACAAGCCCGCTACATAAGCAAGGGATGGGTGCTCCAGCCTATGTAGGGACCAGGCGACCTTCGCAGTATCTTTTACCAAGTGTGACTGGTGGTGATGGCAGTGGGGAAGTAAAGCATACCGGCGTACTGCTGATACCCTTGACCTATAGTGTGAAGAAGAGAAATTGACTCCTTAACCTCGGCGTTACTGGCAGATGTGACAAGAAAGTATAGGGTAGCGCCTCGATAAAGGTGACATTGATTTATTTTTTTATGGTACAGCGCTTGCTGTTGGCATGAAAGCAGCATCGATTTAAGGGGGTATAGTTTGGAGGGTCGGGTACCCATTCACCTTCTGGCGTTTGATGCTGTGCTTGACGTGTGTACTAGAGAACGTATCCGTCTAAGGAGACGACATCGTAGTGAATCGGAGATGGAGCACAATCATCTGGAATTAAGGTATGTACATTCAGTAGTCGGGATTACGGATAAATGAGCCTAAATCAGAAATCGGGAAACATCTGTGACAATGCTTACTCAAAAAGTTGGTCAGGGTGAACTTAAGCCGCTGCGGGAGAAAGTATTGACAACTCGAGGCATCCTAGTTCGAACCTCAAAACGCAAGCTGCTGCAACTTTTGGTCCGCGCCGGATATTACAATAAGCCACTCAGAAATTTTTGCAGCTTGGCGTCACTATTTACGAGTTTTTAGGAGAGGAAAAGTTCACCTGGAAAAAAGTGGCTCGGCGAGTGTTTTATTATATTCAAAAATAGACGTGGAAGCCGGAACTGACGCCGAAATTGCCGATCTACGGAGAAGCGTTCACGGTGGACACAGACGCAAGAGATGTCGGAATGGGTGCAGTGCAAAAGTAAAGGGCGATCGAATACGCTAGCAGGATTTCGACACCATCAGAACGCAAATATTCGACAGTAGAGAAAGAGTATCTAGCAGTTGTTTGGGCTGTAGACAAGTGGCTGCCGTACTTGCTGGATCAACGGGTTCACGTCGAAACAGATCACAAACCGTTGAAATGGATTAGGTTCTAAGGAGCGAAGTTGGCTAGGTGGGTGCTGTACCTACACGAATACGACTTCATAGTAAACCACATATCAAGAAAAAGTGATCGAATGGAGGATTTTTATCTCGCAAGACAAATGCGAATGATCTGCCTAACGTCTCGTTCGGTGTCAGTAGCTTAGTGCTGGAACAGGATCCGGGAAACTTGGCGGCTGAACAACTTATGGGCAAACTCATGAACAGGGTGATAATGGCACGAATAATGAATCAAGCTACTGTAAACCGAAGTCTAGGCTAGCGATTCGGGCCGCGGGCGGAGTCTGGAAAAGCTGCAAGTCGATGAAGCCGAAATGTTGATGTGGATAATAGGGTGAGACGCTAACTTGGGGTCTGTGATTCAAACCAACATGGAGGAAAATGATGGTGATCTATTGTCACGAGGCGGCCAGTATCGGGTGCAACAGGGCAAATGATTTGATAAACAGCGAGCTTACAAGCTGAGAATGAAAAAAATTCGATATATATATATATATTTATACATATATATATATATATATATATATATATATATATATATATATATATATATATATATATATATATATATATGGTTGGCGGCATCCGGTTTCGGATTTGCCTGTCACTGTGGTCAGCCACAGGACGCCTGCGCCTACAGAGGGACCATGTATGGCTTGCGCTGCACCACCCACAGCTCCATCCACACACCACATATCCAGTGTAAACCCGAAGGAATAAGACCGGGAGGCATGCGAATGGGAGCCACGTTTCATCAACGGAGCCGGCCCACACTCCTTCACAGACAAACACAAGCACGCTGTATTTGGGGAATCAAGCGCACACAAGGCGGTGGCTGGACCGTAGTCCGCTCCACACTAAGTGCATGGAACCACTCTTCGAGCCTAGCACGACCACAAGGACCGTGCACCTCGTCCCCTCCAGCAACGACCAACTGTCTCCTGGAGCCAATATGGACGAGGTAGTGGGTAATAGACAGGTAGGCACCTTGTCAACATGCACATCAAGCGCAGCCACACCTGGGATGACAAACAACAGCCAATCATTCGAAATGCCGATATCGATTAAAGTAAACGCATATGACGACATAAATACTCGCTAAATGAGCATATAGAAGAAGTCGGTTATAAGTGAATCCGTGATAAGTACAAAATGTCCGAAAGTCATTTAAAAAATATCACGCGATAAAATTACGCAAGTTTACCACAATTTGCGTGAGCGACGTGTGCAAGTAAGGAGAAGATTATCAAGTACGCAGAACAAACCAAATAACATGTAACGAGTTTTATCCACATTAAAAAGACCTAGTTTAAGTGTAAGTTGGTTTAGCCCAACTGCGGTGAAGAAGCATCATGAATGCAACATCAGCCTCAGCAAGGGGCACACATACATGGTGGTGGCTGGACCGTAGTCCGCTCCACACTGAGTGCATGGAACCACTCTTCCAGCCTAACACGGCCACAAGGACCGTGCACCCCGTCCCCTCCAGCAACGACCAACTGTCTCCTGGAGCCAGTATGGACGAGGTAGTGGGTAATAGACAGGTAGGCACCTTGTCAACATGCACATCAAGCGCAGCCACACCGGGGATATCAAACAACAGCCAATCACTTGAGAGAGAGAGAGAAAGAAAAAGAGAAAAACTCGATTAGTGCGTAAGGAAACGGTGATATAAACCTTAATTAAATAGCATACGTAATAAGTTGTTTACAAACAAATCCTAGCTAAGTGCACGAGGTCAGGAAGTATAGTTCACGGAATGACACGAACACAAAAATGTTATGGAAATCGAATACAATTGGCTGAAGCGATGTGTGCAAGTTAATGGAATAGAGTACAGGGTGATATTTATATGAGAAAGAAAAGCATTAAGGTAAAAACTGTAAACCCACCACCTGAAATAAAGAGACTTAGCATGCAAGCACGCGGTTAGTAAATCGAATTCAGCGTGCCTACAAACGCTACGCCGGCTCGTCGTAATTCTCTGCAGGACCCGTCGTCGCTTCTGTAGTGGCCCCAGATGGCACAGCGCATGGCCCACTAGACAGGTATATGAGAAAGAAAGGCATTAGGAGAGAACCGAAAACCCACCACCTGAAATAAAGAGACTTAGCATGCAACCATGCGGTTAGTAAATCGAATTCAGCGTGCCTACAAACGCTGCGCCGGTGCTGCCTATGTTCACTGCGGGACCCCTCGTCGCTTCGGCAGTGGTCCCGAGTGACCTCTCTCATGGCTCACTAGGCCTGCCTGACTAAGGCACTCGCGACCGCATGTGCTACAGCACAATGCGCTCGATGTCGATGGAGTACAATTCATCGGTGCTTGCCGCTTCCGCAACTGCCGCTTCTTCTCTGCATGCATGAGGTCTTTCTCTCGCACTTCAGCAACTGCCTTCGTGATCAGATCGCGCCATGCACGCCGATCAACCACCTTCGATTCCCATGATCTGCAATCAAGATTAGAACGTGTGAGGCTCACTTTAATCATGTCCTGGTAACGTAACTTTCGTTTCCTCACGTGCCGCTTCCCAATACTCAGCTGACCGTATAAGAGTTGTTTCGGTATCCGCGTCGAATCCATACGGCTCACATGACCGAGCCATCTCAGGTGTCGCAGTAAAAGTATGCAGTCCACTGCATAAATCCCACTTTGTCGCAACACTTCCGTGTCTGCAACTCTGGCGCCCCAGCCGATCCGCAAAATTCGTCGCAGACACTGCTGATGGAACCGCTCGAGATATCGCACATCCCGCCGGTACATCGTCCACGTTTCACTGCCGTATAGAAGAACGGATAGCACCATGGATTTGTACACCATCAGCTTCGTGCCAATGCTAAGCTGATGGTTGTTCCACACTCGGTACTCAAGCTTCCCGAATGCCGCTGCCGCCTTCGACACGCGATTACGCAACTCAACGTGTAGCTGCTGATCAGTCGACATCACACTCCCAAGGTAGCAGAAGCGGGAGGTGGTTTCCAATACTTCAGCACCAATGCTGATTCGCGGCAATATTGAAGATTGCACCTCCGCTGTAGGCTGAAAGAGACAGACAGTTTTGCTTGTGATGATAGTGAGGCCGAATTTGGCCGCTGTCGAAGCCAGAGCACTAGTCATGTGCTGCAACTCATCCGCGCTGTGTGAAAACAACGCACAGTCGTCAGCAAACAGCAACATACGGATAGTTGTCTCACAGACTAGAGTTCTCGCACCGAAACGACGGATGTTCAGCAACCCACCATCAATACAGTGCTCCACACGAACACCGTAAGCACAAGCGGCATCAAAAGCACAACATTGCATGAAGATAGATATTAAACAGGGCAGGAGCTAAGACACAGCCTTGCATCACACCAGATACAACTGTAAAGTCATCCGAGGTCTCTCCACTCAGCTGCACCCTCGCTCGCATACCACTGTGCAGACATTCAATTAAACTTACAAACTTACGCGGGCAACCAAACTTACCCAACACCAGCCACAGTGCCTCGCGGTTCACCGTATCAAATGCCTTGGTGAAATCAACAAAAAGCGAGTACAATGGCTGGTGTCATTCTCTGCACTTCTCTTGCAACTGACGAGCCGCAAACACCATATCTATAGTGCTGCGACCCGAACGGAATCCACATTGCTCTTCCGCCACGTTTGGTTCCACAATCTGACTCACGAGGCGATTGAGCAGGATTCGGGCAATCACCTTGCCCACACAACTCAGCAAGTTGATGTCACGATAATTCGTGCAACATTGCTTGCTACCTTTGCCCTTGTACAGTGGTAGCACAAGGGCATCCTTCAGCTCAGGATGCACCTCCTCCTCAATCCACACGCGTTGCACCAAGTGGTGCAGCGCAGTCAACAACGCCGGTCCACCGTGTTTCAATACTTCAGGTGGGATCCCGTCGGCTCCAGGACATTTGCCTTTTCGCAGCTGAGCAAGTGCTCTCTGTGTCTCATCCAGTGTCGGCGTATCCGCCAGATCCGCCTTCACATCGTGCTGCTTCAGGCCATTCAATGTAGGCCAGTCGATCTCTGAACGGTTGTTCAAGAGACAGTCAAGGTGTTTCCGCCAGACCTGCATTATGTCTGCAGTCTGGGTGCAGGTAGCGCCTGAACTACCAACGAGCAGTGTCCTCAGCGGCTCCAATCTCGGTCCATACACCGCCTTCAAGGAGTCAAAGAATTCCTTGGGTTGGCGGCCTTCGGCGTAGCATTCCATCTGCTTCGCCTTCTCCGTCCACCATGCATTTTTAATGCGGCGGAGCTCTCGGGTCAGTCGCCGTCGAAGTTTGCCAAACTGACTACTCTTCCCCAAGTCACTGGGGTCTGCAACATGTGCAGCAAATGCTGCATTCTTCTCTGACACCAATGCGTCAATCGTCACATTGTTGTCCTCAAACCAATCAGGCCGTTTACAGTTTGCGCGCCCGATGGTCTCCTCCGCAACAGCTGTCACCTGGTCGCGAATGTGGTGCCACAGGTCGCCCACTGTGGCTATACAGTCCACATCACCACCCAGGCGTGCAGCCATCGCCTTCTCCAGCTCGGTACGTTTCGCCACAGTACCGAGGGTGAGAATGTTAAATTTACGCCGATTCACGGCGGGAGTGTAATACATCGATTTACGAAAATACATGTACAGTTTGGTCCGAACCAATTTGTGATCAGTGCCACACTCAGCTCCACGCAGTACACGTGTCATGCGCACTTCACACATATCACGCTGACGTACGATGACATAGTCGAGCAGGTGAGCGTGACCACTCAGTGGGTGCGTCCAGGTTGCTATATCACTCGCACTCAGTGCAAACCGAGTGTTCGTGATCGTCAGGCCGTGAGTGGCCCACAGTGAGAGCAGCCTGTCACCGTTCGCATTCGTTGCACCAATGCCATGCGCACCGATAACATCTGTCCACGCTGATGCATCACGCCCAACGCGCGCGTTGAAATCACACAGCAGAAATAGTCGGTCGCTCCTCGGCACAGACCGTATCACGGAGGATAGCTCAGTGTAGAACTGATCACGCGTGTCATCAGGATAACACATGGTCGGACCGTACGTGCTTATAAAAGTAGCAAACTTACCTCTTCCGAGTCGCAGGCGAACAGTCATCAGCCGCGCGCTGATGCCCGTTGGTTCACCGACCAGCTGGCCATTCAGGCGGTCGGATATTGCAAATCCGACCCCATGTTCACGTGGTGCTGAGACTGCGTTCCCCACCCAGTAGAATGTGTAGCCAGCACCTGCTTCATGTAACTTACCTTGCTCAGCGAGCCGCGTTTCACTGAGCGCCGCAATATCGATGTGGTAGCGCGCCAGCTCCATTGCGACCAGTGCAGTGCGTCGCTCCGGGCGCTCGCTCGAGTTCCGGTCCAGTAGTGTGCGCACGTTCCAGCACCCGATGCTGAGTGCTTTGCGCGCAGGCATACGATTGCATTGGTGGGCAATCGCACGCGAGGTGGTCGTTGTGCTTCGGAGGTTTGCTTGAGGGACTCCACCCGGAGCCTTTGGCTCAATAGCCTGACCCACAAGGCAGTGGGTGGTTTGGAGGTTTGCTTGAGGGACTCCGCCCGGAGCCTTTGGCTCAATAGCCTGACCCACAAGGCAGTGGAGAGCAGATCCAGCTCGGGAATGTGATTGCAGAGACAGATGGGGATCTGCTTGACGGCCGTCACACGCAGCCTTTGAGGTTCTGGAACAGTTATCATATGTTTTGCGACCGTAATTGGATACGCACCTGCGACCACGGCCAGACGCAGGTGGGTTTTTGGCGGGTTTGCACCAATTTGACCAGGGGCTGCCTGGCTTGAGGCGGGCAGTAGCAAACCATTGAACACCCGGAGGTGTCCTCCCACCGTCAGAGACAATGCGTGGCACTCGTGCTCTACGCCAATCGAGCATTGAGAATATCACCCGTAACCTCTTGTCTCCCATGGCTAGGTTTTACGGGAAGTGGGCCATCGACCACTTCCTAACCTCCGGAGAGGATGGACTAGGATACTGCCAGGGCGCCCAATCCTGACGGGAGAACGACTCGGGTCCTCAGCCAAAGCCTTCGATTAAATAAACACCCGAAAGGCAGCGGATCTAGCACATGGTCAGTTAGCTGACTCATGCGGATTGGTGTCCTGGATCTTAGCAGGGAGAAGGGCGAAACCTAACTCCCACCCAGCGGTTGCCACGTGGAGGCGCTCAGGACATGAGACTACGGCGCAACAGTAGCAGCAGTGGGTAGACCGTCGGTCAGGATCTAGCCACCACCAGCCTCAGCGCACCATAGGCTCTCCTGCCATATATATATATATATATATATATATATATATATATATATATATATATATATATATATATATATATATATATATATATATATATATATATATATATATATATATATATATATATATATATATATATATATATATACTCTCCTGTTGGCCGTTGAAGGGAGACAATCAAGAAACAGCGCCATCTATGATCTCGATACCAACGTCCGAGATTGATAAGTTCAGTAGCTCAATAGTTCAATAGCGTATGTTGGAACAAAAAGCATAACTTTACAAGACCCACAGGATGGATATGCAAAAGCAAATTAAAATCAATATGTTACAAGGGGGAACGTGAATTATCATTGCGTAAGCCACTGCGTTTTATCAAAGTGTGTAGTGTTTGTCCCTAAGGTGAAAGTATAAGAGTTTTTCGAATGTCGTCATGTCTGGTGCGTTCATCACATACCTTGGTAATGCATTCCAGTGAGAACAGATTTTACTTGACTAAAAATACTTTCTACAATTCAAACGGGATTGTTGCGTCATTAGCTTTAGGTGGTCGCCTCGGCATTGTTTGTAAGGGGCTGTTAGGTCTCGAACGCCATACTCCGAGGAAAATTTCACTGTCTGAGAAGTAATTAGAGTTGGCGCCATTGGTTCAAAAAGAATCTTGTAACGCGTGGAAAAACAGAATTTCACACAGATCAAAGTCAGCTACGAACAAAAAGGAAAAAATGGACTTGTTAAGGAAGGTAAATGCGCAATTTCCAAAACAAGTAACTGTGGGTTTTGTATCAGAACAGCCTCAGCTAAAATCAAATCAGTGTTTTTTTCGTGTCGCAGAACATTTGTTACTGTCGCTTGTTTCACACCACCCACATATCCCTTGATTATTTGCGATCTATAAAATCAACCGAGCCCATAACTGTGATTCGAACTGTATCGGTGTGTTTTCTTCCCACTTCAGCCTGTTTTGTGTTCGCCAATATACTACTTGTCCGGTGGTTTGACTTTTGGTTATCGAGGCGCAACATAGGAGCTGCTAAGTCGTAACTCGGAGGGTATAACAGGGGCTAGGGTCAGCAGTGATGTACATAGGTGCTCGCTTTCAGTATCAGGTATTTGAGAATGTGTTCTCCGCGAAGCCGACGGTATTCTGAGGATAACACACCGAAGGCGCGGATCGTAACTGAGACCGGATAGTCCACGCGTTGCCTGTGTGGCTCTTCTTTGGGTTGCTCCAAAAGGCGAATGTCTCGTTCTAATCATGGACACCAAGCCTGAATTGCATATTCAACGTGAGGACGAATATACGAGTTAACCAGCAATGGTACTAGCCGTCGCTAAGGCGGCAAAAGTTCGCTTCAGAAGCCTCAATTTCAAGCTCGCCACATCCGCTGCTTTCGAACATTAAAGCGAATTGACAAGATTTTCTTGTACGATGTTACCTGTCTCATACACTAGTCACGTGTTGCAAAACGTGTTGTCCTAGATGATATGTGTTTATGAGGCTTCTACGCACCGTCAGCAGATGGAACTCTGCAAGTTTCAGTGGGAGCTGGTTCTTTTCTGCTCAATTTTTACTCCGGTCCAGATTGCTCTGAAGATAGACACGGTCGGATACTGAGCGAATTACTCCCCATACTTCAGCATTGTCTGCGAATATATGCATCAGGGATAGAATGTTTACCGGAAGGTCATTGACGTAGACTAAAAACAGTAGTGGGCCGAGGACCGATCCTCGTGGTACATCACTAGAGAAGCACAGGCTTGCAGAGTGAGTGTCGGCTACTCTTACCTTGATTGCTCTGTCGTGTAAGTAGTCTTCTAACCTGGTGAGCAGGGAACGGTTGATACACAAGGCAGCAAGGTTTTGGAGGAGAAAGAAATGACTGATTCTGTTGAATTCTTTAGAACAATCTATCTACAGGGACACCTTCATCAGCTGCCCTGGTCTATGAGTCACGAGTAAGCAGCAAATTGGTGGAGCAATATCGTCTGCGTCTGAAACCACGTTATGCATCTGAAATTATTTGTTGACTTTCAAAGTATCGAGTCAGTTCATCTGCGATTACCGACTCCATCACTTTTGATAAAACAGGAAGAAGAGTAATAGATCGGTATTTGGCAGGATCCGAGCGCCTTCCTCCTTTATATATTAAGTGATCATTCCATTTTTCAACTCAGATGGGAGTGTACAGGAGCTAAGCAGACCCTGGAAAAAGATTGCAAGTGGTGCTGCTATGGTGGGAGCAAGGGCTCTCAGTACTTTTGGGCAGATCATGTCGATTACAGGGGCACTGTACTCCCGGAGAGACTGTACTTTGCAGGTAACAGCTGCTGTGGTAAAGGTGACGCTGGATAAACCAACGACATTTGCTGGGAGTTGATAGAGCTAAGGTTCCATGGTATTTATAGCCACTGAGGCAAACTGCAGGAGTAGAGTATTCGCGGCATCCACAGCAGTGATTGTGAGGCCACTGGACGTTCTGTGTGGTGATATTCCTGGCTTAACGTTTCTTTTCCCATTCACAAATCTGTGCAGCTCAGTTTCTTGGTTGCACGAGAAAAATAGCAGCCAGTTTCCAAACCAGATAGTCGTCCACATGCCCGGAAAAGCACTAGACTGTGGTTTCAGCCTGTTGGGCATCATCAGTAGTGCGCATCCATCGGATGCATCAGGATTCGAACCCATGACCACCAGCGGCTTGAACCGCCAGTCAGCAGCTTATGCCACTTCGCCACGTGGACAGCTTTGAACCGTCATGATGTACAAGCTAACTGCGATCCAGCGCGTCTTATTCTCGACTTAATTACATCAAAGCCTCCTACTCATGAGTACATTAAAATAGATCCGCCCTGACAGTTTTTAAATGCTATGTCGTACATAGCTACTGTTAGTGGAAGTCGTGTCTTTCGGGGCCAACCCTGTCCTCTGCAACGTTCGTAACTTGCATGGCAGTGGAGGATAAAACGCGCTATATCGAAGTTAGCTTGTAAATCATGACGGTCCGAATCTGTCCCCGTGGCGAAGTGGCATAAGCTGCTGACTGGCGGTTCAAGCCGCTGGTGGTCATGGGTTCGAATTCTGATGGATCCGAAGGTTGCGCACTACTGACGATGCCCAACAGGCTGAGACTGCAGTCTAGTGCTTTTCCGGGCATGTGGACGACATTCTGATTTGGGAACTGGCTGCGATGAACCTCCGTTAATTTCATCAAAATCCCCTACTCATGAGCATATCTTTTTATTATTACTGTGCACCATTGCCGTAGCTACATCCCATACGTCGCCTCACATTTACCACTGCTTTTTATGTGCATTTTACTGCGCAAAGCCTGTGTGATTTTCGTCTACCCGTGCGCCGAAATGGCACCACTACTAAACCCGCTGACATGACGACAATTCCGGCTAACAGCGTGACATAAAAGTGCATACGAACGATTGAGCCATAGTTCGGGGAAGTTTGTCCGTTGCAACAGGTTAACAACAAACCCAAGGTCAATAGTAACGCAGGCAAGCTGACAACATTGATGATCTCAAGTCACGTGCTCCTTCTGTGCCAATTCCTAGGACGCAACAAACATGAATTATAAATTTGATGGAGAGCGCAGCCTGCCACGATAGGCTGTGGTTCTATGACGCATGTTCAGCTAGTCCCATAGAATTGTTCAACCGCTTACGATGGGATGTGAAACAGCTGGTGTCAGTAGAACGAAAGGAACTGATCGCGGTATTAGAAGGGAAAATCTGAACTCGTTGTAGATTAACTCAATCCAAGACCTATCCAAAGACCAACTCCAGTAAAAATGCCACGCAATGGAACAATGGAACAGTGGTATATGACGGGTAAAAAAGCATACACTTAACGAGTCCCTCAGGTTGGCAATAGAAATACTAACAAATTGGCAAACCACATAAGTGCTTGAAGTAAGGAGCGTCAGTGAGATAAAAGGTAGAAGTGTAAGAGTTTTAGGGGGATAAAGTGGTACGACGCAAAACTGGCTAAGAAATTGTTATCGTTGGTGATAGTAGCAAATAAAAATGGAGTACTCACCGGTTCGCACAGATTTACGACCGTGAATTTGGGGTATAAATCCAAAGAGGCTGGTCAGCCTAAATATATACAAGCGTTTTCGTTCATAAAGCAAAGCGCAGGGCGCTCAGTGCGACGTCCAATCGTTTTTTAAACGTATCTAATGTGGGGGCACAAACAACTGAGTTTGGAAGGGCGTTCCAGGGCCCGCAGACCCGGAGGGAGAAATAGGTTCTCCGACAGTCTAGACGACTGTACTGTTGGCTCAGCTTTAAACTGTTACCGCGAAGGTTAGCGTTCGGGCTGAGCTTCAAGAGGTGGCGGCATACGTGACTGGGATCGCTCAACATCTGGTACACTAGTATGAGGTCTCCACGAAGTCGCCGGTACCGTTCGCTGAACACTCCGAGTACCTCCAGTCGTTCCTGGTAAGGAGTGTGGCGCAAGTCCTTGACGACTTTCGTTGCTCGACGCTGCGGGGTCTCAAGCGCTGCAAGGTCACGTTTTAGCCAGGGTTGCCAGGCCTGGATTGCATATTCGACGTGGGGACGCACGTAGGCATTCAGCATCAAAGAGAAGATGGATGGATCCAAAATTCCGAATGCTCTTTGCAGGAGTCCAACGTGCTGGTTGCCCCTTTTAGAAGCGGAAGCTGACTGTTTGGAACACCCGAGGTCTTCCTGTACCAGCACACCCAAGTCGCGTTCCTGAGTGGTGGTCTTCAGATCGTGTGCCCCAAGCTTGTAGACGTGGACTTGTCGATGGCGGATATGAACAACGCGACATTTGTTCACATTAAACGACAGGGCTTTTCTCACCGACCAATTCCAGGCCTCATTCAAGTCACGCTGTAAGACTTCCTGGTCGTCCGATCGTTTTATCGCCCGCCAAACCTTGAGGTCGTCCGCGAAGAGTAAGAATTTCGACGTAATAACTCTTACTAGATCGTTAATGAAAAGCAGGAACAAACGAGGCCCAAGTACCGAACCCTGCGGTACGCCGCATCCCACTCGAATCGGATCGGAAAAGGATGCTCGAACTCTAACTGCTAACTGCCGTTCAGAGAGAAAGTTACCGATCCATTCTAACAACGGGTCTCCGATACCGTACTGTTGGAGTTTAATGAGCAGGATTCGATGATCCAGGCGATCGAAGGCTTTCGAAAAGTCCAAGAATGCAACATCGACTCCTGTTCCCTCATCGACAGTCTCGGTCCAGTTGTCACGAGCTATCAGCAGATTCGTCGTACATGAACGATGTTGACGAAACCCATGCTATTCTGGCGCAATTATGCCGTAGTTTTCCAAGTATCCCATTAACGCATCTGCTATCACCGCTTCCATGACTTTGGCGATCACAGGCAGAAGCGTTACGGGGCGGTAATTGGCAGGATCCGATCGACTTCCTGCTTTGTATATGGGCGTTATTACACCTTGTTTCCACCTCGAAGGTACGATGTTCTCATCGAAACAGCGCTGAAAAAATGCAGCTAGTGGTTCGGCCAAGTGGATGGCAGCTACCTGTAATGTTTTCGGGTGTATGTTATCGGCCCCGAGAGAGTTGTGTGGACGCAAGGATAGCAGCTTTTGCAGCACCATTTCTGCAGTGAACGTGACGTTGGATAAAACGGACGGTGGAGTAACTAGTGACGGAATATACGTCGAGGCTTGTACACCTTGGAAGATTGGGGAGTACTGGGCCCGTAATGCGTTGGCCGCCTCCTTCGCAGTATGTGTATACCCATTGGTCGTGTTAAGTGGTGGGATTCCCCGTTGCACCTTGCGAAGTCCATTCACATGTTTGTAAAGAAGCTTTTTGTTCGAACATAATCGTTTGGCTAGCTCCTACTGATGCGTTCTCTTGTCTTCGCGAACCAAAAGCACACAGTAGTTGCAATGCGAAACGTCTTCCGTCCAGTTTTCTGCACTGTGGTTGCTTTTATACATGCGCCATGCCCGATCCCTTAGAGTCATGCATTTTCGCGTCCGGCTTCGCAAGAATGATTTCGCTGTGCGGGGATGTTGGGAAACTTTTGGTGCTGAGGCTTTAATGACTAGTGACGTGATGGTGTTCGCAAATGTCTCCCAGGCTAGTTCTAGGGTGCAGTTAGCTAGAAACGTCCAACTGGTATTCTCAACTAGAGCAGACAGAACGTGGTAATGGGTAACAGATTGCCTCGTTTCGAGCTCCGCAGCTGGATATTCGGCGTAGCAGATGTAATCGAACTGCAAAGTCACGTGATCGCTACGGCCCAAAGGACTGCACACCTTTAGTCCATCGACCATGAGCTCTTCGTTAGTGAGCACTAGATCTAATATCGATGGGTTGTTTCCTGTTCTGAACCTGGTTGGAACGGTGACGTGGTTATACAAGAAGGTGCTAGAGAGTAGCTCTTGCAAATACGCCTTGAATACCTCTGTCTCGGAGGCTGGATTTTCCAAGTCATGGGTGTTGAAATCTCCTGCAACGAGGATGTGGCTGTACTTCTGATTAAGCACGGAGCGAAAAGCGGAGATAAGTCTGTTGTCCCTTTCCGGAGTGGATTTCGGTGGTCGGTAAACCACAGAGAGAAGGCATACGTCGTTGCGTTCCAACCACAGTTTGCACCTAAGGACGTCGGTGACACAAGTCTGGGGATCGTCTATGAGCTCACAACGAAGGTTCGTTCGGAAATAAATGAGCACGCCACCGCCCTTGCCCGTTCTGTCGTTCAGGAGAAGTGACATACCCGGTATGGCAATCTCAGCGTCTGTGATTTCGCCGCTCAGCCAGGTTTCGGTGATCATTATGATGTCTCGAGCCTCCGAAGCCAAACGGTGACGAAATTCTACCAACTTACTTATGAGGCCTTGTGCATTAGTATACATGCAGGATAGTGCTTTTGTAACCAAGAGTGAGCTAGCACAGGTTGTGGTAGGAATGGAGTTTGTGCCGACCGTTAACGGGTCGGCCATTAACCGTTTTATTGTGGTGACGTTTGCCTTTGAGTTTGCTTTCGGTTAGACGACTGATCGCGGCCTTCCGGGCCCTGCTGGTCCCCCGTGTTCAGCCGTGTTCCGTGGGATATTGTGGTTGTCGATAAATCCATGCCTTCACAAAGTTGCATGAGTGGATGGTTGAACAATTTGATCCCTCCCCGTGAATCGTTGGTAATCCGTGGCAGCGTACCTGACGCAGTCCAACGAAAAACGAACACTGGTTACAAACAGCAATGACGACAGACCTGTTGAACGGTCTCCTAAATCTCACGAAATACTGCAAGGCATACAGAGCTATACACATATTGCGCGATCACCTCCGTTAGTAGCTAGGTAATAACACTTGACTCCTAAGGAGAGTGCGATTAACGGCGTTACACATAAACAGCCATGCTGTAGCCTTGGCCTGGCCACCACGGAAAACAAGTCAGTTCCTCCCACAGGTCAAAATTCCGTTCATAAGGAACCGCAGGACGAACAGTTATTACGCAACCAAAAGGCAATGACTGTGATAAGTTCAAACATCACAGAACCCACTAGTGAATTACTGGAAGGTAGACAAGCCGAGGAGCAAAACCGCTGGGCTGAAATTACCTGTGCGCTGGGACTGTAAGTTCCCCCAACAAGTGTTCCACGCCTTTCACGAAATCCATCAACTCCACACGTAGGGGAACCTCGATTACTGCGAGTAACCTTTGACAACTCACGCGACGTGGAAGATGTTCTCTTAGGAAGCCACATTCTAGTGAATTCTTCTGTCGGTGCCCGCATTTTTAATGACAGACCATGGGCAGAAAGACAGGAGCGGAAATCCAACCCTAGTTTGTCACGTCAAAATGGGATGAAGAAAGTGGTACTGGCTCGTCGTGTGCCAGAAATGAAGAATAGTGATAACAGCGTACGACAAAAGGGCGACATTAAAGAGTAGAAGTGTTGCGGGCACGTCAGATATTCCCGCAAAAACGCGCCAGAAACCCCGGCAGAATGGCTGTGGAAAAAGAGGTCTAATTCCTCCCCACAACGCAGCAGCGCTCAGCCACTCCGAGGCGCGTCCCAAATGCGAACCTTTTGACAATGGTCATTTGCAAACTACCACCTCTTCGTGGTGACTGGTTTTCCTAACTTAATAACCCAGTGCATTGGCTGTGATCGCCCTTTGTCGGTCGTAAAAGAGCCTACAGAGGACCACTTGCCTTTTCTTCCCCTTCGCCTCAGTTGGGAGTCGGTCGGGTCACGTGATTGTGCGTGAGCCGTTAGCTGGCCAGCCTTCGCGTCTAAGTCATTAGCGCACGTCTATCGTAACCCCCTCCCGTGTGCTTCCGTTCCGAGGGCTCAGCATCTATCCGAACACGTGCAGCTAGGATCGTTCACACGCTCGCTCAATTTTCCGTCTCACCGGCTAAGCTAGCGTCATCAGGTGAGCGCAACTCCGTTCGAGTGGCCAGCGTTACAAGTAATTATCGTAGGCGTGCTCCAACCGTGACAGCGACAATCTTATCAGGCAATTACGCAATCATCTCAGGAGGCGGCGTTCCCTCAATTATAACAGGAAGTACATCACAGAGCTCTACGACATACAGAATGTCTTGACTATTGACGTCACCCGCCTAGGTGCGTACACAAACTACCAAGGCAGCGGGTCGAAAATTTTGAGTTACTCTGACTGCGCCCGAAATGGTATCAGTGAAGACTCATGCGGCCCATGCATAACAACAGGAAACTTGTGTCACCAGAAGCACGGTTAAGAACCTTCGTTCAATTAGTACAGACCCTAGAAATAAATGAGTCAGTCTTGGTTGTTCTTATTTCAGACAAGTCAACCGTAAAATCACACGTTCCAAAAACTTCAGCAGATGCCAAGTACAATTCCTCGATCATGTTACAGCAAAATTAGATGACGGCATGGCCATCAACATCATTATTCTGAATATGCAAAAGCGTTTGATTGTGTACCGCACAAACCATTGTTGGCCGTGCTGGAGTCCTAACTAATCAGCAACCCTCTCTTGAGCTGATTTGAATCATAGATTAACGGACGAACACAAAGAGTACAGATGGGTCGATACTGTCCTACCTTCAGAAATGTCACGAGCGGTGTTGTTCAGGGCAGTGTATTGGGCCAAATGCCATTCCCCATGTATAAAAATTCTATATGTGATTACATTGGCCACGGGCGCCTATTTGCATTTGTGGGTGACATCAAACTAGTGTACTCAATCCTACCTGACCATCTGGAACTGTGCTACAATTATACGCGAGGACTTCTCATCCTTACACAAATGGAACGAGAGCAAGACAATGAGATTTTCTGCATAAAATTTTTATATTATTCCGTCACAGATGCCGGATACCAGAAGGATTTGTCACTCACAATAATACACTCATCCCAACTGCATATTTCGTTCGAGGCCTAGGAATTCGCTATTCGACCAGCTTCAACTTCTCCAAGCACATCCTACATCAACGACCCGCTGTGAATAGCGAGCTCCTTCGCGATTCGTGTCTCCGTAAACAATGTCCCCAGGATTGAGTGGCACTGATCATTTGCTTGACCATGCCGACCTGTTCGGTTTCGCCCAATACTTCCATGCAGCCGCTGAACAATTACTCGAGTTGAGCTCGACGTGTGAGGCCTCGTTCCAAAATCAGCACATGTTCCGTGTGGTGATTGTTCTGGTCTGCGGGACCAAAACGTGGTGAACAATAAAAGAATGACCATACCATATAGTTGGACGGCACCTCGCGTCGCCGAGGAATACACCATTTATTTAGTTAGTAATTTATATAATCAATGGGTTCACACCGTGTTCACGCTTCCTAGTACACTTCGCTCCACGCAACCGACATGGAATTCCGCCACTCGCATCCGCAAAACGTACTGCAATACAGCTGCTTGGTATGCCTCCCTTCCATTGCGAATTCTGGGCGTGATATTCCTAGTGACCGCTCCTTCACCACATGCCTTATGGCGTGCTCGTTTGTTTCCTACCATGCTAACCCGTCCTCCATATAAAGCCACAAAGAGCCGCAACTGCAGTCGCTCCGGTCATCACGAATTGTCGAGACGCCGGATAATGCCAACCGCACAGAAGTACATCTGCTCAATCTGGAAGTACAACTGCGGTATCTACTGCGGAAATTCTGGTTGCCTAGCCGAAGGGCAACAGCCGATTTCCAGACTTCCTGAATCGCATGTTGTCTTGGTACGGAATACCGACCCGTCCAACACTCGTCAACGCGCAACACTCCAGGCGAAGCCTATGCTGCCAGAGTTAGCGCCCAAATAAACCTGCAACGCGCAGCTTCACACCTAAGTATGTCATATGCACGAGCGTTCCAGAGTCTGTAGACCCACAAATTCGGAATCGACATTCTCATGACTCCACAACGTGGAGTTCAATCTCTGAAGCTCAAAACCTTCCCGAGATTAAACCCTGCAATCTCACAATATTGATTCGCTACCTTTCATCTCCGAACGCCGGTAAGCCAGCACATCTTCGTGTTGACTTGCAGCCAGGCACGGCCATGGAGGATGTTTTGCTGTCTGCGCACCTTCTCCAAACCAGCGCTTCCCTTGGCGCCTACCACATTCGTATCTTCCACGACATCCCTAGGACTGAGCGCGCAGCGCGCAGATAACAGCCGGCGCCATAATAGTGCAGGCGTTCCAGAACTGCATGCCTCTGAAGCAACCTTACAACAGCGACAGCAGTATGACCGCGACCAATGGCGGTTTCCTCAGCAGATATTGACCATTGACAACGTAACCACCACGGATGTTCACCGTCTACCCCGTCCAACAAGTTATACAGAAACGGTCCACCGTCTCCTGAAAGGGACTTTCCTCATCGCTAGCATGTGAACCGATGTCCCCACCGTTTGGTAAACTAATAAGAGACGAACACCACTAGCTCTCCGCTTAAGTCCAGAGAGCCAATCGGCGAAGAGACGTACGTCCTGCCACATAAGCCAAGCAGCAACAGCCCCCTCGATACCTTCACCACAAGCTGTCCTAACCGTAGGTGGATTGTTCACTACCGAACCAACTGCCTCACTGCTTGGAATCACCTACTGCCCTGCACACCCCTAACGGCAGCCCCCCCCCCCCCAAACTAACCTTACGCATTTACCCACCCCTGCTCCGATGGTCCACACGCTGCATCCCCAATTTCCAGCAAACATAATGGCTCCATTTCTCCTAACAAAATAACGGTGTACTGCCGGTCACCTGTTGGCCAGCAGCGCACTAATTGCTCCCGCACTATCCATGCAAACGAGCCTTGCTTGCATTTACACGAATGCACAGGGCTTCCTATGCAAAATTCGGAACTCCAATCTCGACTTCCGTCAACGCCAGAGGGCCTAATAGCCATGACGGAAGCATGGCTGTCCAGCGACATCAACGACAGTGAAATCCGACTTCCTCACATATCCGTCCTCCGCTCCAATCGCGCAACACTAGGTGGCCGTGTTGCGCTGTACTACGGCACCTCCGTCGGTTGTACCGTCGTACCAGACTCTCCTTTGCAGTCTCCTGACACCATGTGGTGCGAAGTCACACTAACTGCCAAACACTTCTGCTGTCTCGTTATCATTTATCACCCCCCCTAACAACCCCGAGAATGAGATAAGACTCTTGTACGATATCCGCTTCATTTTATCCCTCAGAAACACGCATCTTCTTATCATGAGAGATTTCAATCTACCAGGTCTACTTCGCTCCGTTACGACGACTGGCTCCTTTGCGTCAAGCCTCATTGAGCATCATCACACAGCCCGGCTGTACAACCACACCTGATACCGAACCAACAACCAACCATCTCTGCTGGACCTCATCCTCACCAATGAAGAATCCATGGTTGAGCACGTCGAATATGATGCCCCCTTGGGACTCAGCGATCACTGTGTCCTCAGGTCCGAATTTGTATGATTTGCCGAAAAGCCCGTAGGCATGTTGTTATGACGCCCAGTACGCCTTCACCCCACGACCGCAAGCAGAAGTCCAGATGAGCCGGGATGAACAGATTTTCTATTGCAGTACGGCACCAGTTATATAGCTTTACAACAAGGGCGAAGCTAAGCTACTAAACGCATGAGGTCCAACAGGCATGGAGAAAACACAAAATGGAACAAGCAAATGAGAATCGCAAAAGTTACGAGCCAATGAAGTGCGGCACAGAAAATAGTGTCTGCGGAGTAAATCCTTGGGGGTAACCTTCTGGTGAGCGACCATTAAAAACGACGAGTAGCGTCCAATCAGTGTGGAGAAGTGATGCGTTTAAACAAATGCCAGAACAGTTGATAGTGAGAATGATACAAACCAGGAGAATAAAAACAGGTATAATAAATATGTGTCGGCTGAATAATACATCCACGTGAAAAGCTAAGAAACGCTGAACAAAAGAAACCAATCAGAATGTCCACAGAATGAGACGGCTGAAATTAGCTGTGAGCGGTTGCGAATGAGGATGAGGAAAGGGGCGTGTCCAAAATGTAGCACAGAAGCAGCTAACTGCGCAAACAAAGAAATAGGCAACTAACATAATTCATGAAACTGAGGGTTAGTAGCCAACTCCCTAACACATGTTACTTACACAAAACGCTGGACCGATTACGAAATCTTAAGCACTCGCATTTCCACAAACCATTGGTTATCGGAACCCCACTTGAGCGCCGACAATGCGTGGTTAACGTTCTGCACTACTTTACGCAAACTGTGCTTCTTAACCACGACCTGAAAACAGGTTTCCATAGGGAAGCACCATGTCACGCCCGTTCGAAGTCGGACCTGGAAGTGGCTTGCCTACAGGGACACGGCATGGAGAACATATCTTTCCTGTTCAACAGCTACTTCCGCGGAAGACTACCGACTTCTCCGTAACCACTGCGTCCACCTTATAGGCGAAGAGAAAAGTGAGCAGCAGCGTCAGCTTTTGCGCAGATTTTCTGCTAACACCGAAGCCCTTTATTGTCACGCTAACCTTCTTCGGCAAGTCAAACACGGTGTAACTGCGCTGACGACACCCACAGCTCTCAGCAAATCAGCAAATGAGGTCGCAACATTCCAGTGCCAATATAACGCATCTGCTTTTTCCGTTCCATCAGTCCATACATTGATGCAACATTCTCCATTCTCAGCTTCAACATCCCCGACAACTCTTCAGTTCAATCCGGAGTAGGTCTTGGCGAAGCTTAAATCCCTGCGGCTAACAGCCTCCCCAGGCGCAGACGGTTTCCATCCAAGGATCCTGCGAAATTCCACCGTAGCACTAACTTTACCTCTAGCGGAGCTGTTCACCCATTTCTTCTCTCACGGCGAAGCCCCAAACGATTGGAAATGCGGTGCAATTACGCCAAGCTACAAACGTGGCACGCATAAGGACCCCGTCAACTACCGACCGATAACACTCCACTCTGGGATTTCCAAAGTGATGAAATCGATCATCGCCGATGATTTAATGGACCACCTTGAGGCTCAGAAACTGATTTCCGACTGCCAGCACGGTTTCAGACGACAACGGTCATGCCTGAGTAATATGCTACTCACACGGAATAGCTGGATGACTACGTCTGACACCGGTCTGGAAACGCAAGTCATCTTTTTAGATTCCCTCAAGGCTTTCGACAGTCGACCTTGGCATCCTAATGCATACGCTAATTTTTTACCGCATAGATGGGGCCTTAATGAACTGGATCCGGAACTACATCCACCACCGTACCGTCCAACTACGCGTCGACGGAGCGTTGTCATCCCGTATCCCTGTGAGAATCAGAGCTCCACAGGGGTCTGTTCTGGGAACGGAATTCTTCCTATCCTTCATCGATGATATCAAAACGTGATTCGAGTCCTCCATGGTGCTCTACGCCGACGACGCGAAGCTGTGACGCACAATCAATGCTCCAGACGATATCCGCGCACTTCAAAGAAGCTTAACCGTCCGCACCAATGGTTTTTGGAAAACAACCTGCCGCTTAACTCTTCAAAATCTCGCGTCCTCTTCACATTGCCTTCCGCTTCTCCAATATACTTCCTAGGAGAGTATGTTCTCCAGATCTCCTCAACTGAAAGATATTTGGGTATCATCACTCAGACAAACCTTTCAGTATCTGCTTTCTGCTGATAAGCAGGCTCTGCTGTTAACCGCATGCTGGGACTGTTAAAACGTGACTTCGGCCAAATGGACCCGCGGAATTTTCGCCTCTTCCTGAACGCTTTCCTAGGTCCTCACTTGGAGTTTGCAATCCAGACTTGGAGTTTCTGGTTGCTCAAAGATGAATGCTGGTCATTTACGATAGTTGTCCCCACTATCCAACAGTCATCCAATGTTTAGGGTATTGCGCAACCTGCGTCGTGCTCATGGTGCGCGTGTACAGACCCATGAATTTCGCTAGCCTTGGTGGTGAGGACATATGGCATCCTCGGCATACGAGTGGTTTAGTTCCGGGATCAGCTAGGTGCTAGCTTAAAGCTGCTGGCGTACAGGCCGGCGAGCCAAAATAGCTCTTGTTTTCGTCGAGCTATATGAGTACAGGCAGCCACTTTACTCTTCCAGAGTTCGTTAGCTGTCAGCCAAATTCGCTTTGAGTGCATAACGTCATGCCTAAGTGCAGGCACTAGAGGGATCGATGGTTATCAGTGTGTCTCGCTGAGCAAAACGAAACAGCCATGCTATCCAGCCAATTCGACTTAGGCGACTTGAAACGTGCTACTACAAGTGCGTCGTAAATGTGCACACGTGATGGTATCACGGCAAACCGGACTCAGCATTCGTCGGATTGCAAAGCATTATGACATGAGCGCATAGGCGGTACAACGGATATTAAAGAAACGAAAAGTTCACAGATTCAGTGCACTTCAAGTGCAAGTTTCAAACGCCTGAGATCTGGAGAAGTGGCATGAATTTTGCCGCTGGTATCTGGATCATGGGGAGATTCTTTCTATCATCTTTACAGATAAGGCACTGTTTCATCATCATGGAACAATGAAACAGTATTCTTGGGTTATCATTAGCCTAGGAAGACATACCGCATCACGCATGCATCACAATGTCAAACCAATGGCGGGCTGGATTAACAAGCCAGAAAATCTTGGGACTATATTTCTTTTCGAGAATGTGACCGGTAGATTGTTGGTGCGAAGTATTAAAGCTCTAGATTTTCCTGACACCGCCGTACCTATAAGTGCTTCAGAAATTTATGCTTCCACAGCTGGAGGCCGAATGTGTATGCAGTACCAATTTTTGCCAGCAGGATGGTGCACCTGCACATTCTGCTAAAACGGTGCGTGCATACCTCAGCGACAAATTTGCCCACCTTTGGATCGGACGCGGTAGACCAATGGAGTGGTCTGCTCGTTCAACATGTTTGGACCCCCTGAATTTCTTCCCACGGAGAGTATACAAAACATGGCCGCATTCATTGGAACAAATTAAAGAGAATATCGTGAATGTCTCGTAATCACGAGGGATACATTGGAGATGGTGCACGTCAATGGCATCAAGCGGTTTCTGTACTGCAAGTAGGACGCTGGCAGACCATTGAAAATATTCTCCACTAATATAGCTGAACCTTCAAACCCATTTCTGTAAATATACTTATCCTGTTTCATAAATGCGTTAACAACTAAATTAGTCCATTGGGAACTGGTACAAAAATGTGTCAGGTCGGATAGAATTTTTAAAGGTGTTCAAAACCGCGAACCAACATATTGGTCTCTTAGAGGGGTTCTTCGGTTGGTTCGACTTCTTCAACTTTCCTCTAATGTTCAACGCGTATGTGAGACCTAAGGGGAGATAAGCGATTCCTGCCTGGTGACCCTGGCCAAAACGCGATCTGGTTGCACCAGGGAACTGGCAGGAAAGAGAAATCAAAAATGTGAAGGGTTTGTTCTACCTACAGTAGCGACTGCGACTGAAATCCCCTGGAGTGTACAGCGGAATTTGCAGTTCAATTCGTGGAGTTCAGTATGCCTTTTCAACAGATCTTGTGGCTGCATGGCGACATCCGAAATGTTCACTGAGAAGTGTGAATAGAAGAAGCCGTTTTCGCAATGAAATTTCAGCAGGAATTGGGCTTTGGAACATGAAGAGAACAATGGGGACACAGGAAAGTTTAGTGCGCGCATCTGGCGGAACCAGTTAATTGTAAGTGACTAGGAAAACAATTGTATGAAAGTGATCGGTATGAAAAGTAGTATATTGACTGTGTAACCAGAAAAGACGTGCAGGAATACAAATAAGTATTAGGCTATTGGGACAACGATCACGAGCGCAAAACAGAGTCTGTGCACTCGACCTTGACGCTCGCTCCATATTATCACTAGTCTCGATACTGGAGCTATAACACATACATACGAGTGTAAATGCAGACAAATTCAGTACAGCTAAATAGTTCTGATTCTAACTTTGAAAGGTCGTGGATGCAGTTACTAAGACTAGCACCCTTAGAGTGCGTTATATCAGCGGTTGGTGGGGCTTTGAGCCATTAAAACAAACCATTCACTGTACCGGATAGTTAAGGTAGCCCGAATTTTTCTGGGACAAAGCGGGACGCCTAACGTTTCAGCATATGCGGACCATACAACAACGTTGAAAAATCTACATATTTACATGTGTTACTTCATTGCAATAACAAAGAGTATTTACATCATTAGCCAGCACAATGGCTACGTTACTGAAGTTGATGTGCTGCTTAACATGACATCATCTGAAACCACAGTTGTAGGGTTAAACTGCTCAGATGAATGTATTTTCCGTAGAACATCTGGCCGCTGCATCAGTGATATGGTCGCACCAGATAGACCTAATCGCGATGGTTCACACCAACTCCTGACCGAGAGGCCAAGGTATTGAGAGAACACGCGACACTGGCAAGTAGTATGTGTATTGAGTACACAAAACCCCAAGGGCCAAAAATGCCAATAGCACAAACTACGAGTGTCCCTAATAGTCGAAACATGTGCAATTTCATAGGAGATATGTTTTTCACAAGTGTTGCATGTTGTGTGAGCCAAGGGACAATAACCATGTTCTGTTGCATAAAACAAACACACTGTTCTGGTTTTTGGCGAAAAACATGCCAGCTCTGTGTAATTCACATGCAGTCATTTGGCGCATACAAATTGAAAATATGCTTGGTTCCGTGTTCTGGTTGCAAGCAACAAGTTCGGACACACTTCTGTGGCACAATCTGACTTCGACTATCCAAACCCCTGGATCTTATTCGGGTTAGGTTTTGGTTCTAACCCTAACATCTCCCTCCTTGAAGATGTCAATCGTAAGAACGCTTCCAAGGGTTTATCTGCAAACGTGTCGTAGTTTTGCGAGCGCAGTCTACCCGGCGCCTTTGTTGGGTAGTCTCTGGTGGAGACTTCGGTGCCTCTGAGTATTTTATGGAACGTGGAATGTTAAATGTGTCAATTAGCATGTCAAAAGGCAGGCTGTGACTCTTTTCATCGGGTATGCACCTAGTTGGTCGCAGCTAGCTCACATGACGAATCCATAATTGTGATCCAACTGGCACCTCATAAATAACTTTACCCCGCCTACCAGTGACCATCCCTTTTGCCCAATTTGGATGATCATTGCGATAGTCGCGTGCGAGGACTAGTTGACCATGGGTGAACGCACGTTGTCTTGTCCCTCGATGTTTAGATGACTGTTGTCCCACAGTAGATTTCCGTTCCTTAGCCGAAACTTCTATTGTGGGCCGAAGGGCATCAAAAGGCGTTCGTAGCTTACGATTCATCAAGGCCTCGGCCGGAGAAAATCCGCTCGGCGTTTGGGCGTTCGGTGTGACCCGATTTAAAAACAAAAATCGTTCAAGGATTTCCTTTGACGTTCCCTCCCCTGCTGATTTCAAGAGGGCGCGCTTAAAAGTGTCCACGAAACGTTCTGCTTGGCCGTTGGATTGCGGGTGAAACGGCGGTGTTCTGATGTGACTGATTGCACAATTTTTACAAAAGTTGGAGAAACTTGCTGAAGTGAATTGTGTACCATTATCACTCACCAGGGTTTCTGGGTAGCCAAACCTGCTAAATAACTGTCTTAATTTCGAAACAGTGGCTCCAGCTGTTGTGTTTTGCATCAGAAACACCTCGGGCCATTTGCTGTATGAGTCGACAACTACTAGAAAGTTGTTACCATTAACGGGTCCGGCAAAATCTACATGCACACGAATCCACGGTTTGTCAGGTGTTGGCCAAGGGTGGATTTCTTCTTTCGGTGGTGCTTTTGCTGCAACTGCACACTTATTGCAGCTCTTTGCTAACTCTTCTAATTGTTTATCCAAGAAAGGCCAGTAGACATAGCTGCGTGCTAGTGCTTCCATTCGGTTTATTCCAGGGTGTCCAGTATGAAATTGTCGTAGCACCTTCGTTTGCAGAATCTTAGGAATAACGACCCTGTCTGCAAAAAGAATACAACCATTCACGATGGACAAAGACTGTCTTCTCTGGTAGAATTGTTGAAGTTCAGCTGATTTACATGTGGTTGGCCACTTCAATCGCTGGAAATGGGCAACTTGTTTAAGTAACGGATCTTGGAGGGTGGCATGAAGAACCGCATCTGAGGTAACCGGAAGATTGTTCGACATGTCATTTATAATGAACGCAAAGTCCGGCTCCGCTTCTACAGATGCAATCACCGTATCTTCCTGATTCTGTTTGTGAGGTCCTATAAGTCGCGATAAAGCGTCTGCCTGACCAATACTGGTAGTTGACTGGTAACCTATGTCGAGGTCATAGGCTAACAGTGTCAATGCCCAGCGCTGCAAGCGGTTAGCTGTGTACACTGGAATTCCTTTTTTGGAGCCGAAAATGATCAGTAGTGGTTTGTGATCAGTTAATAATGTGAAACGGCGGCCGTACAGCATCTTTTGAAATTTCTTTACAGCGTATGTGATAGCCAAAGCCTCTTTTTCAATTTGGCTATAGTTCTTTTCAGCGGTTGTGAGAGATCTACCAGCATGTGCAATAGCCTTTTGAGAACCGTCTGCATGAACATGGGATATGACCGCATCAATTCCTTTATCAGATGCATCTGAGGCTACAACGATGTCCCGAGAAGGATCGTAATGTGTCAGTAATAGATCTGAGGTTAGCAATGACTTTATTGTATTGAAACTAACTTCAAATTCTGAGGGTCACTTCCACGTAGAACTTTTGGTCAGTAATTGATTTAGTCGTGCACGTAGGCGATGCATGTCTGGCAAAAATGAACTATAATGGCTGACGAGTCCTAAGAACGAACGGAGGGAAGACATATCCGACGGTGGAGGCATGTTGCGGATCGCCTTGGTATTTTTCGGATCCGGGCGTCTACCATTTTTGTCAAGGATAAAACCGAGGAATTTGATTGAGGTTAAAAAGAAATCACACTTGTCCTCGCATAGGCAGAAGCCATATTCCTGTCTTCGGGTAAGCACATTATCTAGCGTGTTTAGTAGGTCGGACTGAGTGTGACCCAAAACAATTATATCATCCAGATAAGCCGCTGCTCCAGTGATACCCGCCACCATAGTGTCCATTAACAGTTGAAAAATGGATGGGGCCGATTTTACACCAAAAGGTAAGCGATTATACTGGAACAAACCACGATGAGTGTTTATCGTAAGTAGTTCACGAGAATCCTCCGCTACCTCGACGTGGAGGTAGGCCTCAGACAGATCTAGCTTAGCGAAACATGTGCCCCCGTTTAATTTGGCAAAAATATACTCTGGCACTGGAAGGGGATATTGATGGTTGTCAAGGGCTGCATTGAGGCCAGTCGAAAAATCAGCGCAGATGCGTAGTTGTTTGTTTGGTTTTTTACGACGACAATGGGTGCTGCCCATGCAGAATAGTATACAGGAGTAATGACACCAGCCTGCTGTAAGCGGTCAAGTACTTGCTCAAGTGGTTGAATGGCAGCGTAAGGTACGGGACGCTTAGGTCTAAAAACAGGTGTTGTTCCTGGACGCAACGTTAATGATGCCTTGAATGTTGTGCAGTGGCCAAGGGTATTTTGAAACACGGTGGAAAATTTGCGCTTTAAAGACTGTATCATCTGCATATGTTCCGTTGGCGGGATTGTGTGCATTTGAAGCTGGTTGCATATGGTTTTTAGGGGGATGTTCAGTAGTTCTAATTTCCCAATCCAATCAATACCCAGCAGCTTAAGTGTGGGTCTGTCGGTTAAGTAACAGACTCCTGTCTTAAGAACATCGTTAAATGAGATTTCACAAGTAAACTGTGTGACCAGAGTAAGGGCACCTCCAGAAGGATTATGGGCTATTTTATTAGTCGGGAACAACTTTGGTTTTTTATATGGCACCAGGTACTTTTCGAGATGGTGGTGATGTCGGAGGCAGTATCCAGTTGTAACCGAGTTGAAGTACCGTTCATAAGTACCGTAATGAACTTTCTATGTGACACAAAATCACTCTGAAAAGCAACCTGAACGGGTAGTGATTTGGCAATGCCCAATTTAGGGTTCTTATGGGTGGAAGAGTGTCGCTTGCTGTTCTGTGATCGACGCCGAATGCAAAATTCCTCTTTGTGGCCAACGTGTCCTTTGAAGGGGCAGAACCGTGCGAAGGGACCTTCTCCGCATGACCAGCATGGAGTAGGTGGCTTAGAAGGCATGTGTCTGAAACGTTTGGTCGCCGTTTTGGGCATTTCGTTTTTCACAGCATAAACAACGTTGGATGGCATCTGTGAATTGTGTTCAATAAGAGCCGTGTCACGTTTCAGGGTTAATATGCGCTTACACTCGGCTGCGAGGGAGTTGAGGGACATGTCCGGATGTTGATCAAGTTTAAAGAGGAGGCGCATACGAATTTCAGCGGCGTCAGGGGATTGTAAGGCTCTTATAAATGAGACACTTAAACTGATTATCCGTCAATGAGCGTAGCTTAAAACGTTCACATTCACGGTTGACGGTGTCGGCTAATGTGCCATAGTCATCAGTATCGCGTTTAACTATATTCAAGCATGGAAAACGAACACTAAATAAAGAAACCGACTCACCGAATATCTCAGAAAGCTGGGATACTGTTTCATCAAAAGTGAGGTCTTTAGGCTGTTTCGGCAAGATGTGGTCGAGAAACCTTGCGTGTTCGTTAGTTCCAAGTTTTCGTAGGAGGAGACGGACTTTCCAGGAGTCTTCTTGACCATTGAAATCGGTGCAGAATAAGTTTTGCCATCGTTTGAACCATGTCTCGAAAGTAGAGCCACAATCTGGAGCATCACTGAACTCAGTAGTGGAATTGCACAGGATATCAACGGAATTAATTTGATAGGTTGGACGAGTAGCCTCGGGTTGCACGTTGAGTCGCTGTGTGAGCGTCTCGATCAGTTTCATTTGCGCTTCCGTTTGTGCCTGTTGCTGCCGTATGAGTTCATGTATTTGTCGTTCATAGAACCCCAACTGATATGGAGCTTTCTCTGCCATCTGTTATACCGTGGGTTCTTGAGGGAAGGTAATCAAACTACTCCGTCGCCACTTGATATGGTCGCACCAGATAGACCTAATCGCGATGGTTCACACCAACTCCTGACCGAGAGGCCAAGGTATTGAGAGAACACGCGACACTGGCAAGTAGTATGTGTATTGAGTACACAAAACCCCAAGGGCCAAAAATGCCAATAGCACAAACTACGAGTGTCCCTAATAGTCGAAACATGTGCAATTTCATAGGAGATATGTTTTTCACAAGTGTTGCATGTTGTGTGAGCCAAGGGACAATAACCATGTTCTGTTGCATAAAACAAACACACTGTTCTGGTTTTTGGCGAAAAACATGCCAGCTCTGTGTAATTCACATGCAGTCATTTGGCGCATACAAATTGAAAATATGCTTGGTTCCGTGTTCTGGTTGCAAGCAACAAGTTCGGACACACTTCTGTGGCACAATCTGATTTCGACTATCCAAACCCCTGGATCTTATTCGGGTTAGGTTTTGGTTCTAACCCTAACAATCAGCATGTCGTGAAGTCCTTCGCAGGAATAGCAGGTGCTCTTTTTCTCAAGTTTGTAATTCACCATAGCCAGCACTTTCAGTGTCTGAACGCAAAGCTGCGTTCCTCGCGTGTTCATCCAGTGTTCATGTGTGAGGATTTTCTTTCAGTAGATGCATTAGTCCCAGGGAAACAGAGGAGATGCAATTAGTTTTTGTACATCTTCACAGGTAACACACATCATTGTGATGATTGATCATTTCACCCGATGGGTCGAAGTCATACCTATTAAAGATCAGACAGGCGAGACCGTGACACGGACGTTAGAATTCATTGTACCGCCGCGGTATGGAATTCCGCATTGTGTTGTCACTGACCAAAGTCCGTGCTTTGAGTCTAAAGTGTTCCTAGCAGTATTAGTGAAATGGGGCATCCAGAGACAGCGTCCTTCACGCTATTACCCTCAAATCAATGGGATGACAGAACGGTTTAAACGAACAATGAAAACTTGGAGGAATTACACAAAGTCGGCACGGGAAGAGGCACTGCCTGAAGTACTAATCGCTTATCGAACCAGCATGCAGTCAAGCACCATGGTTTCACCCTTCCAACAGCAAGTTGGGAGAGAGCCGGGAATTTCCTATCGATACGTGGTTGGCAACGGATTGCGGGTGCGAACATCCAGAAGTGCAGCACGGGGAATACAAATAACCGCCAGCAAGGGATAAAGGCGAAACAATTGCGGAATAAACGGAACTATGACGCACGATAATTGACACACAAATGAAGACAATTCAATCCAGAACAAGTAAGACTGCGCAATAACTATCCAAAGGAATATAGAGCACCAGGTGCGAGCAAGTTCAACCAACGGTGGATAGGTCCCTGTACCATTATCAACAGGAAAGGAGTGAACTTCAGAATTGACAATGGGATGGCGAAACACTGAATGTATACAGCTCTCCTACGACCATGGTATATGAGGAAACCAGATCTTCGAGAAGGGGTTGGTGTAGTGGACCGGAAGGCAAGAATCAGTGGCGGAAAGGACAAGCCTTGAAAAAGAAGGAAGACGAAAAGTAAGGAGGACATCAGGGATGAAAACCGACAAAGCAGCTCTTGGCCTACGGGCAAGCCGGTAACGGACAGCGACAGATGATGTCAGGCCCAGGTTGAGAAGAACGGGGGACGTAGTGGTTGACAGCCCGAATTTCCGGAGAGATATGCGTTTGCCTGCGTCTACAGGAATGAACACGAGGAGAGCGACACTGCTCCTATTGAGCAAATCAAGGGCATTAGAACGAATCCAGTCTCGTCAGAATAGGACGTGCGGATGCGAAGATAAGATGGCAAATCGGGGAACAGCGACTTTACTGATCGGCTGAAGTCTGGGCATGAATTTGACACCGAACGAAAGGACAATACCTGGTGCGTGGTGGTCGGGAAATGTCCTCTATACGTGCACGCGTGCGTGCTAGCCTGTGAACCCGTTGTGCGTTGGCAATAAAGACTGTGCGCCCCTACCGCTCGTTCTCGCTACAATGGTACCGAGTTGGCTTGGAAATGAGAAACACTTCTACCCACCGCATGTCAACCTTTATTCGTATACAGTTCTAATCGGAAATTTTGTCGGCTGATGCAAACCTGCACAACTTGGTAACTTTTTCTCCCAAGTCTGGGAGTTGAGATCCAAAAAGACTGATGGTTGCTTTAACTTCCCAGGACGGTGGTTGTTTCAATGTCATTCAAATGAAGTCACTCAATTCTTGAAATTGGTACATTCTTTGCGGTAACTAATCGATGCAACTATCGTAAAAACTAATGATAATATTCATCGCATCTGCTTTTCTGATGAGACTTGGGGTTAGTATGGGGTATGGTATTCCAAACTGCAGGTAGTTGTCTCAGGAGAGGTCATGATGCAGGTCGGCCAGATGACGGTCCAGGCGAGCCTTGAAACCACCCACAGAAGATGTCGAGATTACGTCGGCAGGCAGGGCGTTCCACGATCGGCAGACTCGTAGAGCGAAGAAATGTCGCCTACAGTTCAACCGGCTGTGCTGAAGTGTGAGCCGAGGTGCCTGACCAGGAAGATGGGGGGCATGAATGGTGCAGTTTCAGTAAGTGGCAGCACGAGTGTCCATGGATGGGCAGGATTGAAGATACGAGGATCAAGTCGCCCCGAAGCCGTAGGTAATGGAGAAGCTACCAAGGCGAAGTAGCCGATGTGGATAATCCAAGTGTCTGATAACCCATACTAATTTCGTCGCCCGACGTTGGGGGCTTCATGCAAATGATGGCCTTGGAGCAACCAGAGGTTACAAGTCTGGAGTGCAAACTCCAAGTGAGGACGTAGGAAAGCGTTTAGGAGGAGGCGTAAATTCCGCGGGTCGTGTTGGCCGAAGTCACGAGTTAACAGTCCCGGCACGCAGTTAACAGCAGAGGTTGATTTTCGGCAGGAAGCAGATACTGGAAGGTTGGTCTGGGTGATGATACCCAAATCTCTTTCAGTTGACAAGATCTAGAGAACATATTCTCCTAGGAAGTACATTGGAGAAGCGGAAGGCAATGTGAAGAGGACGCGAGATTTTGAAGAGTTAAGCGGCAGGTTGTTTTCCAAAAACCATTGGTGCGGACGGTTAAGCTTCTTTGAAGTGCGCGGGCATCGTCTGGAGCATTGATTGTGCGTCACAGCTTCGCGTCGTCGGCGTAGAGCACCATGGAGGACTCGACTCATGTTTTGATATCATCGATGAAGGATAGGAAGAATTCCGATCCAAGAACAGACCTCTGTGGAACTCCGCTTCTCACATGGATACGGGATGACAGCGCTCCGTCGACGCGTAGTTGGACGGTACGGTGGTGGACGTAGTTCCGGATCCTGTCCACTAAGGCCCCAACGATACCGTAGAAAGTTAGCTGATGCATTAGGATGGCAAGGTCTAATTCGTCGAAAGCCTTGGGGGAATCAAAGATGACTTGCGTTTCCAGACCGGTGTCAGACGCAGTCATCCAGCTATCCCGTGTGAGTAGCAGATTACTCAGGTATGACCGTTGGGTCGGAAACCGTGCTGGCAGTCAGAAAGCAGTTTCCGAGCCTCAAGGTGGTCCATTAATGCATCGGCGATGATCGATTTCATCACTTTGGAAATCTCAGAGTGGAGTGTTATCGGTCGGTAGTTGACGGGGTCCTTATGCGTGCCACCTTTGTAGATTGGCGTAAATGTGCCTCATTTCCAATCGTTGGGGGCTTCGCCGTGAGAGAAGAAATGGGTGAACAGCTCCGCTAGAGGTAAAGTTAGTGCTACGGTGGAATTTCGCAGGAGCCTTGGATGGAAACCGTCTGCGCCTGGGGAGGCTGTTACCCGCAGGGATTTAAGCTTCGCCAAGACCTACTCCGGATTGAACTGAAGAGTTGTCGGGGATGTTGAAGCTGAGAATGGAGAATGTTGCATCAATGTGTGGACTGATGGAACGGAAAAAGCAGATGCGTTATATTGGCACAGGAACTCTGCGACCTCGTTTGCTGATTTTGTGGGAGCTGTGGGTGTCGTCAGTGCAGTGACACCGTGTTTGACTTGCCGAAGACGGTTAGCGTGACAATAAAGGGCTTCGGGGTTAGCAGAATATCTGCGCAGCATCTGACGCTGCCGCTCACTTTTGTCTTCGCCCATAAGGTGGATGCAGTGGTTACGGAGAAGTCGGTAGTCTTCCGCGGAAGTAGCTGTTGAACAGGAAAGATATATTCTCCAGGTTGTGTCCCTGAAGGCAAGCTACTTCCAGGTCCGACTTCGAACGGGCGTGAAACGTTGCTTCCGTATGGAAACTTGTTTGCAGGTCGTGCTTAAAAAGTACAGTTCGCGTAAAGTAGTGTAGAACATTGACCACGCGTTATCGGCGCTCAAGTGGGGTTCCGATAACCAATTGTTTGTGGAACTGAGAGGGCTTAACATTTCGTAATCGGTCCAGCGTTTTGTGTAAGTAACATGCCTACGGGCTTTTCCGCAAGTCGTACAAATTCGGACCGGAGGACGCAGTGATCGCTGAGTCCCAAGTGGGCATCATATTCGACGTGTTCAATCATGAGTTCTTTGTTGTTGAGTATGAGGTCCAGCAGAGATGGTTGGTTGTTGGTTCGGAATCTGGTTGGCTGGCAAATGTGGTTGTACAGCGGGGCTGTATGTTGAAGCTGAATAAAGCTTGATGCACAGGAGCCAATCGTCGGAACGGAGCGAAGTAGACCTAGTAGATTGAAATCTCTCATGATAAGAAGGTGCGTGTTTTTGAGGGATAAATTGAAGCGGATATCGTGCGAGAGTCTTACCTCATTTTCGTAGTTGTTAGGAGGGTGATAAATAATAACAAGACAGCAAAAATGTTTGGCAGTTAGTGTGACTTCGCATCACATGGTGTCAGGAAACTGCAAAGGATGGTCTGGCACGATGGTACAACCGAGGGAGGTGCCTTATTACAGCGCGACACGGCCACCTAGTGTTGCGCGATTGGGGCGGAGGACGGATATGTGAGGTAATCGGATTTCACTGTTGTTGTTGTCGCCGGACAGCCATGTTTCCGTCATGGTTTTTAGTCACATGGCGTTGACAGAAGTCGAGATTGGATTTCCGAAGTTTGCATAGGAAGCCCTGTGCATTCGTGTAAATGCAAGCAAGGCTTGTCTGCGTGGATAGTGCGGGAGCAATTAGTGCGCTGCTGGCCAACAGGTGACCGGCAGTACACCGTTATTTTGTTAGGAGAAATGGAGCCGTTAAGTTTGCTGAAACTTGGGGATGCAGCATGTGGATCATCGGAACAGTGGTGGGGAAATGCCTAAGGTTCGTTTGTAGTGGGGGGCTGCTGTTAGGGGTGTGCAGGGCAGTAGGTGATTCCAAGCAGTGAGGCAGTTGGTTCGGTAGTGAACAATCCAGCTACGGTTAGGGTAGCGTGTGGTGAAGGTATCGAGGGGGCTGTTGTTGCTTGGCTTATGTGGCAGGACGTGCGTCTCGTCACCGAGTGGCTCTCTCGACTTAAGCAGAGATCTGGTAGTGCTCGTCTCCTATTAGTTTACCAAACGGTGGGGACATCCGTTGCCATGCTATCGATGAGGAAAGTCCCTTTCAGGAGACGGTGGACCGTTTCTGTATAACTTGTTGGACGGGGTAGACGGTGAACATCCGTGGTGGTTACGTTGTCAATGGTCAGTATCTGCTGTGGAAACCGCCATTGGTCGCGGTCATACTGCTGTCGCCGTTGTAAGGTTGCTTCAGAGGCATGCAGTTCTGGAACGCTGTGCACTTTGATAGCGCCGACTGCTGTCTGCGCGCTGCGAGCTCAGTCCAAGGGATGTCGTGGAAGATACGAATGTGGCAGGCGCCAAGGGAAGCGTTGGTTTGGAGAAGGTGCGCAGACAGCAAAATATCCTCCATGGCCGTGCCTGGCTGCAAGTCAACACGAAGATGTGCTGGCTTACCGGCGTTCGGAGATGAAAGGTAGCGAGTCAATATTGTGAGATTGCAGGGTTTAATCTCGGGAAGTTTTTGAGCTTCAGAGATTGAACTCCACGTTGTGGAGTCATGAGAATGTCGATTCCAAAGTTGTGGGTCTACAGACTCTGGAACGTTCGTGCATATGACAGAATTAGGGGTGGAGCCACGCGTTGCAGGTTTATTTGGGCGCTAACTCTGGCGGCGGTACGCTTCCTAGGTGGACAGGCCTTCGTTTGGAGTGTTGCGCGTTGACGAGTGTTGGACGGGTCGGTATTTCGTAACAAGACAACATGCGAGTCAAGAGGTCTGGAAATCGGCTGTTGCCCTTCGGCTAGGCAACCAGAATTTCCGCAGTAGATACCGCAGTTGTACTTCCAGATTGAGCAGATGTACTTCTGTGCGGTTGGCGTTATCCGGCGTCTCGACAATTCGTGATGACCGGAGCGACTGCGGTTGCGGCTCTTTGTGGCGTGATAAGGAGGACGGGTTAGCAAGGTAGGAAACAAAAAAGCACGCTATAAGGCATGTGGTAAAGGAGCGGTCACTAGGAATATCACGCCCAGAATTCGCAATGGAAGGGAGGTATACCAAGCAGATGTATTGCAGTACGGTTTGCGGATGCGAGCGTCACAATTCGATATCAATTGCGTGATGCGAAGTGTACCAGGAAGCGTGAACACGCTATGAACCCATTGATTATATAAATTACTAACTAAATAAATGGTGTATTCCACGGCCACGCGAGGTGCAGTCCAACTACGTGGTTTGGTCAATGTTTTATTGTTCACCAAGTTCTGGTCCCGCAGACCAGAACAATCACCACACGGAACATGTGATGATTTTGTTACGAGGCCTCACACGTCGAGCACAACTCGAGCAATTGTTCAGAGGCTGCATGGGAGTATTGGGCGAAACCGAACAGGTCGGCATGGTCAAGCAAATGATCAGTGCCACTCACTTTGGAAAATTGTTTACGGAGACACGAATCGCGAAGGAGCTCGCTATTCACAGCGGGTCGTTGATGTAGGATGTGCTTGGAGAAGTTGAAGCTGGTCGAATAGCGAATTCCTAGGCCTCGAACGAAATATGCAGTTGGGATGAGTGTATTATTGTGAGTGACAAATCCTTCTGGTATCCGGCATCTGTGACGGAATAATATAAAAATTTTATGCAGAAAATCTCATTGTCTTGCTCTCGTTCCATTTGTGTAAGGATGAGAAGTCCTCGCGTATAATTGTAGCACAGTTCCAGATGGTCAGGTAGGATTGAGTACACTAGTTTGATGTCACCCACAAATGCAAATAGGCGCCCGTGGCCAATGTAATCACATATAGAATTTTTATACATGGGGAATGGCATTTGGCCCAATACACTGCCCTGAACAACACCGCTCGTGACATTTCTGAAGGTAGGACAGTATCGACCCATCTGTACTCTTTGTGTTCGTCCGTTAATCTATGATTCAAATCAGCTCAAGAGAGGGTTGCTGATTAGTTAGGACTCCAGCACGGCCAACAATGGTTTGTGCGGTACACAATCAAACGCTTTTGCATATTCAGAATAATGATGTTGATGGCCATGCCGTCATCTAATTTTGCTGTAACATGATCGAGGAATTGTACTAGGCATCTGACACACGAATGTTTTGCTGTGAATCCATGTTGGGAACTGCTAAGTAGGTTCTGTTTTGTCAGAAACTGTGTTACCCGAGTCTTGGCGATTCTCTCTAAGGCCTTATAAGCGGCGGAGGTATGGTTTCTCGGTCGATAATTTGACATTTTATCTCGTGGACTGCCTTTGTGTTTCGGCAAAATTATGGCATTTTTCCACTGAGGCAATTGGTATTTATTGACAGTGTGAAAATATTCAACCTGAGGAGATGAATGTTTTTATCCCTTAGACTTCTGGCTTCAAGGCGACTACTGTCAGATCCTAGTTGGAAAGTAGTTTGGATAAATGTTATAGGCATATGTACGTGCTTTAGTTTCAGGGGAATGGCACATAATACCCCTTCCGTTTATCTTGGAATGAGAGAAGAGGATGCACATGGTGCAGTGGTGAACGAGTCGACAAAGTAGGAATTCATCCAGTCATCTTGTTGGACTATATCGTCTGTTGCCGTATCACCGTTTAAAACTAGGCTTATAATTTCCTGGTAAATTTCGGATTTCTTCTTCTGAGTAATTGCATCAGGGCACGAGATTTCTCTGTATTAATTATGGATCGGATTTGCTCGGCAATCCTAGATTGTTGAGTTGGGTGTTCCAGTTTTAGTATGTTTTCACGTATTTGGATTAATGTGGCGATGTCTCTGCTTTTGCAGTGCAGTGACGACGACCCCCTAAATTTGGAAGCGACCTTGGATGAGCTTTTGTATGGGTCGGCAAAGGGATTTGTGTTTACCTTCGCCGCTTTTGCTAGGATGTCCGTAGATTCCCTAAACCTACTATTTCCTCTAATGGTTTGCTTAACGTAGCACCGATTGATGTTAATTGCGCGAATTTAGCCTGCGGCGCTGACTGGATATGCGCTATTCGGCTGTTAGCTTCCTAGATACCGTTAGGTATGTCGGCTAGCTTAGGTAGAGACATGTCTGCATTAACGTAAAAATGCTACACATCTCGCGTGGGAGGCGGCAAAGCTATATCGCTTTGAATAAGGAACCATAAACGTCGACTGGTTTGGCTAGACTCTGCATATTACGCAGGAGCTAAGATGGTTTCAAATCATCTAGCTCGGATTCGCTAAGCAATTTCCTGACGCATTGACGGTCGGAAATATCAGTTCGGTTAAAAACAGCAGCTTTGATCTCCGCGTAAGTCTTCTGTGATCCTGGTCAATCTAAAATGTCATCAAGGTCCTCGACGACCTGTAGAGGAAGTGCTGCGATAACGTGGTGCAATTTGATGTTCTCAGGTCTGACATGACGCAACGGAAAGATGGACTCGAGTTGAATGAATTAGCTTATCGGGTTACCTCCACGAATAGGCGGAATTGGTACGGTAACAACACGAACCGAAGCCTCAGCGTCTGAAAGTTTAACATCTATGGCGAAAAATTGTAGTTTGCAAAAATAAACCCATCAGTAAAATATACGGAAAATGAAGAAGACAAGCAGGATATACGGCCAGATCTGCAAAAAGAGGTTAGAAATGGGTTACCGTTAATATACCTCAAAAATAATGGCGGTCCTAGTATCAATTCCTGTGGTACTCCGCATTCAACTTGGATGGGATGTGAGCGCGAATCACGCACACATACGTCCAGGCGCCGGTGTAGAATAAAGTTTCTGATCCATCCTAAGAGAGGATCAGCAATTTCATAGGTCTGGAGTTTGAAGAGCGAAATGTTACGGTATAACCGGTCGAACGCCTTTGAGAAGTCAAAAAACACTAAATCAACTCCTGTGCCAGAGTCTACTGCTTCAGTCCAGCTGGATCGTGCTAGTAGCAGATTTGTAGCGCACGATCGATCTCGTCGGAAGCCATGCTGTTTCGGTACGAGGTAGTTAAATTCTTTCAAGTAGGCCGTTAGCGCATCAAAAATAATAGCTTGCATGAAGTTTGATCGAACCGGTAGTAAGATCATGGGACGGTAGTTGGCTGGATGGGAACGACTACCTTCCTTGTGATTAGAAGTAATCATCTCGTGTTTCCACATGTAGGGCACGTACATTTCTACAAAGTAGTGTTGGAAGCATGGAGGTAAAGGTGCAGCTAAACACTATCCTATTGATACTAGCGTTTTCGTATGTATATTATCAACTACAGGAGAGCTGTGCTTGCGCACACTCAACAGCTTTTTCAGTATAGCTTCTACTGTGAAGGATCTGTGAATGAGTTTTGGGGTTAAAACAACCATTGCCAGAGGGTTAGGTGGCCAGTGGTCGCACTGAAGTGTTACCGCATATTGTAGGCGCAGGATATTCTCTGCCTCCTTCGGTGACCCTGTGGGTCCTTCCTTTGTTTGAAGAGGAGGAATTCCCTTTTCACCTTACACAGATTGTTGACGTGTTGATACAGAAGCTTGTGATTTGAGGCTATGTGCATTGTCAACCTGCTGGCACGCCATTCTACCATCGCGAACAAGCTGAGTACAGTTATTACATTAGGTGGTATAGGTCATCCAGTTCTCGGTGCCTGGGGAGAGTTTGTAGATATGCCAGGTTGAGTTTCACACCGCTATACACTTGCGTATCCTGCTTCACAGAAACGCGACCACGTTTCTCGGGCGGAAGATCTTAGTCGTTGACGCTTCGGCAACCAGGGAACTAAACTGCCTGACGAAATATTCCCACGCACTGGCTGGTTTTCTTCGTCTGAGTGAAAGTTCCCGTGGTTTGTCTCACCTAGTCGAGCTAATATGTCGTAGCGTACATACATTCTCGTTGCGTCGACAATTTCCACGGGATATTCTGCATAGTAAATGTATTCGAAGAGTGGTATTGCATGATTGCTGCGGCCCAATTTGAGGTCGACGATCACCCTCTCGACCGTTAGTTGCTCGTTGGTGAGTAACCGATCAAGTATCGAAGGCTTATCTTTTTCTCGAAATCGAGTGGGAGTGCTGATGTGACCATACAGCGGGTAACTGGAGCCAAACTTTCGTTGACCCGCCTTAAACTGTTCTCCGGGAGCTGCTTGGGATTCCAGAGCGTGGATGTTGAAATCGTCAGTAATGAGAATGTGACTGCAAGTTGTGTTTATCACTCGCCTTAGTGCGGATTTCAGATAGAAGTTCATCTCTGGCGTGGAGGAAAGAGGACGGTAAATGACCGCCACTAAGCAACTGTCGTCGCCCTTTAAACGTAGACAGCATCAGAGGGAATCTTGCATGTGCTGACTGGATCATCTATGAACTCACATTGGAGGTCATTGCAGTACTAAAGAGCCACCCATCCAATTTGTTAGCTCGGACATGCTGAACCATGGACATGCCTGACAGTGCGACCTCCATGTCACTTAGGTCAGGGCATAACCATGTCTCGGTTATGGCGATGAGGTCGCCGACTTTGGATCCTTGACGCAGCCGCATTTCGGAGATTACTCAGTAAGCCTTGAGCGTTGGTGTACATACAGGAAAGCTTCTAGGATGTCGAAATCTTTTGTCTAGGAGCATATGAATGATATGGATTTGTGCCGACCGATGAGAGAACGGCATTTAATCGTTTTTTTGGGTGAATTGCCAGATCTCGATAGGAATGTAATCTGTTTTTGGTCTCACGCACCTGCGGTATGTACTTCATTGGCAGCCTTCTCCATATCTATGGGTCTTAGCGTACAAGTTTCTGAATCGCTGTTGTGGTTATATTGAGTCGCGCGTCATGTCCTTTCCGCGAGAACAGCGAGTGGCTGCGGTTCTCTAACCGCTGTTTTCAGTCATAGTTCCAAGGGAAGCGTGTTAGGTAATAACTGCCAGCTACGGATTAAATTCAGGGCCATCTATTGTGCATACACTGTTAGTTTCAGTATGCTCGGGCCACTGCCTCTGTAGTTTGGTGACACTGGTAACCGTGTAATCGACTGGAGTATGACGTCGACCGCACAGAGAGCCTCACGGATGTAACGCTATTCTCCCAGGTCATAAGCATGGGCTACCTCGTTGCTGGTTGTTGCTAGCTCGAGTACGCCATGAACAAAAATAATTATATTGCTACTCTCCGTGTGGTGGTCGCCTGAATTATTTTTGTCCGGATGGCGTTCACTCCATGAAACTTCCGGAAATATGCGTATTCCACTGTTTTCAGTTCGCAGACGGTGTGCCGACAAAAGCACCAGCTCGACACCATCTATTGATCCCAAATTTATTCGCATTAGCCGGGACTCCCCATAATCACTCGAGTAAAAATCATTCTGTGTAAATGTATAGCTTATTGGTAATGTTCTAGGGAAAATAGCACCACAAGGCGGTGCTTTTCAATTCAAGGCGAATAAGTATACCTCCAGTGGTGTGCGAAAGAATGCGGCTGAGAAACAGCGAAAAAGCAGGTGCACACGAGTGCACAGTTAGCACACTTGTACGCTCCAAACACATCCTTTACAAATTCACAAATGGTGTCCGATGTGCCATTAATAAGTGACTTTAGATCTAATAACTTCACTTCAATACCCGATGACGACAGAAATACCTCACAAGAAATGGGGAAACCTTTAACTTCTTGTACTTTAACGCGTCTGTGAAAATCGACACCAAATTTGCTTTCTTTAATTTTTCTTGAAGTTGGTCTCTGGCAGGCGCGAACAGAATATTAGTTATTATTGCCTCACAATTTGTGCGTGGACAAGCAAACTTTGGCGCAAACAGTTTCTCTACCAGCTTGCTGGTGCAATTCATGGAGCGCAAGCTGTGGTTACTCTATACAGCGTGATAAGCAAAGGTACCTACTGCGGTTACTAACTTGTCTTTTTTGTGATTCCAAACGTGGCTGATCGGAAGCAATTTGTTACAGGGGTAGAAGATGCTGCCTCAGACACTGCTCCGGTTTTAGGTCCCTTATGGTATCTGATCCGCCACCGTGGGCAAAAGAAAACTCGGATTTGCATGCGTCACATCGAACATACGAATCGTTGTCGCGTGTTGTCCTCCGAATGAATGGAAAATCGCCCTCCAATTTAGTAGTCATCTTACACATTCGTTTAGATATGACTTTCCCTCCAAACTGTAAATGCAGACGTTCGGCATTAGCGAACTGCGGACCTCTGACTGTCGTGGTAGTAGCAGGTGTGCCAAAGAAGGAAATCCACGTTTCGATGGTTTGCGCTACCGTTTCAGAGGAAACGTCCCGTAATGACATTGCATGCGGCCAACGCGTAAATCTATCAACACATGTCAGCAAGTATTGAAAACCATTGGAAGGGGGCAAAGGACCAACGATATCCAAATGGACATGCTTGAAGCGAGCATCCGGTAGTGATAAGGTGCCAGAGACAGTGATTTTATGGAGATGGATCTGGCTGGCCTGACACGTAACACAGTGCTTTGCCCATGGTTGGATGTCAGAGCGTATATTGGGTCAAACAAAGTGACCTGTGATCAAATTAACAGTAGCCCGAGTGCTTGGGTGCGAGAGCCCGTAGAAATGATTGAAAATGACTCGGCGGTAACATTGGGGAACGTAGGGTCGGGGCTTACCTGTAGACATGTCACAATGAACTTTGGAGTCCGAGTTAAGAAGTGGTAGAAGAGTAAATTTGATCGAAGGATTTGATTTCATTCGCATAAACTCAGAATCTCCCTCCTGATGAGCAACGAGTTCCTCTAGATCAAATGTCGGAGGTGAAAGTTCGTGAATTCCAATGCGGGACATTGCGTCGGCTACCACGTTGTCCGTGGCGTCTATATGACGGATGTCAGTGGAGAACTGAGATATGTAATCAAGATGTCGGGTTTCACGAAGGAAAAAACGGTCCGAATAACCCCGAAAGGTAAAAACAAGTGGCTTGTGATCAGTTATAATGATAAGTGAACGACTTTCGTGGTGTCGAAAGTGTTTAATGACGAGATAGATGGCCAAAAGTTCTCTTCCGAAGGTACTATACCTAGTTTGTGCGGGTATTAATTTACGGGAGAAAAATGATAGTGATTCGGGATGACCATTGATGAGTTGTTGCAGAACGGCTCCAACTGCGGTTTGCGATGCATCGGTTTTAAGTATGAGAGGTGTCTTAACATCAGTCCTTAAATGGCTCAATGCTGTGATGTTAAACAATGTTTAATCTTGTCGAAATCGTCTATTGCTTCGTTCATGGGTTTGAATTTTCGAGTCTTTCTTATAAGCAAGTAGGTTAAAGGTTGAAGCAGTTTAGAGCAATCAGGTTTAAAGCGGCCGTAATAATTCACCATACCGAGGAAACGGCGCAGGCTTTTGTGGGACTGCGGCATCGGATACTCTGTGATTGCCTTGTTTTCTCCGGGAGTGGACTGATTCCGACGCGATCGATTCGATGACCGAGAAAGTCAACACTGGACTGGCCAAAGACACATTTGTTCACGTTGATGGTAAGGCCATATTGATCAAAACGCTCAAAAATTTGGCGAAGATGAAAGAGATGTTCTTCGTGGTTAGAGCTGGCCACGAGAATGTCATCGATATAAGCAAAAACAAAATCAAGTCCTCGGAGAACCAGGTCAATCGATCGTCGAAATGTTTGTACGGCGTTTCGTAATCCAAAAGGCATACGGACAAATTCAAAAAGAGCGAAGGGGTAGTTATGGCTGTCTTGGGAATGTCATCAGGGGCGACAGGAATTTGGTTATATGCCTGGACCAAGTCGATCTTAGAGAAAATTGTTTTGCCGTCTAAGCCAATATAAAAGTGGTGAATATGCGGTACCGGATACCTGTCAGGGACAGTGACATTAGTAAGCTGACGGTAATCACCACAAAGTCACCAATCTCCACGAGACGTTTTGGGGACCATGGGCAAAGGTGAAGACCATAGACTATTAGAAGGCCAGACGATACCAAAGCGGAGCATGTGCTCAAACTCGGCTTTGGCGTTGGCGAGTTTATCGGGTGGTAGTCGGCGAGCTCGAGACGTGACCGGCGGTCCACCAGTAACGAATTGGTGCACAATCTCATGTTTGGGTGCGGGACAATTATTGGACGGCAGTTACAACGGGGGGAACTGTTGGAGTTACTCGGTGAACACAGTGTTAGTAGGTAGAGTCATGCGAAGTCCGATCGACCTGATCGAAGTGCCTCTGCCGGGAGTGGTGAAGGAGGGGATACTAGCACGAAGCTCCCTGTTACGTAAGTCGACAATAAGAACAAATTGGGTGAGGAAATCGACACCGATGATGGGGCGTTGTATATCCGTGATCAGAAAAACGAAAGAAAATGTTCGTCGAAGACCAAAATCGAGAATAGGCGATTTCTGATCGTAGGTGTGGATTCTCGTGTTATTAGCCGCCTGGAGAGTAGGTTCTGTAGGAATGAGGTAGCGTTTTTTCATTCCACAGGGCAGAACGTTGACCTCGACTCCAGTATCAACCAAGTATGAAAGTTTGGTTGTGGAATCACGGATAAAAAGCAGGCGACTAAAAGATTGGCCAGCCGAAGTCGTCGCCATTACTGCCTGGCTGGGGCGTTTCCATGTTGAGCGTTGGAGAAGGCTTTCGGATGCGAGCAACCAGGACGAAAAATTTTAGCGGCATCAGCAAAACGTCCATGATAGTAGCAAATATGCTGTCCAGTGCTCCTAGCGTGTCTGTTTCTGCTTCACGAAGTGGATCTAAAACATAGACTGCGGGGGCGACGTCCTCTCTTAACGGCTAGTTCGAGTATGGACAGTCGCTGACAAATAGATTCAATGGAATCTGATGACGAAGAAGTCTCAAGTGGGGTGACAACAGCGTGACAAACTGGGCGTTGTAACACTCATGAACTTTATCGGCTGTTCTGCTAGTTTGTCAAGTGACAAATCGTCAGCGGATACAGCGAGAATTGCCGTAGTGTTGGATGGAAGACATTTTAGCCACAATTGACGTAAGATGCTGTCGTCGACTTTAGAGGAACCTACGAGAGAGCGCATATAACGGAGAAGTTGTGAAGGTGAACACTCAGTTCAACTCCGGAGAGAAGTTGATGAAATCTGGTCCCATCAGAAGTTGTAAGGCGTTTCAAAACGGCAGCCTTAAGCTTATCGTAGGGGAAATCGGTAGAAACAGGGTCCAGTAGGTCTACCACATCGGCGGCTATGTGCGTGGGAAGATGGGCAGTGATGTAGGAAAACATAGAACTTTGAGAAGTGATCCTACGACTTCTAACTGTAAAAACTAGACGTGTGAATTGTTAAGGTCAAAAGCTGGTAAGGAAAAACCAACAAAATTTGCAGAAGAGTCAGTGTGGGGAGTGGTATTGGACATTACGCAGGCGAAACAAAAGTTCCAGTAGGAAAAAAGAAAAAAAACAGGGGTTACCAATGATGTAGTGGAGTGAAAACTAGTTTTAAACTACCGAACCGGAAGGAAAGGAATAGTATCAGATAAAATTATCAATAAGCTGACTTTCAGTAGTGACGGTTGGACTAACTCCACTGATATTGCACACTCCGTGATATGATATTCCATCGTTGGTTCCGTGTAACTCAGACTTCCCAGGCACACAAACAAAACAATCTCAACATGCCGCCGCAGGAAAGCAGAACCCGCCGTTCGTGGTCGAGAATTGTGTATATCCAAAAACGGTCAATTAAAACAACCGTACAAGACGCATGGAAAAACGAAATGAGAAAAGCGCAAAAAATGAAAAAGCCATGAACATTACAAAGCTCCCTATATTGGCTGAAACCAACGCTCACCACCAATAGTTGCGTTCACGATTCTTCAATCTGGAGTCAACGAAGAAACTGCCGTCGGTACTTGATCAACGGAATGCGTCTGATAGATCGTGAGACTGGGATCTTTAAATCGCCTGTTGCCTTATTCGCCAAACATGATTTTCTACATTACTACCGTAGATGTATTAGCTTTGCAAGAATAATCTGATACATCTTATATTCAATCAACTTCCAAGGGCATTATGACTAATCTACTCTATCCACATGTTGAATAGAAACGCTGAGCTATCGCGCACGATCCCCGATCTATTGCATTTGGAGATAAAAGGACACGTCAACCGAAACGAATTTATGAAACCTTTTCCGTGCTGAATGAATGCGAATCCCGAGGATATAGTTCAGCATTAAGGGAACGTTGCGTGATCGAGTTATATAAGGGCACCATTTTCACTTTTCTATCTATTTTCGATGCTGTCCCTTTGGAGCATTTACAGTTGATGACGTAAAATGTTGAAAAGGCACCCATTTGGGGACTTAAAGCTTACATTGACTTGACTGACTGACTTGATCCGGGTGCTAATAAACAAATGGTAAAATATCGGCTGAAGACAGCGGCCAGATGGATCCCCATTCGACCGACTGACTCGGACCTATGTACGCATAAGTAATCTGTCCAGGCACACAGTCCACTCGTGTCCACTTTACAACCGACAAATGTGGACATCATCCACATACCCTTGATGACTTTGGGACCAATCACTAAGCTAGGTCACCCAAACCATACGTACGCGAAATGCCCCACTTGTGTCAAGCAATCTAGTAATGGTTGATACCGTGACCAGAGATGCACCAATTGGCCGTAGCGATTATGCCTTGCTGCTCTTTCATTATGTTATGTCGCCGCCGATTGTTCATGTCCCCACGACCGCAAGAAGAACACGAAGATGAGCCATGACCGAGTTGTACGCATGAGGGCACTACTGCGTTATTTAGAGTACGACAAAGCAAAGGTACTAAAGCAAGTTGGAACCAACCAAAATCATCTGAAACAAAGTATTATACGAAAGAATGAGGTGGCAAAAGAAAGACCCAATCAGGTGAGTTCGATGAACCGTTATTAGTGGAAGTAGACCCCTGAGATAGTGTCATTATGAACGACTAAGGCCAGCCAATCGAAGCAAAGAAGTGATGCCTTTAAACAAAGGTCAGGAAACAAAGGATGACGAAACGAAAGTAGGCGATTAAAATGGTAGCAAAAGATATATGTCCATTGAGCATGCCCCTAACATGTTACAGATACTATACGGATTACGTCAGTGAGAACAACGACGAAACCTACGTTGTCACAGATTAGATATCCAGTCCGACCTCGTTCAAGAACCCGACTGGTCCATCCTATGCGAGAAGCCGCGTGATGTCACTCGGGTGGTATTTGCATCTAAGTTACCGGGCTCATGGCAAATGCATCGGAAAGCAGTCATTCACCCCAAGCAAACGAATCCCTTTCTAAGGAACCGGACTCGAAAGTGCATGGCCTCAAGTGATTCAACCTGACGCGCGTACAAAGTTTGTCGGAGTATGTAGGCCTGGGATGATTGCACAGCTCAATGGAGCTACTGCGACAATCTGACGCGTGAAGACAAACACTGACCGAACTTAGTGACGAATTTCACTACTTATCCTAAAATGCTGTACAAGCATGTCAACAAGTTCCGCAGAGTGCAGCGCGGGATCCCAAATCTACGTACAACAGATGGCCCGGCGTAAACTACATAAACGACGACCCAAGAGTTTCACCGACACATCATCCGAACTTCACAGAGTGGATCATCATTTTCCCGGTTTTTGACACAGATCCCAACGCGCCCAGGGTTGAACCACGTATCTTTCATGACATCAAATATTATGAAAAAGCTATTGTCATTGCGTGTGCAAATCTATCCCGGCGTTGACGGCATCAAACTGAAGGCGATGGGGACAACCGCCATGAACATTGCTCATTTCTTTCAAGGAACTCTTAATAAAATGCACGTTCCTACAAGGTGAACATGGAATAAGCACTCCCATATACAAGAGTGGAAACCGTGCGGAGCCCTCAAACTACCGTCTAATCACTCTGCGTTCGGTGTTGCTCAAAGTAATGGAAGGTAATATCGTAGAGGTGCTCATGGGATATCTTGAGAGTAACAGCATCATAGTGACACAATAGCATGGATTCCGCTGAAATCGTTAATCCACTACAAACTGGCTGTTAGCCCGAGCAAGGTGGACGAAGTCAGTCGATGCCAGACAAAAAGTCGACGTCGCATGCTTGCACCTCACTAAAGCACGCAACAGTCTGGACCACCGCATTTTCCTTCAGAAGCATCACAGCTATGGAATCGGTGACTCTGCGCTCGGTTGGATCGGCAAATTCCTCATTCATTGTCAGATGATTGTGAGAGTATGCAGCTCTAGCTCTGACTCAAGTGAAGTCCGTTGTGTATTAGTGTAGCGAGAACGACAAGACAGGGGGGTAGACGTTTATTGCACACCGAAAATGGGCACATCAGGGTCTCGCGCGCGCCATCGAATATCGACTAGATTTCCGTCCCACAACGCAACACAGGTACGGATGTTAGAGACGAGCCAGTCCTTTCGCTCGTGAGCTCTGACTTGGAAGATCCGCCTTCCTGTTTTCGCCTCGATCTCCGCTTCTCTGCACCCGATTTGGATCGGCCAGGAGTCGTTCGAGAGCTCTCGACTTGCTTGTTCTGGGCTGTGTCAATCGGCTCGGCCTCGGTCCTGTGGGCTGCGCTAGCGGCGTATTTGTCTGATTTATTGCGCTGTCCACATATTCCCGCTCCGTAGTTCCGGGCCCAGGCTCGTCGCTAGCCGTCTTTCGCGATCCGCTCTCAGCTAGCTCCGAAGAGCTCCCCAGAGCCATTCTTGGAAGCGGCCCCTCTACACCCGCCCCTCCTCCAGGACCTTTCTTCCTCTCGTACCATGGTCGCAGGAGAGCAGCATTCACCCAACGTTTCATTCCTCCGCAGTCGATTAAGAAGTTGCCCGCTTTCCGGTCGATAATGGTGTAGGGGCCTTTCCAGCGTTCTCTGAACTTGCTTGCGCCCAGCCCGCCATGATCCGGCCGATCGTTGTTCCGTAACTTGACCCGTTCTCCAATCCTGAATGGCCTCCACTTGTGAGCCTCATGCCTGGCGTCGTAATTTCGCTTATTCCGCGCTTGTCGAGCTTTGGTTTCGCTTCTAGCTTTCCATCGCAGTCGCTCTTGATGCTCAGCTGGATGTTTCCACTCACCCTGGTTTGGTAGGCAAGTATCGAGCGCAATCCGTGGTTCTCTGCCGAACAGTAATTCGAATGGCGAGACCTTGGTGGTTGATTGCATGCTGGTCCGATACGCGATCAGAACCTGAGGCAAAGCATCTTCCCATGCCAACTTCGTGCAGTTTATCCACGTCTTCAATGTCCGGTTGAACCGCTCGGTCATCCCGTTGGTTTGTGGGTGGTACAGTGAAGTTCGCCGTCTCTGGATGCCCCACTTGTCCAACACTGACTTAAACGCTCTTGACTCGAAGCAGGGCCCTTGTTCCGTGATGATACACTGTGGGATCCCATACCTTGCAGGCACATTGAATTCGAATACTTGCGACACTGTCTCGCCTGTTTGGTCCTTGATTGGTATGGCTTCCACCCATCGAGTGAAGTGGTCAATCATCACTAGAATGTATCTGTTTCCTGTTCGACTCACTGGTAAGGGCCCAAAGACGTCCAGTCCGCCACATTGAAGTGGCTCACCAACCTCCATCGATCGCATCGGCGGTCTCGGGGACTCCATCTCCCGACTCGTTTGGCAGTTTGGGCACTCCCGAAGGTATGCCGCGACGTCCTTCCTCATGGTTGGCCAAAACACTCGCCTCCGCAGTAATTCAAAGACCCGCTCGAATCTCATATGGGCGCCATCATGAGTTATGCGCATCACACGTTCTCGCTGGTTTGGTGGAACAAAAGGCACTTTCCGTCCGTCTATCGTCATCACCACGTTATCGTTTTCGACCTTCAATCTGTCCCAGATCTTGAGGAGTTCCTCCACCTCCTCCGATGTAGCCTCCGGTTTGGTGCCAGCCCGTAAGTAAGAGCACAACACATTCACGAATTCATCTGTCCTTTGATCTCCCAGCAGGTTCCACTCCCTCATCGCGAACGCACGCACCGGTATGGCATTGTCGGGCATGGTGTCGTCCAAACGCGGGCGTGACAACATATCTGGCAATACATTTTGCGTTCCATCCACGTGCTCAATGATGAAGTTGAATTCCTGCAATCGGTAGGCCCATCGCGCAAGCCGTCCCCGCGGGTCTTTCGCCGTCATCAACCACGAGAGCGGTTTGTGGTCAGTGACGACCCGGAATTCATTCGCCAGTAAGTAATTTCTCCACTTCTCTAACGCCCAGACGATGGCCAAGCATTCTTTCTCCGTTGTTGAATACTTCTGTTCCGCCCCCGTCAGCACTCTGCTCGCGTACTCCACCACCCCAGCCGGTTGAGACAAAACCGCACCGATGGCCACGTTGCTTGCGTCGACAGCCACAGTGAACCTCTCACCAGGATCGGGTAGCCGTAGACATGTCGGGGCTTCTGCTATGCCTGCCTTTAGATGGTCAAAGGCCTGATCCGCTTCAGCTGTCCACACGAAGGGCACGTCCTTGCGAAGCAGCTTTAACAACGGGCTGACCTTCTCTGCGAACTGGGGCACAAACTTTGAATCATATGCCACCACTCCCAAGAACGAACGGAGCTGACGCTTGGATTTTGGTTTTGCGAATCACTCAATTGTCTCGCGTTTCTCCGGAAGTGGATGGACTTGACCATTGCCCACGATGTGACCCAAGCATACAATTGACTTTTGGGCAATCTGCGACTTTTTACGACTGAGCTTCAGACCAGCTTCGTCCAGTCTCTGCAGTACTGCTCCAAGTCTGGTCACATGTTCCTGTTCCGTCTCAGAGAAGACGATGATGTCATCACCGTACACAACCACGCCTTGCAGGTTCGCGAGGACCATCAGCAACAAACGCCTGAATGTAGCCGGGGCGTTGCACAACCCAAACGGCATTCTCAAAATCTCATACTGCTGGTCATTGACACTAAAAGCCGTCTTGTGGCGATCTTCTTCTGCGATCGGCAGTTGCCAATATCCCGAGCGGAGATCAATCAGAGATATCTGCTTCGCACTGTGAAGGCTTGAGAAAATTTCTTCCATCTGAGGCATCGGGAATGCATCCTTCACCGTCACCCTGTTTAGTTCTCTGAAATCGATGCAAAATTGATAGGTTCCGTCGGCCTTCTTCGTCAATAGCACGGTTGATGAATACGGGCTGTGCGTTCGCCTGATGATTCCTTTCGATTCCATCTCGGTCACCTGCTTCTGGATCTCCACCAGGGTGTTCTGTGGAATTCGTCTGAAGATTGGCTTGCATTGTCCTCCTGGGATCAACGGTATTCGGTGTTCAACCCAATTGCAAAATCCGTAATCATCTTCCGCGTCTGTGAATAAGTGGGCATACCTGCTCAGTACGTTGCGTATTGCACGGTTCTGACAATCAGGCACGGTTTTGAGGGCACCAACCCGGTCGGTTCTCCCCTTGTTTATCTCGATCGTTTCGTTAGCCACGATCACCACATCGTTTTTCAGGTCAATTGTGACACCGAGCCGTTTCAGGATGTCGGTTCCGATGATGGTTTCGGTCCTCTCCTCCACGATGAACATGTCATGGCTGATGAGCGTTTCTCCTATCCTGATTCGTAACCGCTGAGTGCCCGTCACTTTCAAAGAATGCCCGCCGACCGTCTGCATCGTGATTGAAGATGGGTTTACTGGAACCCCATAGAACCTCTTCGTAATTGACACTGCCGCTCCTGTGTCTACTATGGCTCGGACAGACACACCTTCTATAGTTACCTGGAGGACTGGTACTCGCCACCGACTCGGCATGGATAAAGAGAAACAATGGGGCACATTGAGGTTGGTGCAGAATCTCGCCACATGACCATTCTGGTTGCATCGGAAACAGTGGCGACCGTTCCGGATTACCCGTACATTGCGTTGTGAAGTGGTGCTTGAAGACTCTATCGACAACAGCTGCTCCACCATTTCGGATATGCGATTTACTTTCTGTTCCAACTCAGCATGCTGAATGCTTCTCACTGTCACTCGTTCCGACAAATTCTGGGCGACCGTCACCAGATCCAACGCTTTGCTGTCTCCCACCAGCGACGCCAATTTCACCTGATCATGGAGTGGACCGGGCAGACTTCGGATAAACTGCTGTTTCAGTAGGCGCTCTCTTGCGTTACCCTCTAACTCGGGGAGCCCAATCGTTAGATGTCTGTCCAGCTGCTGGAAAAACACCATCAAATCCTCCTGTTCGTCCCATCTGGCTGCGTGAAATCGTTGCAGTGCTCATTCTCTCTCCAGATCCTTCCCAAATTCTGCACACAAGGCAGCCCTCATCTCAGCGAACGAACAACCGGGTTTGGCCTTTCGAGTGAGCAGATACACCGCGTTGGCTCGTCCACTCAACCGTGTGCCCAAAGCAATTAGCAAATTTGCATCCCCCCTCACAGCCGTGCAAGCCGCAATTCCGTCGAACTCATCGAGCCACGCCTCCACGTCACCGGCCGCAAATTGCTCCAACCGGGTCAACTCCATCGCGATTGGTCACGGCACCAATGTAGCGAGAACGACAAGACAGGGGGGTAGACGTTTATTGCACACCGAAAATGGGCACATCAGGGTCTCGCGCGCGCCATCGAATATCGACTAGATTTCCGTCCCACAACGCAACACAGGTACGGATGTTAGAGAGGAGCCAGTCCTTTCGTCTTGGGAGCTCTGACTTGGAAGATCCGCCTTCCTGTTTTCGCCTCGATCTCCGCTTCTCTGCACCCGATTTGGATCGGCCAGGAGTCGTTCGAGAGCTCTCGACTTGCCTGTTCTGGGCTGTGTCAATCGGCTCGGCCTCGGTCCTGTGGGCTGCGCTAGCAGCGTATTTGTCTGATTTATTGCGCTGTCCACATATTCCCGCTCCGTAGTTCCGGGCCCAGGCTCGTCGCTAGCCGTCTTTCGCGATCCGCTCTCAGCTAGCTCCGAAGAGCTCCCCACAGCCATTCTTGGAAGCGGCCCCTCTACTTTAGGACCACGTTTATTCCAAATATTTATTAACGAGCATGCTAATGTACTCCAGGCAAACGTATTACTATTTTCAGACGATGTCGAAAGCTGGGTTGACATCAAGACACTGAACGATCACACGGCACTGTAGAGCTATCTCGGCAGAGCCTACACGTGGTCATCCGAAAAACGATCCCAGTTCAACGTGATGAAATGCAAATTCGTGAATATATGCCATCAGCTTACTCATGAATATCAACTTGAGGACTAGCAGTTGCAACATGCTTCCAAGATAAGCGAACTCGGGGTGACATTGGCTGCTCGAAGCAAGCTGAAAAAGCGTTGAAACGCACCAGTTAGCACTTTGGGCTCTTAAAGAAGACTTGCGGGAAGTTCGACCCATCAGTATTTCCGCAAATGCTGAACGAGCACGTGAGGTCCCACGTGGAATACGCGTCCCTGGCGTGAGCGCGACGTTGATTCACTTGAAGTTCTCCGACGTAGGGCGACCAAACACCTTAGTAGGTTGTTTCACCTCACGTGCCAGCGTAGACTACAAACTCTGAGATTGTACAGTGGTGAATATCAACGTCGGCTAGGAAACCTCGTCATAATTTACGTAATGTTAACGAAACAAAATCACGTCTGTCGCGACCTGTTGCAACTAATCCAAAATATCACAATGAAGAGGCCAACAGTACTAACTGGTCACGCACTACAGTCGACTTAATTATCGAAAAGACGTCTTCTCCCTTCGGGTATCCTTAACATGAAATGCCCTTCCAACTCGCATCAGCCTTCTCCTTACGCTGACGCTTGATAAAAAAACGGCTTGATGACAAGCATTTCTACTTGCAGCATTTGTTATAGTCCGTTTCACTCGGGTGACAAAGTAACGTGAACCAAACTATATACTCAACAGTCTTCTCCGCAATGTGGCGGTAAGGAAACATGCAGCAGTGTTCATGTGAACAGCTTGGAGGTATCCAAACTGGATTTACACATCACATCAATCAAATGAAACGGCATACGAGTGTGCACTGTCATTTCCACTTTTTATTATTTCTCACGGAGTAGGTGCCCTGGAACTGCTCTCCATATTACTTTGTGTGTAGGCATTCCATTCCGATTTAAAAGTATGGTTAGGAAGCAGTGCAGTTAACTCGATAGACGCTTAAACTGACGATTCGCTTAACCAGTGATCCTTTTAGTTTTCACTCCAATCATCAAAACGGGACTTGTCAAGCAGTTGCTCTTTTAGCCGTGATAAATCATTGTTCTCTTTCAACAAAAAGATCTACGGCCACTGGAATCCCCTGTATCAGAACTCCGCAAACACGATTATGCGGAAACTCATTAATCCGAAACTCTGGGTCCGGTATATCGAGGGCACTTTTGGCATAGTCACACGGAGCCAGGTAGCAGTCACACAACAACTATTGAAGAAGATCATGTAAGACATCCAGTTTACAATGAGGCCGAAGAAAGAAAGCCAACTTATCTTGGAGTATTAGTAAGCATAGGGGGAGTGCTGTAGACATCGATCTACAGAAGAGGCACACACACTCGAATCAAATACTGAAGTATAACACTAATCACCCCAAATACCACAACGTAAGCTGTGTATGGACACTATTACGCAGAGTGGAAACATAATCCAGTACCATGGAAGCTAAGCGCAAAAGAGAGAAGCACCTAGATAAATACTTCTAACTCAACGGATACGCGCAGTGCCACATCCGAAGGTGTCTGTACCATAACAACGCAGACGGATAAAAGTGTTGTTTTCTCCAATATGAGGAACGTATCCGAAATAGCGATCAGACTATGCAAACATCCTCGTCTCATCGTAGCACAAAAACCAACTGATACCTTGGGAGAATCTCTGTCAAAACCAAAGGGGATTCCGGGAGCGTATGGACGATGGAACGTCGTATAGAAACAGCACTGTAGAAATTGTGAAAAGAGCTATGTTGACGAAACAAGAAGAAAAATGGCAACAAAAAACAAGAGCACGAAAGAGCCTGTGAAAAACATTATGAACCACCTCAAGTTTTAGGAATCGTCGACGAGAAGGACACAGCTTTGGTTAAACCGAAACAAAAGTTTCGGTACGAAGTGAAACGATAAGAGTTCCTGGAATGGTGTTTCTCCCCGAAGAACTCAACCAACCTGCGTACCGATATAGACTCAATATACCTACTATTCAGACAGAAAGAATTCTGGCGAATTACAGGACGCAGCTTGCGTCAGAACGATCCAGTATCCGGACAACGGAGAGGATAATCACCGTGAACCTAGGTCTTGAAAACTAAACTTTATAAGCCAACGGAACTGAGAGAATCTTCTCAAGTCGGAACTTCATTCTAACAACCGATCAAAATCAATCGAGGCCCATAGAGTACATCTATGGAACATCCAATCAGCACAAAACACAACTAATATATCGTCGAAGATCTATATAGAGACAGATAAAGCAAGTAGGAACATCCATCCTAGGTACCACTTCCGCCACCAAGGAGTTGCAGCCCCTACCGCAAGTTCCAATCATGTCTGTCACACCACGGACCGCAACCTGTAAATGGTTGGATGAGCGTCATCGATGGATCAATATCGATGTCATTACGCCTGTACAATTAATGACCAATTTTTGTGAATAGAGTATCCAGCGCATGTGTGACCCTCCTCCTGCATTCGTTAGTAGGTTCGGTCCGTAGTGATTCAAGACCCTGATTGCGCAGGGGCCTGGTGTGCGTATTGGGACACAACATTGGCGTCACGGTTGCAACCTGCTACAATGGTATTCCATCTTCCCCCTCCGGACGCATTCTGATGTGATTCAAGTGTCAAACCTACTGAGAGAGACTAGACTCAATGGAAAACATCGTTTACCAATTACTTGGACTTACTACCGTCAGCTGCTACTTACAGCGAGGGCCAAAAATTGAAACTTCACCGTCTCCTATTAGAAAATGAGGGCCAGCGTTACTTTGATGCACTGGAACTACAAAAAGTGAACACGCGCACAAAGGCATTAGATGTACTGAATGCATCGTAGGGCGCCCGACCTAATGTATTTGCTGAACGTTACAAATTCTGCCGTTTGAGACAAGGGGACTCAGAGCCCCTGGAACACTTTGTTTCCCGCTTGATCCGTGCAGCAAAAACATGCGATTACTCCAACATTCCAAAGAATAGAGTTGAAGGGGTTATGCTGGCACAACAAGTAATCTCCGGCATCACGGATCATCGCATTCGAGGAACTCCTTCTGGAAGACCCCACGAAGCTTTCCTGGGATAAAGCCATAGAGATCGCTAGGCTCAAAACAACAGCCCTGGAACAGTCACGTCTGTTCAACACCAAAGAATCACTCGATCAGCAACTTTTGGAGCACGAATTTTACGTCATCTCAGAATGTGACTGTTTTGTGCTTTCGATGTGGAAATCGTTGACAAAAAGCAGATTGTCAAACGTGTCCAGCCCGTACAACAGATTGCAAGTACTGTAGTAAGCGGGGCCATTTCGCCCGGTGTTGTCGCTCCCGCGGCGTAGCACTAGTTGACCAACCATCGACTGAGTCTCCTGCGTCTGCTACGGAAAATATTTTGGCGGTGAGAAAACGTCATCAGTGAGACAATCGGCAAACCTTGTTGATGGAGCCCAAGCCCCCTTCCCTTGACATTCGTACAGTTATGCGCCATGGTCCCCAGATTACTGTGCCAGTTGCGATGGAAATAGATTCTGCATCGCCGATAACAATCATTCCATCTAGCCTTTATGACAATTACTTACATGACATTCAATTACATCCCACTTCGTACAAGTTTGACTCTTACACCAATGCGCCTGTGTGCATGCGTAGCTATATAGGGACGATACTTAATTTACAGTCGGTTGTATCCGATGTTGCACCAGTCCAGCCTTGCTGGGACGAAATGCTATGGTCGCTCTTAACACTATCTATCGATCGAATGCGCATCAGGGTACTAAATTCATCAGTGCTAAAAGGTTTAGATCCCAAGGTATTTACTGAGACGATTGGCCGGATTCCCTCTGCCGCTCACCGCATATGCCTTAAACAGGACCTTAAGCCGTTTTCTATATCGCAGCCACGTTCTATTCCGTTGGCGAAACGTGAGATGGTATCCAACGATCTGCTAGAGCCAAGTAACTGTTCCGAATGGGTGCACCTCATGGTCACGGTCCGAAAGAAGGATGGTACTGTGCGCATATGCAATGAATTGCAGCGTTGAATAGCCAGATCGTCGTCGAAAAGTTCGTTCTTCCCATAGTTGATGAGTTGCTAGCCAAGATAACAGGCGCGTTGACACCAGAATCGAGACCACCAACGGCTTTTTTGACGTCGAGCAGTCTGTTCTAGTAAAAAGTTTTGCCAATGTTGCCCTGCTCCGGCAGCTTGGCAAAAGTTCATGAATCACTCACTAGCAGATCTACCGGGACGAGTCGCTTACATGGATGATATCTGGGTCTTCGGGCCTTCAACAGAAGAGCCCGAATCAAGGCTACGCGCTGTATTACACCAGTTGGAGAGCTCAGATCTTCGGCTCAATCTTGTAAAGTGTACAGCTTGTGCGACTGAAGTCGAATTCTTTGGACATATCTTAACATCCGGTGGAATCCGACCATGCGCCGCTAATACTCGGGCTATCACAGAACCCAACATGCCGAAGAATGTATCTGTGATTAAGCATTTTCTTGGTCTATGCTCGTACAGCTTACGCTATTTGCTCGATTTCGCTACCCTAGCGGAGCCCTTGAGCATGCTGACAAAGGAAAATGCCACCTTCGACTAAGGCTCTGAACAGCAATATGCCTTTGAAGAAAGTAAAAGACGCTTCATCTCTACCCTAATGCTGGCCATTTTCGATGAAAACTGCCCTACGTTCGCCTCGACGGATGCGGCAAACATCGGTTTAGGAGCGGTCCTGTCGAAGATGCAGAACGGAGAAGAAAATGTAATTGCATATAGCTCTAGAAAATTATCTCCTAGAGAGGTTTCATACTCTGTCGGTGAAAGAGGCCCTCGCCTTTGTCTGGGCCTGTGAAAAATGGCACCTATTCCTGTTTGGTCCGAGGTTTAAGTTGCGTACCTATCACGCTTCTCTAATTGCCCTCCTCAGTCGTGGAACCAATGGTCACAAGCCACTTCGGAGTAACCGCTGGAATGCACGTTTATCGAACTATGATTTGCAAAACATATTCCGCTCTAGCTCCGAAAACCATATGGCGGATGGCTTATCACGTCTTCCATTGGACAGTTCTGATAAGAATGAGAATGAAGAAGAAAAAGTCATGGTTTCCGATTTACATTCAAATGAGCTTTCCGCCGTAACTACGCAAGGACTTCAAGAAGCTAACTAAAGTGACCCAAATGTACAAGCCGTTTTCCGCTACCACTCTCAAGGCTGGCTTTGCTACACGAAGCTCAGTGGGGAACTACGGGCGTTTTATGTTTTACGACACGATTTAGCGGTCATTGATGGTTGCCTTATGCAAGGATCGAGATTCGTGGCTCCACAGAGGCTAACATCAAAAATTATCCTATGTGCACACGAGTGACATCTGGGTATCGTATGAACGAAGCGCCGACTGTAATAACACTTTTGGTGGCCGAAAATGACTAAAATGGCGGAGGCGTGTGTCCGGTCTTGCGATGCGTGTCCGAACGTCGACAAGAGCTCTAAGACGATCGATGCACCCTTCCAACCTATCGTTTCTCCAATGAAACCTTGATCGAAGGTGGTGACTGACATCAAGGGACCATTTCATTCTGCACCGCAGTACCAGAGAAACTGTTTGGTGGACACGTGATTTTACAATAACTGACCTGAGATTCACCTTTGTGGCGATGTGAACACTTAGACCGTTAAAAGGCGGCTGAAGCATCCGTTTGCTAGATTCGGGCTTCCCGAAAAATGCGTGACAGACAACGGACCGCAGTTCACAAACTACGAGTTCCGACATTTCTTACAACTTCACGATGTGAAATACGTGCGAACTGCCCCGTTCAATCCAGCTGCCAACGGAATGATTGAGCGCACAAATCGCTCCCTAAAGGAAAGTATACAGACAGCATGTTTGTCCGGCATGCATTGGGAAGATGCCGTAGTTGAGGCTTTGTTTACGCACAGAACATCGCGACACAAAGCGACAGACCGCACGCCAGGGGAACTAATCTTCGGCAGGAAGCTACGCATAAAGGTAGACGTAGCTATTTCGGCTACAGAAAACATCGATCCCCACCAGCTGGAGCGTCGCCGATGTTCTGATTCTTCTTTCGAAAAGTAATCGATACCATTGCGTCCCGGAAGATTAGTCCGGCAAAAGGAATGACAGACACGTAAAAGGCAGCCAGCATTATCGTGACCCATCAGAATTACTCGGACATTAGGGCCAGGAGTGTAGGAGCTTGCAGACGGCTGCCGAGTAAACGCCAGACAGTTTTACTCCCCCTTCAGCCGAACGCGAAGTCAATGTCCATAAACGTGGTCCAAAACAGGGGGCCTAGCAACTCAATTGTCACTCATACTGATGCGCTCATTTAGGGAGGGAGTGACGTCGTGGCGCCTATCGCAAATTCCAGCTATGTCTGTCACACCACGTCCCGCAGCCTGCAAATGATTGGATGAGCGTCATAGATGGATCAATATCAATGGTATTACGCCTGTACCATTAATGAACACTTTTTGTGAATAGAGTGTCAGGGCGTGTCTGCCCATTGTTTTGCTTTTTTTAGTGGGTTTGGGTGGGAGTACTACAAGATCCTGCTTGCGCAGGGGCCTAGTGTGCGTATTGGGACACAACAACAAAAGCTAGGATCCACTCTGCACTGATGATGCCATCTCAATTGGTGACCGAACGTTGCGAGCTATTCTTCAAGCTCAGCGAACAAATGAACATCTATACTGTTAACCCGCGCTACCGATAATCCGAAACACTTGCGACTCTACTCTTATATTTACCTTATTACCATAATCGTGGTGTAGGAGCCCGAGGAGGAAGCACCGTGAAACGAACTTGCTCGCGAACTCTTATATCTGACATTTTATTAATTGCGTAGAATATCAAAATCTCAAAGCTCACTCAACGTTTAAGTCTGGGTTTAAACTGACCGTTTGAAATGAAGTGCAGTCACCAGTGGGGATATTAATCCAGTAGAATAAGCATGGCAAGCGAAAGACACCCCCCGTACCGATCACCGTACATGACCAATGAAGAATGGAGAAGCTTCGACAGCATGGACTGCGTCTCTCTTGGATTTTTACACACGACCTCTAAAAGATGTTGAGATGAAAAATGCTACTTATAGTCGACAAAACTCGAGACGCATAGAAAGATTATCCAGAAAGATAACCTCCAGGTAGCTCAAAGGGACAATGACGCTGCTTAGAAATCTGGTCTCGATCATCGCAGCTAATAGTTAAATTGTTCCCTATCCAACTCTACGGTGGATCGTCCAATATAAGCGCGGGAATCACACTATTCTAAACACTTTGTAGGAATGTGACCATGGTGTACTTTAGTACAAGTGGTAGTTAATTGTAGAAATCAACGGAGTCGCAAATCGGGAACAAACAGCCTAGTCCCACTGTAGCAGAACAACGCATCATTGAAGTAAAATTGTTAATGCCGCGAAAACAGTCAACCAAATTTGTCAAGCAGACGCATAGGTATGAGTCCTGTTTCCTCTCTACAACACCACATTTTCCGAAGTCCTTTAGCGACACATCTATGAATCTACACAGCCTACGCCTCCGAATAATCCCTGCATTTTCCTCCCGGATCTCCGCTTCTGTCCATTCAATTCTGATTAGCCAAGATTCTTTCAATAGCTCGGGATTTGCTTAATGACAGCTTCATCACTCTGCTTGGGACCAGTCCTGGAGCCTCTATTTTTCTGATGTATTGCGCTTTCGACGAATGGTTTCTTGGTTCACGCTCGTTCCCGGTCGTCGCTTGTGACCAGATCTCTGTCCGTTGTTTCATGTTCGTGTTGCTCCGTATTGTCCCACTTGTTGCACCTATTCCTGAGTCCGCCCGCTTCCGTTTTTGTATGCTTCCTTGGTTCCGGGCAATCGTCGCATTCCGTCTCCCTACAATCTACGAAACTCTCTTGGTTGGCTAGGTCTCGCAGCTACATACTGGACTAAACAGTTACATCAGCTTCATGAGGAAAGACCCTGGACCTAGTAACCTGATGAAAAGCGCTTCCTTAAAGCTTCCAACACGAATAACGTATGGGAGTGTCAAGTATTTGTGTTATTCCCCAAACTGCTCTTAAAGGTAATCGGAGGATTACACCTACCTTTACGCGATGAATCGTGCCAATTGCTAAAAGCATGGCAAGGCCTAGATAAATGTACATGCAAAATTCGAAACTCAGTTACGGTACCACCCTGAAGAGACACCTGTTAAAATCGCCAGAAATTATTTGCCTTGGTGTGCATCAGACCAGAAATTCAGCTCTTCAGCCCCCTATCGCTGACCACATAGCAACACGAAACCAAAACGGTTACCACGATGTAAAGCACAACACAACAGTCACCATCAGAAGTATACTGGTAAAAAGATAACATTAGTATTTCAAGTGAGGTACAGGAGACCCCCAGATATCGAAATTTGGGTGAAGAATTCCTATGGGGTAAACTCTCATCAGACCATTATGTTTACACGATATGTGGAATTTCCGGAAAGAGCTAAATATTGATTAAACGCAGTTTGAGCGATGGATTCGATAACCTAAAATAACAAATAATGTGTCAGCTGTACGTCGTAATGGCGTTTCGCTTCTGCGCGACCACCATCAGTTCCGCTTGGGCTGAGTATACCGCGAGAACGCCCACCCCTACGCAGATTTGAATCGGTTACCTAATGATTGTGGACCAGGCGTGTAGACTACTCGTTTGGGAATAATTTATTACTATACGCAACTGCTTGCAAAGGTTTAGAAAAATAAACTACCGTCGTTGGCTCGGTCAATGCTTGTTTATCAATATTCGTGCTCCTGTGTGCATGATAGGTCGGTCACACTTCGAGGCGCTTATGCAAAAGGATCAGCGAGCATATACCAATGTGGTTATACAGAGGCGAAGTGAAGAGTTCGAATAGCTCGATTTCGTCACAGCTTGAATACGGCCATGCAGCATCAGAGAACGACTCGGAAGTGCTCTGCTCATTGTCTGAACGTTACTCACGATGCTTCCGCAAACAACCGCTATCTATTGGCGAGGCCATATCCCTTCGTCAATTAAAACCCGAGTGGTTTTCAAAGGAAATACGCGCGGGCTATTTTGTTATCTTGGTCAACAAACACTGCTACTTCGCTTTTTGATTATCATTCGAGCTGTCTATCTTGGTTATTCGAGTGATTGTGGCTGCTAGTCTATTTATTGTCTGAGTACATTATTCGTAGTTAGGACTTAGGTTATCGAATGCATCGTTCAAAATGCGTGTAAACATACATACAACCCATCATGTAAACGTAAGAGTTTAATGAGAGTTTACCAGAAAAGGATTTCCTCAGTCACATTTGGTTTTCTCGTTTTGACTATGAACAACAAAATGGGAATATTTGGTTTGCTGAAGCACAGCATACCCTGTGATTCACTTAGACTCCCAGATGGCTGTTTCGGGTTTGGGAAACAAGATTCGAACGTGAAATGTCCAGCTTCAGAACTAAACAGATAAATAGATTTCAGAGATAAATCGTTGCAGCCCCTCTCAGTCAGCAGGATTCGACACGTCTGGAAATGCAATAGACAGCTGTTTCAACATTCTGGGTCTCGTCAGTGGCACAGCTTCCTCTAATACTTAGCGGGTTCCGACCCCATGGCTTCCGGATGCCAGCAACTTGTGCCACGAAGCCATGGGTGATGGCCGCAGATCTGCATGACTGACAGTTGATTACGATATGGAGCGGCCCATCTTCCACTGCAATGCCAATTACGAAGTGTGCAGGGGGCAGTGGTTAGCCCCCAGGAGTTACGACTTTCCGCATAGCGACTGTGTACGACACAGCACTTAGAATCTATATGGACGGATTTTAGAATAAATAAATAAATCAGCTAATTATCCTGGACAGTGAGAGACACACCTTATTTTTATTTTTGAGTTTCCCGGGGCAAACGTAAATCGGCGGTAAATGTATGAAATGAAGTCCTTCACCTCCAGCATAAATCACCTGAGCGTGCTACAGAGAGTAGGTTATTAGGGAGAACAAAAACAGCGATTAATAACGGGTAAAAAAGCAGGTGCTTGACATGTCCCGCAGGGTGTTTGGCGTGACAAAAAAGATAGAGCAAGGGATAATGGAGTCGTCAGTTCGAGCGATTACAGATGTAACTGCACTGTCGTATAAAGGGAGCTTGAAATAAGAATGTACGCACACAAAGCAATGAAGGGAGTGGTTATTGATCACATAATGGGCGAGAAAAATAAAAGAGATAGCAAGGACAACGCTTACTCGTGTGCAACTATCTTTGGTCGACAGGATACAGAAATCCAGTTTCTATAGTAGTAGCGTTTATCAAATCTCGTGCAAAACGTTTGGAGTGACTCATTCTCGAGTAGGGTTATGACACTATCCACTGTCTGTTGTGCATTAGTGCCAGCATCTGGTGGTCATGGACTATAGCACGTAGTGTACATGTGACAGAGTATCGTCAAGCCATTTTTTGAAAAGGGATAGGGTGGGTGCATTAATTACATGTTCTGGGAGGGCGTCCCAAGGCTGTGACACTCGAAGGGAGAAATAGTTTCGCCAACATTCCAGGCGGCTGTACTGCATGACTAACTTAAACTAGTGACCTCTTAGCGAGGTATTTTGACTGAGTGTTAGAAGGGAATGGCATGGGTGGTTGGGGTTTCTCAGGATCTGGTACACCATTATGAGATCGCCCCTTGGACGCCGACAACGTCCACTGTATATTTTGAGGGTCTTCAGCCTGAGTGGATAGGGGAGGCTGGTCAAACCTCTGACACTCTTCTTTGACCTACGTTGTGCAGTATCGGGCGCGGTGAGATGGTGCTTGAGGCAGGGTTGCCACGCTTGAATAGCGTATTCCGCATGCGGCCTCACGTACGCACTAAGCATTTTTGGAAAGACTGAAGAGTCAAACTTCCCGAAAGCTCTGTGAAGAAGATGTTGATCCAGATCAAGGAGTCGACGACTTTTAGCACCCAGAAACAGCACCATCATTGGCCCGGTGAAATGGATTAACTACTGGCGGCAAACGACTTGTCAGCGGAGCAAAAACATTAAATGTGTCGTTCTTAAGGAGCGGTTCACAATGTGAGGCATGTGACACCGATACTTTGTCCAGCGGAACTCCGTCTTCGAGAAAACTAAGGGTGCGAAATAAGTAACCCAGAAGCAGTCAGCATGCATTCGTTACAAATTAGTTGAGGGCCTTCACCTAGCACCAGTGAATTGAGTTATCCGTTGAGTATTCGAAAAGGCGACAATCTGTCCCGACGGACATGATGCTAAAAGACTGCGCAATGTCGAACTTAGATAGTCTCATGATGAGCGAGTTTGTGGGTCAGTGTACCATATCCGCAGATAAAATGTGCAACCGTATCGACAAAAGAACCCTAGCTGCGTAGAAGTCAGCATGGTCATGTGGGTGGGATTATTGTAGCTGTGCAGTTGTCGTGACGTGAATCAGGAGACAAAATTGAAAAGACAAACAAGTTGGACCAAGAAGCCCAACTAAAAGATAATCGCAAGCGATTCAAATGCTGTCATAGATGGGTAGTACTCGCAATGACGATTTTCAAAGAACAAAGACAGCTTAGGATAAAATTTAGGCCTGTGTGATAGCGAGTTGAACAAGTGCAATGTCCAAGTAGCGTCGGTAGAGAGTACAGATCTGAATTGAGGCGGAAAACAACAACTACGCAAACGGTTTAGTTTGCACGCAAAGAACGGAATTGTAAAGCAAGATTTCTGTAAGTTTACTTTGCCCTTGATCTAAGAAAAAGAAGGGAATATTTCTGAGCAGTGTAACAAGCAAGCGTTAGATACCACTTGGTCAGTGGTGCTGTTTGAATAAGACGAGGGAGACAATGAACAGAAGTTATTTTGATGGGGAAAATGTGTCATGCTTTTCCAAAAAGCGGTTGTCTTTAGAGCTGCTGTAATGAAGCAAAACAATTTCGATGATCGAAACCGTAAGTAAATTAGAATTCCCGTTCGAATGTCACAGCTATTGAGTAAGGAATCGCACAGTCCATCGATGTTATTGTGCCTGCTCCTCAGGATGGTGGTCCGAAACAGTTTTTTGAAACTTTTGAAACCAATATGACCCGAATGCACCGCACTTTGAAAGAATATGTTGTGTGAAATGTGATCGCATTGTTGCTCTGGTGATTAGGAGGCGAAAAAAACACGCAAAATGCACACTCCAAGACAATGAAATAGCGAAAATACAGGGGGAGATCACGTGGAGCCTATTTATATCACATCACGAATTATGTGCCTGATGCGAATGGTTACGTGGAATGGTTTCACACAGACAACATCGAGCTCGCTATCCAACAGACGCACTGACCGGCGCGGCAACGTAATGGATCATGATACATCGATAAATTAATTGTAACTTCCTCGACGATGCGAGCTGTTCCCTAGAAGGAACAGATCAAATAATGGTACAACTTTTCCATGACGTTTCATCAATACATTTGCAGAGATAAACATGGGCGCAATTGCAAATTAGGTTACACAGAGTATTCAGAATTGTTCTGCTATTTTTTCCTGCCATTGAATCAGGATCCTTCACAATCTCATGACAAATATTTGGGCCGAGAGAAAAATATGTAATGAAAGGGGCTGTTATCCGAAAGGTTATGTTTATGTGTTCCGTAAATTTATTCATGCACCATGAATACCGTTTTCGAATACCTTATCTAGGGACTGTGATATCTTAAAGATATTAATCACGTTTTGAACGGTTAAATGCTTACTAATCGCAAGATTAAAATTGCAAAGTGTATAGCATGTTCTGAAATCACTTGGAAGTTTGTTCCAAATCTTTGAGTATTGGGTTAAAAAGAAACGTCCTCTGATTCTCATAGTAAATTTTGGAATCATGATCTTTACCTCTTTGTTACGTATTGGGTATCTGCTGTTTACATATATGTGAACACCGTTTTCAAGACTCCGAATTCGACAATTTATGATTCTGTAAAGAAAACATAGGTTCAGCTTCATTATCCGAAGCCAAAATGGGTCAAATCCAAGTTTATCACATCGCTCTCTGTATGTCAACTTTGAGGAATATACACATAGCTTTTTCGTGAAGCGTCTTTGGACCCTCTCAAGAGCATGCTGGTCAGATTTCCGTAGATTAGACTGTACCATTCAACAGTATTCCATACACGGCAATACATATGTTTTGTAAAGGGATATGCGAGATTCCGTGAAGTAAAAATGATGGCAGATATAATCGATGGTCTTCATGGCTTTCGAAACTTGGAAGTCACGGTGTTCAGAAAAGTTAAACGTTACTGAATATCGCACGCCCAAGTCGCGAACTGTCCTGCACTGCCTGATATATGCACCTTGTAGTAATAAACTGTCTGGCGGTACTTGGCAATTGTACGACAAAATATTACATTTTTCCACGGCAAATGACATCTGCCACAGTTGGCACCAGGAGTCAAGGGCAAATAGGTCATCCTGAATTAGACGTACGGCTTCCTGAGTATTTGTACGTGGTTGGGAGTAGACAACTTTAATATCATCAGCAAAGACGAATGCAACACCATTTCTTATTCCCTGGAAGATATCGTTAATATAAATTAGAAAAAGAAGTGGACCAAATACACTCCCTTGAATCACTCCACTAGTGATTGCTTTCAGTTTAGAGAAGTGGTCGCCTATGCGTACAACCTGCTGTCCACCTATTAGATATGAAGACAGCCAAGAGAACATCGGTTCTCCAATGCCTATAGCCTTTAGTTTGTTTAGTAACCTTCTGTGAGGCACTCTATCAAAGGCTTTTTGCATATCCAGGAACAGGATTACGACACTGTTTCCGTTGTCAATGGCAGTTGTTGTGTGGTTTAAAAAGTCAGTCTGGCATGTTGCGCAGGATCGACCATGCATGAAACCGTGTTGCGAATTGCTGATGATGTTAGCTTTGTTCAAGAATATAAATAGTTCATCTTTCACTATCCTTTCCCTTATTTTAGATATGATGGGTGTGTGATTGATGGGACGAAAATTTTTAACCTCGTGGGCAGCGCCATTTTTATGTCGCGAAACTTCAAAATAACGGAGAAAAATAAGTCTCCCGATGGGGTTTCGTGAGGTGGTCATAGTACAAAGGAATTAGTATAAACTGAGTGTGGTACGTCACCGAACTTGAGCTTATGCTGCTGCAAATGCCTCGCGCAGTATTAATACTAACGGTTCCACGTGCTCAGTTGGTGCAGACGAAAAGCAAGTATAATGATAGTGGAGGACCGGATACGAATGAATTTCGCACCTGCATTGTAGAATCGCTCATGCAAAGCCGTCAAAACTATAGAAAATGGACCGTGGCTTCAGTGGGTTAGATGGGATGTCGACTTTTATTGTAACCAGCGCTAAATACCAGCTGATTCACGATGGCTATCAGGCACGGCTGGTGAAACGTGGCATCAAGCAAGGATGCATAATTTGGAACGGTGGGGAACTCCACTAACGGATGTAGACATTTGGCCCCCTGGTGGTGGTACTCAAGGTGCAATCGACGACAAACAGCGACTGGATGTTGTAGGTAGAGCTAGAAAACGAAACCCTGACTCGGATAAAATGTAGAGTTTCCCCTGAGGTAAACAGAAGTAAGATGAATAGACAAAATTCAACAGTAAGCGAATAGCGCAACGCTGACAGTATGTGGAGAAAGGGTAAAAGTTTAAAAATAAAACCCATTATAAAACTCCTGATTCGACCAGCTTCTCGACAGCGTTTACAACTGCTGTCGGAGGAAAGTTGGACGCGGAATGGACGATGAGTAGGCCCAGGTGGACCAACCGAGCGTACAAACCATCTCCAGGACTGGATGCATCTGGATTCTCCGCCGGCGGCATCGACGCCAAGTAAACCCTGGGAAAGGCGAGCAGTTGAACGGAATGAGGCATGAAGGCCGAAATGAACGATTCAGTTGGTGACTACGAATAGCTGACATCGTGAACAGCTGCAAAGTTGTCATCAAAAATAGGAATAATCACAACAACCACAGCGGGATATGATATCCGTAATAACTCTAACCATTCAGACGGCTATGCAGTCATAGTAAACCACATCCACTTAGTATGTTTCAAGTGATGGCAACGCAGGAACCAAATCTAGAAGTCAGTACCGACGTTCCAGTGCATCAAAAAGCAGTAATCAAGTGTAGACAACTAAACATTCCTGGGCACGTTTGACATGTAGTTTGGAGTATCCGTCACGTGAATCGTGTGCGATATGCAATCGCCATTGAGACATCGGTTTATTTTCGAGTAGACCTCAGTTATTCCGACCACCGGGACTGTATCCGAATTGAAGGGGTTTCGGTGTTGCTCTCCTAACACTGACACCCCATGATCGGTTTCGTCCTCCTTTGGATTCATCAGGTAGAGATAGCCTGAGCTGGAGTAGAGTTCGGGTTAGGGTTGACGGCTGGTGCCTTGATCACTATGCAACTAAGATTCGTGAGTAACGCTCAGGACAGCGACAAGGAATTCAAACTTAGATTTGGAGTACACGTCGTGTGGTCGGATTGCGACATGCAATCTCTATTCAGATCTCGGTTCACTTTGAAGTAGATCTCGGTCATTATGATCACAAGGACTGTATCCGAATTGTAAGTGTTTTGGGATTGCTCCTAACACTGACACCCGTGAACGGCTTCATCACGGTTTTGACCCATCAGGTAGAGATAGGCTGAGTTTGGTTAGGTGGCAGTGTTGGGAGAGCAACATCAAAACTTTATCCATTTCAGATACAGTCCTGGTTATCGGGATGACCGACGTCTACTTTAAAATAAACCGAGATCCCAATGACGACTGTGTCGCAATTCAATCACACGGCCGGTGCACCAAACCGAACTTTGGATTCCTGACCACCGCACCAAGCATTGCTCACGGATCGCAGTGCCAAGTGGTCAAGGCGTCAGACGTTAATTATTAGGCCCCGAGTTAAACTCCGAGCACAGATGATGCAGAAACCGTTCTATTGTGAGCCACTCGCCTTCGAACAACTCGATGCACTGTTCGCATGTATCCAGAAGTTCCATAGAGAGAAATGCAGAAACCTAAACTAAACTCAGACGACTACCGCGAACAAAAGACGTGAAATCGCTCAATGCACCAGGTGTCCTCTAGCTTCAGACTCAAAAGGAGCTAGAAACCAAAGCGCATGACTGAGATGAATGGCGTTTCAGCTGCAAACTACTATCACTCGAAAAGTTGATCATCAATTCGATCTCAATTTCTAATCATCTTCTAACTACAGAGGGAATGGTCTACGAGTGATAAAAGTAAAACTGCAAGAAAACCCATGGCAGAAAAGGTGACTGAAACGTGGCTCACAATGCGCAAGAAGCTCCTATCCGAAATACGTATAAAGTCAATGGACACCAGGCCACAAATCGATGAGACAACACTGAGCATGCCCCGCTTGTGTGCGCCCCAACCAGCATGACTTTCAGAATGAGGATGCAGTCAAAACCCTCCGTCAGCTGAAGGATGTCTAAGTTTTCAGCCACCTACAGACGCCGAGAAGTCCACATGCCGATCCGGCCAATGATTACGGTTCAATAAGAAACGGCTGACAGCCGACCTCACAATGATCGGAATAACCACCCACTCAGAAGCTGCATCTACCTGTGCACTTTTAATCTCTGGGGCCATCACCTGCTAGTATACCAACGCTCAAGGTCTTCGCAGTAAATTAACGGAGGTTCGTATTCGTCAAACTTCCACTCTTTGGGATTTCATCATGAAAACCGAAACATGGATGAATACTGGGAATACCGATGCCAAGATAGCCCTGTCCGGTGTGATTCTCTTACGAAACGATCGAGCCAGCAGAGGAAGCGGAGTGTAGGGGATACGAATGCGCAAGCAGGTCGTCTGAGCACTTCAGAAGCTCAGCCAGGTGGTAGGTATGGACTTAACTTCGATCGGACGGACAACGGCGAGCGCCTTTTACAGCTGTGTGCAGAGCAATAGTTGTTTCGTAGTAGTAGCGGTTTTGGATATAGTGGGCGCCAAAGCGCCACTTGGCCCCTTCTGCAGCTGGCCCGCGATAGACACAAATAGATCATGTTGCTATACGTTATAGGTGACGTGGTTTCATCATGGATTGTCACTAATTCTGGAGTACTTGCGTAGAATCTGATCATGCCTTGGTACGCTGTCGTTTTTAAATGAAATTCGTTTAACAAATGAGAAGTTATCTCAACCCGCGGTCAGACAGGCTTGCCAGGGTTCCCTAAGTACACCACTTCCACTCTCTTGTGCTAATGACACTGAGCTTCAGTGGAATAAGGTCTCAGCCGCCATGCACGACGCAGGAGCATTTGTTTGTGGTACTTTTAATTGTCACCGAACTAGTCACTGGATATCCGAGAGGTCAGTGAACCTGTCGGAGTCCAGAAGGAAACTCCCGGCTGGCTCTGAAAACAATGTGCTCAGACGGGCTATACAGTGCGAACTAAAGCATAGCCTGCACCCTGACAAGGAAGTCTAGTGGACTAGTCGGGCCCAAGAAATGGTGGAGATGGGAGTAGTAAACGCCTATCGCAAAAGCTCTTCCAGCTGATCCGGACCACTGGTCGCAGAAAAGCAGAGGTCTGCCAGACAATCAGAGACATCGAGGATGCCATAACTCAAAATAAGGAACGCCGTATAGCCCGTTGGACGGAACACTTTCAAGATCAGTTCAGTTGACCCCCTGCTTCCGGAACTCTTCCTACTTAAGTAATACAGGATGAGCTACGGTCGAGTAGTTTGAAGGCTACATCAGAGGCCGAAATTCGAAATGCGATCACAGCCGTCAATTGTTTTCTTGCCGCTGGCCAGGATTCTCTTCCACCTGCACTACTTAAAGATGGAGGTGAGATACTCTACAAATACTGACCTCCCTTTTCGAACACGTTTGGACGAAAGAGACCAACCTGAGTAATTGCAGTGAATCGATTATAGGGGCAATATACAATGAGGGCAGTCGCACAGACTGGGCAAGCCATAGGGGTATTAGCCTAACGCCAGTTGTGACAAAAGTACTGGCCTCGATTCTCGTTCCTCGCCTCACTGTGGAACGGGAATCTCGGATTAGGGAAGAGCAGGCAGGTTTCCGTCCAGGACGGGACTGTGTAGACCATGTATTGGTTTTGCGCCGAGCGCTAGAGCAGCACTACACGTATCGCAGGCGGACTATAGCTGTGTTCCTGGTCGTCAAGTGTGTGTTTGATTCAGTGGATCGATCTGTTCTCATTGAGACACTTGTGCGGACAGGTGTTCCCATGAAACAGTTGAACATTTTACGTTCCCTGTACTTGAACACGACAGGCCGCGTCAGGGTCACGGCGACTTATCGGGTATCTTTCCGACAACAAGTGGCATTCTTCAGGGTTGTCCAATTTCCCTACTTTGCTTAATTTCGTCGTGAATTCCGTTGCAAAATCTCACGATGCAGGTATTGATGTGCTGGCTGGTGAAAGGCTAGTGGATCTTGATCATGAAAATGATATTGTCCCGTTGTTTAACAATGTTGTGGCGGCGCAATCAACACTGAACCTCTAGAGTGGTCCCATCATTTGGCATGCGCTTAGCACCTTGTAAATTCAAGGTATTATTGCAGGCCCACGCGCCATTTGACGACCCCTTGACGTTTGATAACGGGGAACTCGAGGTAATTGACCAATTCACTTACTTCGGCAGCTGCATCAGCATGGATGAGCGCATAGGCACTAAAGTCAGTTCACGTATTACAAAAGTCAGATCTATCCGCGACATCGTTGGCGCCATAAAAAGGTTTTCCTTGGTCCAATAACTCAGGGTTAAAAGGACACAGTGAGAGTCATTCTAATCTATGGTAGTGAAACTTGGCCCCTTCGGTCTGAGGGTCTCAGGCAACTTCAAGTCTTTGCTCGTCGTTGTCTGCGAAGCATTGCTGGTGTCGTGTGGCACCAGTGTGTCCGCAACGATGATGTGCGTAGACAAGTACTAGGCAGTGATAACCAAGTTAGTTCCTTAGAACAACAGATAGCACTGAATAAGTTGCTTTGGATTGGACACGTACTACGTATGCCAGATCAGTGCTTACCTAGGAAGGCATTGTTTAGTCTGTCGGATGTAGGGTGGGACAAGGCTCGAGGTGGACCAAAGTTGACTCAGCAACAGGAAATATAGTCACTGACGACCAAACGCGATGCCGCCGCTCCGTTTTGCCTTTCAAACTGGAGTCCACGTGACCCGCCTTGTGGTTGGTTCGAGACTTTACCAGACTTGGCTTGTAGTGGACACCGGTAGCGCGTCTGCTGTCGACTAGTAGTCGGACTGTATATTCAAAGGGTGTTTGGTACCGTTATCTGCGAGTCCATGACTGGTTACGACGCGGGCAGTGAAGGCCACATTGAGATATCTCGTTGATGCCGCCATATCTTCGCACGATAGCCAGTTGTTTGTGACGGTACGTAGTTGACAAATATTTGCATAGGGCGTTAAGGTTTTTCAGTAAGTCCCCCTTCTTTCCCCCTTATTATTCTTCGTCCCGCAGGTCGTTTGGTTATATGGCCGCGAAATATCAGCTCAAATGACTGATGCACTGATGATGATGATGATGAAATGGAGTGCCCTTGTATTACCGATCTGATCTGCATATTGATTTCATCGACTATCCAGATAGGTAAGTGGTCGGTTCTGTCTGGTGCCGCCTGTCTCTGAAACGTGGTGGTGTGTGCCTGCTTATAATAGTATACAGCCATCCAAAGTCCATCAAGAAATAGATCCCAGTCTGTTGTCAGACATGAAGCTAGTCATAGCACAGTCATACAATCACATCTTTTCGGTGGGGGACTTCAACCTACACGCAATCTAAATCCCAGCTTCTCATTGCGAACAATTCGAAGCGGAATTGCAAGAGGTAATCGCCGATATACTGTTTTGCAACCATGACACCGCTTCCACGAGATGCAGAACTGGCGACGAAACATATGTCTTAGACTTTGTGTTCACGAACGAGGAAATAAGGATCGACGTTGTAAACATAGGCGCACTGCTTTGTCGTAGCGATCACTCGAAGATGCTCTTCCGCTGCATCTGCTAAGCAGGAATGCATCTGTGGAAGCAGCGAGGGTACACTGTCCGAACCGGTTAGAGAGACCAACTGGTCCTTCCTAGTCGAGTAGCCTCCAGATGTCACGTGAAAGGAATTTGTCACCCTGTTCAGCGGGCTAGTAGCAAATGCGTCTGAAACTATAGTATTTCGCCAAAAGCAAATGAAAGCCTTCCTGAGGAGTCGGACGCGAAAATGCATGGCCCAAATGGATTCGGCTTGGCGCGTTTGTAAAGCCTGCCTGAATATGCAGGCCTGGGATGCTTACACAACTCAGCGAAATCACTGTGTCGGATTGGTCCGCGAAGACAATTTCAAACATCAACAGGACTTAGAGACGAAATTCAGTATTAGTCTTAAAACGCTGTACAAGCACGTTAAAAAGCTCCGCAGAGTGCAGCGTGGAATCCCGGTTCTATGTGCAATAGATCCCTTAGCGTTCACTACACAAGATGCGGTGAACGCGCTTCCGCAACAGCTTACCCGCCATTTCCAAAGTGTATCGTCATCTCACCCATTCACGACACAACTCACCCTACCCATAGGATCAAGGCAAGTAATTTTTGATTCGGCGAATGTGATGAAAAGAATATTGTCATTGCGCGTGCACAGCTCTCCTGGCGTTGATGACATCAGGTCGAAGGCATTGAAAACAGTCACCATGAACCTATCCGAACCGTTGACCTGGTTCCTCCAACGAAGTCTTGAGGAAATGCAATTTCCCACAATGTGAAAAAAGGAATAATAACTCTTATTTACAAGAGTGAGAATCGTGTGGAGCCTTCTAACAATCATTCAGTTACACTACTCCCAGGGTTATCCAAAGTTGTGGAAGCTATAACTGTAGAGCAGTTTAAGGGATACCTTGAGAGCAACACGAATATAGTGTCACAAAAGCATGGATTCCGCCGAAATCCGTCTTGCACCACAATCCTGTTACTAGCCGTAGAAAGCTGGACGAAATCAGTCGATGCCAGACAATGAGTCGATGTCGTATACTTGGAGTTCTCTAAAGCACTCGACCACCTAGACCACAGCACACTTTTTCACAAACTTCGAAGCTGTGGAATCGGTGACCATGCGCTCTGTCAGATAAGCAACTTCTTCATTCAATGTCAGCTGAATCTGAAAGTATGCAGATTCATTTCTGCCCCAGTTGAGGTTCGGTGTATGTGCTCCAATGATCGGTACTGGGACCAGGTCTGCCCAATCAGACTTCGCGCTATTTATAGACGACGTCAAGATCCAGCATGACACCAAGACGGTGGGCGACCATGCGGCACTACGAAGAGATGTCGACAGGGCCTACAGGTGGTCACCCGAAAACTGGATCCAGTTTAATTTGACCGAATGCAAAGTTCCGAGGATACGCCATCAGTGTAGGCATGAATATCGACTGCGAGAGCAGCAGCTGCAAAATGCTACGCAGGAAGGTGACCTGGGATCATCGTGCAGGACACCTTGGCTGCTCTAAGCAGGCCGAACAGGCATCGATAAGAGCAAGTCAGCATCTTGGCCTCATACGAGAAGGGCGTTCGGGTAGTTCAAGCCATCAGTCTTCCTACAAATGTTAAACACCTACGTAAGGCTCCAAGCGGAGTACGCCATTCAGAGCTTGTGATCTTGGGGCAAACACTATGCTGCTGCACTCGAAGCTCCACGACAAGGGGGGGGGGGGACGGAAATCGTTAGAGAACTGTTTCACCTGGCCTACCAAAGCAGAATTCAAGCTGTAGGCTTGAACAGCGGCGAATACTGAGGTCTGCGAGAAGACCTTATTATGGTGCACAAATTCTGATTAAACCCAATCACGCCCGTCGCGAGCTGTTGCAAATCAGCCACAACGCCAAACTGAGGCCACTAGCTCTAACTGACCACACACCACAGTCGACTTGATTTAGGACAAAACATTTTCTACTCTCAGGTACCTAAAAGGTGGAACGCTCTTCCTTCTCATGTTATCTTCGCTCCCCCCATTAACGCAATTTCCAATTTACATTTCCAATTTACATTACATTACATAGTCCGTTTCCACCGAAAGACGAATGAAGGAAGACAGCGTGCTCACCAGTAGACCTGTATATTTGTTCATGTGAATAACTCGGTGAGGCACCTAAAACCAGAATTTTCCCTTTTTTCTGTTACTTCAAACAAGTGGTTCTCAACCTGGAGGTAATTACCTCCAAGGGGGTTAAATGGTATGTTCCTGGGGGTAAATACAAATACGGTGATCGGGTCAACAATCTGTCGCCATAAAAATTAGTAACAAGATCTTCTGTATCAAAATAATTGACTAACTGTCTAAGCACTATTGATCAGTTATCAGTGACTAATCATTGGTGTGAGGTCAGTGAATCCCGCCGAATCCTACCGGATTCGGCGGGTGCGCGCTACTGACGAGTCCCAATAAGGCGAAACGGCCGTCTAGCGCTTTCCTGAATGTGTGGTGACTGTCTGCCTGTGCCTAACTGCGACGAATCTACACAAAACCGAATAAATCCTCCTACTACTTACAAATAAATTTTATTGCCCAAAATACAAACACAAGTCAGCAATGTAGTGCAGCCAGATGGCGCCTCTAACGGCTCGCTCGTCGATCTTCCTTTTTGTTCTTTTGAGTTAAGCAGTCCTTCACCGGCTGAAATAACAGAGTAGATTAAACACCCATTTCGAAGCGTTGGTTAGCCGACTAGGTAAAGGAGCGAGCGAATGTTTACCAGGTAGAAGGCACAGAACAGGCAATTAATTCCAGGACGTAGCGATACAGAGCGGTGATGGGAAGCTGTCATCCAGAACAGACTGGGAAGGGATGGGTGAAACAAAAGAAGAGCCATTGGCATCTATTCCAGTTTGATCAGGGATCACACCACAGAGCAAGGAACCGAATGAACTTGGAGCACGACACCATGTGTATTGGCCGAAAGCGCAACAAAATATGTCATAGACTGTTAGAACTAGGCGACATCAACCGTCTGTTGACGTATCTCACGTCTTGATGTTTAAAAAATGCTTGAAAAGGTGTTTTCTTAGGGGAATGATAAAAGGTAATTAAAAATAGTATTTATTTTCTGTAATTAAAAGCAAAAAGTGCAATGGCCAACAAATAATTAGCTTTATAAAGGAAAAGAATTTCGGGGATAATTGTGTATAGTGGACTCGCCTTTTGGGTAACAACCTCAGAGAGGTTGAAAACCAATGGCTTAAACAAGCATTATATTATCACCACTCCGGTCATCCTATAGGACTTGTTAAGCAATCGCTTTTTGTCCAGTGATCGAAGTGACTAAGGTTCATTTCAATGTGAATCACAGTCCATTACATTGAGATTGCGTGTCGCAATCCAATCACACAACGTGTACTCCAAACTTGACCCTCCAATTAGTCATTTATCGTTGTGCCAAAAGCGTTGCCCACCGTGACCCGGTAGCCAAAGTGGTAGTGGTTTCGGCTACTATTCCAATGGTCGCGGGATCGAGGCCTGCTATCTCCACCTGATGAGACGAAATTACATCGAAACGCGTCGTGGTTGTGCAGTGATTTCGGGTGGGCAAAACCCAATTTCCATCAACATTGTTAATTGGTTACGACTCTACCTGACGAGTCCAGTTGAGGAAGGAACCGGTTAATGGGGTATCAGGGTTGAAAGGAGCAACACGGAAACCCCTCCAAGTGTGTGTGAGCTGATGGATAAGCATCAGCATATTTTTCGTGACAAACGAACACACATAACTTGCCAATCGCATTATTTAGGCTACTTGCCAGGCTCTATTGACATCGGATATGCAGTCATACTTCTATTTCTGGATTCGCAGAAGGTATTCGATCAGGTATCACGTAAACTGCTTTTGAAAAAGACAGCTTCCTTTGGAGTACAGCACCCCCTACTAGGTTATCCATCGACATATCTGAGTAGTTGCTCACTTCCTCACTTTAGCCGACCATCACTTTACCCCAAATCCAATAATCAGTGTTAGTAACCAAGGAAGTATAATATTCCTGCATTCTGTCAATGACATCAGTACAACCATGTTTACTCGCGGATAAATATTAGCTGCAAGCTGTGACGAGCAGGAACTCCGGACACACCAATGTTGCTCATTCGAGATGACCTTCACTCCTTTGAGCCAAGGTATGACAAATGGATGATTAAGTTCTCACTGAGCAAAAAAGCGCCACATTTCGTGGTTGCTCGACAACTGAAGGATCTATTACCATCGACAAACGTCCTTGTTTCATTTTACAATAGATAGTTCGTTTACCTTCAACTCTTTTGAGCAAGCCCAGCAGTAAATAGCGCGGACCAGACAATGTGTGGCTAATATATCAGACAAGATCCATACGATCCCAGGCAGAATAGAACTTCCTATAATCTGCATCATTCCAACTTTCGTGTATCGCAGCACGAATTGTGGCATCGTTAAGAGATCTGACGGAACAGCATAGAGATGTGGATTGCTAAAGGTCTATTAGTACAAAATTCAACCGGGAACCACCGGGTATCGGCAACTTCATTCCGATCTGTTTCGGCTACAAAGATTACAGCATAACTTGATACTACTGTATAAACTGACTCAACGAAACCTCCATTGCAATTTGCAAACATCAGGACTGTGACACATTTCGAAACAGGGAACTTCGTGGCAGTCCGATTAATCCAAGGTGCAGGACAAATATGTTAACTGATTTATTTCTAATCACATAAGCTAATTATGGACACTACTTCTCGAACGATGAGAAATATACCTGTCGCATTGTTATTGGATTACTAGTATGGTGTATAACAATTAATCACTTCCCAGTAACCGTCGAGCATGCATCAGTTAGATTCCGACGGAGTGCGGGACGCTGTCGTGATTTACAACACTGCATCGATCAAGGCCCCGCAAACCCCCATACTCATGAGTGATATGAGTACCCCGAGAATGGGAACAGGTACGGAAATTTGTGTACCTTCCGAGTCAATTCCTACTAATGTATACAAAGCATGGAGCGTTCTGATAGTGTGGGTTACACCATCATCATCATCATCATACACGTTAGCTAGAGGTGTGAAACACCTCAGCTACTGTGCCGCAATACAAAGAAAAAAAGGAGAGAAAAAACAACTGGTGAAAGCTGGCTGAGCTACCGGTAACGGATGGGCATCGTTCCGGTAAGCTACCAGCCGGCTTCTGTGCACCAAAAAAAGTATTATGCAAAATTATATAAGGCTAAGTAATGAGATCGTGGTTGGAGGAGGAGGCTAAGAGGGATGGGGTGGGACAAAGAAACTCACACCAGGAACGCCACTGAGGTCGGCTCCTAGCCATATCAGCAAGTGTGTCCAAGCAAACGTGTTCACCGTCTTTCGGACCCCAACCATGGAGCTGAGACGCTCCAACCGAGGCCAGCTCCGAAGTGAGGGCCTTTATTCCTCTGGACCAAGTCATCGCTTGGCCACCCCTCCTCTTTTTCCAGCCGCACCCTCGGCGCGCAAACAATGCACTCCGCAGGAGTCGGTGGGCTGGCATGCGTAACACGTGGCCGAGCCATCCGAGCCTGATGCGTGAAATAACGGTGCTGAGCGATGCATTTCCTTTTCCTGTGCCATAAACAAGGCGTCGAACACGCTCGTTACTCACGCGGTGTTCCCACCAAATGTGAGCTAAATTACGAAGGCACCGGTGGTCGAACGTAACTAGCCTCTTCAGGTCCGCTGCTTTAAGCGGCCAGATTTCACAACCGTACAATAGGGTCGAACGTACTGCTGCATTGTACACTCTACCCTTCAGGGCAAGAGTGATGTCGCGCCGGCGCCATAAGTGGCGAAGGTTAGCAAAAGCGCCCCGAGCTTTTGCTATACGATTCGTGATTTCATCTTCAATCCCACGGGCGCTGATATAACTTACCAGGCAGTTGAACTTTTTAACGACTTCTAGCTGATCCCCACCAAGGGTCAGCGTAGAAGGCGGTCCAGACCAATCTTGGAGAAACGCTTTGCACTTCGAGAGTGCGAAGCAAAGCCCGAAGTGACGGACAGCTAGTGCTAATCTGTCCAGTGCCGCTTGGCACGTTTGTGAGCTGTCACAGTGGGTTACACCATCAGTGATCGTTAGGCCATTGGAGCAGGCACCATGTGACTGTCCACAGTTAACAGCAGTAAAGTTGGCAATCTGCTGCTGCAAACCGAAGCATACCGTTTCATGGGTTCAAATACTCCAGTTGTATGAAAGCTTATTCGTAAAGTGGCTGGAATATCACCAGAAGCTGAGTACAGACAGCGGGCCGTACCAGACCCAGTTTGTTTCAGTAAACGAGCAACATAGTGGAGAATAGCAAAAGAGGTTAAACTCTTCCACATTCTCACAAGTGTTGAGTGTTTCAGTGAAGGAGGAGTGGAATTCCCTACTAGAGTGGATCCCGTGTCTCCGGTTTGTTCTTCTCGTGACGCTGTTCAATTCACCTGTACCAGTTGCAACATAGTTTTGAACTCGATGTTAAAATGAGCGCGCGCACACGTGTTGGTTGCCAACAATGAGGGATCAAATCCGCGTGAAGGTCTGGCCATGGCTGGAAAGGGGTCAAACGAATAAAAGCCGACCTTTTGCGAGCGTATGATAAGTCGTTCATGGGACACAAAAGCAGCGGATGTTGAACATTGTGGATTCGTTCTGAAGCACTGTTTATGTGAATGGACTGTGATATGTAACGTTGAAGTCACTGGGATTACAAAGCGGAGCGCTAGATACTACACACTCACCATACTTTGCTGCACAATCAGTTCAGCCTAGATCAGTTAGGTGTCAAACATGATCCGGGTGTCGAAATACGAAGGATATTTGCTGTACTTTGCATCCAAATCACAGGTGGCCGGTCAAGTTCGGATGAAAATATGATAAGGATATAGGGCGAAGTAGACGAATGGAAAGGAATTAAAAATGGTATAAGCTTCTGGTCGGATAAATTTAGGAACGTAGACAAGTGGAAAGATGATACAGCATGGATAACTAGTTGGTTGAGCTGTAGAAGATAATGTTTCCAACCAATCAGATGGCTGCATCAAGAAACACAGCGTAAGTCGGAAAGTCCAAGACGTTACAGACTGTGCTGATGCTTCTTTTAACCAGTCGCAGTAACGACAGACAAACGCGGAGGCAAATGGTCCCTCGGTGTGTATAAGCCCTTATCTTAATGGCGCAAGCGGTCTGGATAGAGCAGACGATCCATTGTGGTACCTGAGCATATGTCGGAAGCGTCAAATGGCGGGCTTCCGGGTTACCCACCTGGCGATCGTCCCAAATCTGAAGGGGAGCCTGCATGCACTGCAGCATGAAGACTGTTCGTTCACAAACGGGATTAATTTAAAGAAGCAGTGATTATGACCTACATAGCCGAATTGGGCGGCTGCAACGTTGCATGATATGCCTTTATTTCAGAGGATAATGTCGAGTGGTGTGCAGCATTCGAGCAATAAATTGTGATGCTATCTATTCACAAAAGGTGGGCAGAAATTGTGATGTTTGTCGTTCACAACAATGAACTTCATGACAGGTTCCACTTTTGTAAGTGCATGTCAGTCAGAAATAGTAAGAGTTTGGGCTGCAATTAGTATCAATATTAGCAAGAAACCGGTCTGGGTTTCCGAGTTCTGGGTGGGCAACATCTGATATCCAGTTTGAAAAGCACGGAAAGAAGACGAAGGCTGGTAGATGCATGCATTTCCTATTGTCTCCTCAGTACCATTAACAATAACCGATAAGCATAGGTATAGCTAACAGTTGGTGCAACCAGACAAGCTTAAGGTGTACAACGAATGACGAAAGTTCACACCTACGTCCAACGCAGCTTTAGGCTGACAAATATTTGTTTCTGAACACACAAGACTGGCTTAGTCCGGCTTATAGCGACAGCCTAAGCAAACCGAAGAAAGCGGGGATTAGTGTGACGTAACACGAGTTTAAACGCTGAGCCCAGCTCTAATTGGTGACCCGAGTCTAATAGGTGTTTGCCTATCGAGGAAGCCGGCGGTCTGCGCGAACATGGAATCTGAAGAGGGTAGGCAATCTGAGCAACTACACGTTGAACTCATCTTGGTACATGTTCCTTTATTCGGGAAGTCAGCGTTCTATTGGTTCTGCCTATGTAACTTTTTCCGCAGTCACATACAAATTGGTATACACAGTGTGAGTTGGCCCCAATAGGCTGAGCTTCCTTCGTTGGAGGTATGAGCAAATTTCGGGTTCGGTTGATGTCAACAACTTGTGCAGCATAGTAACTTCAGTGTGTAGCCGAAACTATACGCTTAGTTGTCTTCATCGTGGCTAAGTCACCTTTGAAAGGCAACTCGATATACACTTCCTTCTTGGATGCCGTGTGCACCAAGTCCTTTGGTCCTCGCGGTTAGCTGTGTTTCTCGATAAATCTTCGAGAGCAACCATTCGCCATTAGTGTTGCTGCAATTAACACTAGCTCATCGTCCAGACAGTCGGCCAAACAAATTCTTCTGGCACGACTAACTAGAGTCTTCACAAGTGTCCGTTTGTACCGCACTGGTGTGAAGCTGGTGAAGTGCAGGTACTGACCGGACTAAGTTGATTTTCGGTAAATGGACCTCTTAATCAATCCATCATCCCTGCGACTTATGAGTATGTCCAGGTATGACAGACAATTGTTTTGTTCTATTTCCAATGTAACCCGTAAGTTAGCATGAGCACCATTGAGCCGTTCTACCAAATGTGTGAGCTGCTGCTCCGATGAACAAAAAGCCAAGATATCATCGACATATCTTTTGTAGTATGGCACCTGGGCTATTTCTATAGAAATGCATCTTTCTACCATCAACATGAAGAAATCAGCGAGCATAGGACCTAATGGGCTACCCATTGCTACGCCGTCAATTTGACGGTATAGTGTATTCCGGAAGTGAAAATCCACATCCTCCGTGCACAATAGTAGAGATTCTCTTAGCAATTCAGTCGGAATTGGTAGCGAACAGCCACCGTTTTCAGTTAATTTGCACACGTAATCATTCGTTTTGCACCTTAAGCTTGTCTGGTTGCATCTACTGTTAGCTATATCTATGCATATCGGTTATTGTTAATTGTACTGAGGAGACAATAGGAAATGATATCCAGTTGTTTCAAATACGGTCTTAGTGACCGCCTCAACGCAGATCGCAATCCACACTGAGGTTGCGGGTGTCGCAATCCGTTCCCATAACCAATGATTCAAGCCAATGAACGATAAGGGAGTAGTCGCCGTGATGAGGGTTGGCAGTTGAGCTGGATCACGCAGCGGCACATGTGTGACTGCTGTTACGTAACTGAAAAGACGGTCTAGCAGATGATCCACAGATGTACGAAATTAATCGCGGAGCGAAGTGTCAAATCGAAATGATCGAGTTTCACTTTAAAGCACATTGTGATATGAATCAAATTATGCTTCGCAATGCAAACGCAGAGCTGCTAGTCGAAAGAGATCAACGATTTGTAGGCATTATTAGGTGAGGACAGCGAAACTGTTACCCGTTCACGTTTAGGCACAACATCACGCTGATCGAGACATGAACCCCTTGTCTTTTGTGCCGGCGTGCCACTGCGGCACAAGGCACACAAATGTGAGAAAAATATGAGTGTGTGATAAGACGGCGGAAAGTGGAACTGTTTTGGTGAGTGGGCTCCTCTCCCCTAGCGACCACAGAGATAGCTGGCTATAACAAAAAATCGGCGGCTTGGATGTCCGTCCTGGAAATGATAATGGAATGTGGCACGGACACGAAACCGGAAGAACAGTGTGAAGTGTTACGGGTGCTCTTTGGTCAGATCGGAGGCACGATGGCAATGGTAGGATGACTATCACGAGATGGTGTCAAGCCGCAAATCAACACCTGACACACACTACTGTGTTCAGTGGCCACATTGTGGTCAGTTACATGTCGTCGTCAGCGCCGTGTCAATCTCGCATAGAGACGTAAGTCACAGAAGTTTTAAACATAAGGAGCGTGCAGTTCGACACCACTGCGGATACGTAACACTTCGTCAGTCGCGAGGGCGCCAAAGAAAAACAACAATGGGTCTTGTGTACCAGGGTTGATTTAATAATGGGCTGTAACACACACACACAGCAGCAGTGGTCCCAAAAAGACATGGCGAACGAGTAGCAGCGAAATCAGTAGTTTAAGTAATCATAAACCGGTCCGTGCGCAGGCATAAATGATCAGGGGGATTTTACTGGTTGAAGAAGTGGATACCTGCGGAGATAACGCGATTTCGATGGGTGTTGACATCGAAGAGCATTTTCAACGCGTTACTTTGCAACAAGTAAGAGAAGTAGAGAAAAAACACGAAGAAAACCGGTTCTAAAAACGCTGCAATATCAGGAGGAATGCTTGAGCGATATGGAAGACGGCTTGAATTTCTTCGTCGGTAGACTCCAAAAGCAACAGAACACAGCATATAATAAGCGAAAAATAAGACGCCGGGAGACGGAGGGGAACCTCAGGAGGAAAGTCCAAAAGAACAGTCAACTGAAACCTATGGTTATTGGGATGCCCACCAGAAAACACTGCACTTCATAGACGGCTACAAACTAATTTGGAGATATCAATGTATCGAACCCGGGGCCTTTGGGATGTCAGTAAAAAGTGCATAAAAGCCACTGAATCATGGCTTTTCATAACGAGTAACGACTAATTGGACGACCCATTTTGAAACACTCCGTGTGGGGATGGATTGTGATGTGCGATCTTAATGTGGACCTCAAATCGCCTCGCCTTCTCCACACCATCACTGGGATCGTAACTGATGTAGCGAATGGATAGTGAATGTTGGTTGGCTGACCGGTCAACATTGAGATTGCTCGTCGCAATCCATTCAGCACACAATGAGTGCGTCAAAATGACTCACCAACCAGACATTGACTTCTTTAACAAGCATTGGCCGCGGTGATTCGGTTGCCTAGGAGGAGGGGTTTTGACTAACATTCCATAGGCAATGGAGTTCGAGCACCTGCTAGCTCTTCCTGGTCGGAGCCCGTCGTGGAGCATTTTTAGGCAGGCAACTCACAGCTTCCATCTATGCTTCATCAGTTACGGTCCCAGTGATCGTGGAGCAAGGCGGAGCGCTGCCAACGATGTTGCCTTCTAAGCGTTCTGTCGGGTCTTCCTTTGTCGACTGGTATGTATTGGTATCACTGAGTAGGTGTGGTGCTTTCACCATGTAATCTGATTTGTCCATTATAACAGTAAGGCGTGCTTTGTCGGCCGGCAATATAACTATGCTCTTGTCTTTCTTGAGGTTCCCCAGAGCTTTCCGTTTAGTGGCGTTGAATATGATGGTTTCAGCTTTATCACTGTGTGTTCGATGGCATCCAATTCACCAGGGAGGAGAAGAACAACGAGCAGTTACCATTCTTAGACGTTCCCATAAGACGGATTGGAGCTGAACGATTGGAAACAACAGTCTACCGAAAAGCAACGTATACCGAACAGATCCTCAATTACGACAGCAATCATCCGGCAGTCTACAAACGCAGCTGCGTGCGAACCCTTTTCAAACGAGCAAACCGCAGCTGAGACGGGCAGAGGAAGACCATCTCTTCAATCTGCTCAAGCAAAATTCGTACCCAAAAGGCTTCATCCTACGTTGCGTCGCACCACAAAAGGCTGCTCAACACACCTCGACAAATGCAACAGTTGAAAAGAGAACAACTGTCCTAAATAAACGGAATCTCTGAAATGGCAGCGAGGCTTTAAATTGCCTTTTGGAGTCAAAGTTGCACACCAACCAACGGAAACTATTCGCAGTAAACTCTTCAAAGTAAAATAGAAACATAGCAAGTAGAAAGAAACTGGTGTGATTTATAAGATCTGCTGCCGGAACTGCGACGAAAACACAAGGCTACACGAACACAGCCTAGCCATTCGTCGCCACGATGACGTCAGTGCATATAGATGCCGAGAACCATCAATACGACCTAGAGCATGCCAGCATCCTCGGAAGGGCTAAAAGCGGGCAAGCACTGAGTTCATTGAAGCATGGCATTCACAGCAGAACTCGATCAATAACCGCTTGGATATAGAAGTCGCTTAGGAGGCACTGCGAATCAGACCCCTGAAGCCGCACTGATGATGTTGACTAGTCAGGCAACGAAACATCTGCACAATAATCACTCAGCTCGGAGAACAACACAAAATCATCAGTGTTGATTCTCCCTCGTCTTAAAAGTGGCCAAATAGAAGGTTACTGATTAGCAACGTATCTATCACGCTCTCGTCAGCGCTAGATTACTCGAAAAATTAATTACAAGTGGAATCATCGACGCCATCCATTGTTATGGGCTGCTTAACACATCCCAGCATGGGTTCCTCCATAAACATTGCTGTACAACTTGACAGTTGTACTGCCTGGATCACATCAAAGAAGCCAGTGACTCCAATTATGCAGTCATAATACTGTTTCTGGATATGCAAAAAGCATTCGATCGGGTGCCACACAAGCGACAAATGAAAAGAATCGAGCCATTTGGAATCAGAGACTCCCTATTTGGTTGGCTGACATCATACCCAAATGGGCGTTACCAGATAGTCACTCTGGGTAATCATAACTCCTCCCCATGTCCAATCACTAGTGGTGTCATCCAAAGGAGTGTATTTGGCCCTTCCCTTATCCCACTCTATATTAACGATACCACGATGTTCATAAAACATGACAGGACATTTTTGTTCCTGGATGACAATGATTGTTTATAAATTTCGACGAGACGAACTCCAAAGCGCAGTGTTGCTCGTTCAAGAAGACATCCATGCAGTTGAGAAATGGTGCGACCCATAGATAATGAGGATCTCAGCTAGTAAATCATGCGTCATGTCATACGGATGTTTGGTCCTGAAGAGTCAGTTAAACTGAACAATGAACGCATCTATGTGAAACGGTCGAACCGTGTTGCCTAGGTATACGATATTTTCCGAACTTTAATTTCTCAGAGAAAGCTGAGTATCAGATTACAGGCGCCAAAGGATCCATGGCTAACGAATGTCATGAAATCCATACATCGCCTGCCAGAATCGAGCTTTTCAAAATACTCACACTTCCTGTTCTTGAATACTGTACCATCATTTATGGGAACATGCGTTTGGGTGACAGTAAAGCTTTGGGAAATCTGCAAAGATCATCAACCAAACGTTCGTTAAGTAAATCATCCTCCTTGAGCTATGAGGAGCGCTGCCAGCAGCTTAAGTTCGATCCCCTTTGGTTGTGACGACGGAAACGTAACCTGATGCTGATACACAATCACATAAACTAAAAGACACTCCAATCTATGAACAATAAAGTTGCAAAATAATTTCACACGGGAACCACGTAAAAAGACTTGTAAACTAATTGTACCAGGACAACCATTCGATCCAACTTCTTCCTCGTCAGATACGCTACAGTGTGGAATAGCCTACCAGTCCCTAGCAAGTCTTGCACGAAAGTAAGAAGATTCCGCATCCAAATTAGAAATTTCCTAGCCCAAAACTCGATAATAACTGTGTTTGCATCGAGTAAATCACCGAACGAATCCTTCCAAGATGGACCAGGAAATAAATGACCAGAGGGGGAAAAGATGTTACACAAAACGCAACAACAACAAAAGTTATGTGCTTCAAAACATTTTGATGTCACACCACCCAGGATATATATCTCACGCATGAGCATGATCATCACTGTACTCATGAGCTATCTCCAATTTAGGGACAGCTTCTCGCACAACCGAGAAATATAACTACTATTATTATAACTCATAACATGGTACATGATCCCACACGTCTGACGATTTAGTCTGCCAATCCTTCCACAAATGCTCCACTATGTGCGACCCCAAGTGGTGTAAACCAGTTAGGCGTAGAAACCGTGGCAGAAGAGTGATCTCGCTGCACTCGAGACCCAACAGCCGTGAGGAATTAAAACTGTTGTGGATTGGTTGACATCGCTATTACCAACAATGGCGGGAAAGGCCGTCTACGGAGTGACCTCATATTGGTCTACCAGAGGTTGAAGAACCCCACTCACTGTGGTCGTCAACTTTGAAACATAAGCAGAACAATAACCCAAGAGGTCCTCAAATGCGGTGGGTTCCTAAGCGTAATCGGTTCGATAGTCGCCGGAATTTCGCTCTATGACAGTTGTCAGCCACGGGAGGTCCGTCCGAATTATACCCCTTCAGAATCCGCGTCGTTCCTACCTAATACCTCGGAACTTAGACTCAAATGGTGCCTCTCAACTACACGAGGGGGGCCCAAATGATAACGAACACATTTGGTTGGATACTGTTGTTGACCTGGCGAGGAGTCGACCTCAAGGATCTTCGTGTTGTTGCCCAAGAGCTTAGGCGTTTCTCACCTTTAGCCGACGTGTAAAGAGACCTGACGTTAAGACGTTTGCATTGCATGAATAACTCACATCCATCGAGGAGACAGCATACCGCACTGTGCTCACCAGCCTCCCTATGGAATCGAAATAGTTGGGTTTACATTTGTGCTCACGTGCGCACAGACAAGAGGTCCATTTTGCCCGAGACATCTACTTTTGAATATGTGGCTTTCACCCAAGCTACTCTAAGAAACATGATAAGTCTTCGTTTCGTTTCACCCGCAATAAATCACTGCGTTATTGTTTATCATATATGCGTAGGCGCATAAGCTTTGACGGATGCACAGAATTTTATAAACAATAAGTGAAAGTGTGTTTGCGTCGATTCGATATCCGATGTCGACTAGATGAACAGTGATCGTACCATGAATAGTCTCAACGAGATCTTAACGTGACTACAGTGAACAATGCTCGTTGAAGTGAATGGATAGATGCCCTGGCGTTCGACGGACGTCAGAACTTCCGCATATGCATTTAAAGCAATGAAAAGTACCAGTCTGTGCAAGTTGTGCGTATTCGGTACGTTCGCCGCCAAAGCGATTGCACACGAACGCTGCAGTACTGATACTTGGGAGATCGACCTAGACAAAGTGAAGAAATGTGTAATCAACCGCCTGATAGCTACGACTCAGTCTGAATGTAATGTAGAAATACTCCTTTCGGAAAGAATCGATTTTTGGGACAATCCGAAGTAAAACATCATACTAAGCAATTCTTATGTTTTATATGAACTAATGTACTGGAGACTGATATAATCATGGAATAATTTGACTATTGCAAGTGGTTGTGCAAAGTGATGTCACATAAAGCGATGTCAAGTGAGGATTTTCGTTTGTAAATTGTGTGGAAAATACTGATTCTGTCGACAAAATGAAGGCTGTCAAGCTCTGTCACACTTATTCAAAGGATAAAACAGAGGTTTAAAAATTAACGAAACATGCTTACCCGCTTTCCGTAAAGAACAAAGGTTTAAAGCGACGTCTGGTGTACGGTGGCGCATCTGCGTCGGCCAATTTCGTACTAAGCTGTAATGCACACGCTATCGATGGCATGACCAAATGCAACATGCGATCACGTAAGACGGCTTCCCGGTGAGCTGGGTGACTCTCGCGCAACAGTTTGAAGACATCGTCGTACACTTCCCTCGAGTTGGACCGGAAGTGAGTCAAGCTGCCTAGGAGAACTGTGGGTGTCTTGTTGTTGAGAAAGAGAGCGACACCAAGACCCGGAGCGCTTGGTACAAGCAAAACACCTGGCCAATGGAAAATATCAAGTAGATTAAAGAAGGGGAGCTAAATTCAAGGCATTGGATAATGTCAAAGCTGATTCTTCGTTTGTGTTGGTTTAAAAATTGAAATGCATACTGCTTACAAGAAGAGACAAGGTTTAAACATTTTGGTTTTTTCCGTCTAGATAAAAGGAGATATATCACAGGATATTTCAGTCGGCTGATAACTTAAGATGGGTAATGGAAGCAAGAAGATGAAGTTAGAGGTAAGCGGCGGTGTTTGGAAAGCTGTACCGCTTGACATACACAAAATGAACTGAAATGTGCAAGGTGATGTTAATAAAAAGAACAAGCATTTGTTTATCAATGGCTTAAAACTCATACACAAGAAAGATTGCAAACTGGGACCTGAGTGGGGACATGCGATGGGTCCAAGTGCACCGCGTATTGCACTAACAAAAGTTGCTTATGTACGTAAGCTAATAGGTAAGTGAATGAATGGCGGAAGTTTTCGAATCACGAAATACACAGCAACCCTTGTAGTGTCAAAGTAAAGCCAACTCCGCGATAGATACGACGAACTATCAACCACAGCGGTCGACTGCTAAACGAAACAAGTGCTGGACACTGTATCCGTATCGTTTAGTCGCTTTGTCTACCAAGCGAATGATCCAGCCGCTTAAAACTGCCCCGATCGCGCTGGACGCACCAAACGCGTCGAGTTTGAAAATACAGCCAACTCAGCGCACAGGTAACCATAAGTACCCGGTGATTGAGCGGAAAGGCATCGAACAACGCAATAGTTTGTAATGACCAATCAAAATATGCCAACTTTACCACTCCCAGATTGACAGTCGTATGTACCTTCTCTTTTTGTCAAGAAAATGCACGAACAGAAATCTGGTGTTCCAATTAGCTTGGCAAGTTTCATTTTAAGTGTTCCAAGCTCACAGTGAACTAGTTGAAGATAAGCAATAGTAGATCGGATTCTCTGTGGTTCTGTGCAGGATGTACGGACATACAACTGGTAACGGTTGTGCATAAGCTATCGCAGAAAGTCGGGAGATTGGTGGCAATGACTGAACAAATTTAAAACAAAATATCGATTCATTTGAAAAAAGTATGGCACAGAGCAAGCCCTAGTCCTTCCTACAAGGCTCCGCTTCAAAACTGAGAAGCACTTTAAAATGTGCCACTTGGGGCTTTAAATGTTAATGCCATCAATGTCCCAAATACGCCTGAAACAATCACCGCCAGTCCGATGGGAATAAGTACGACCAGGGTATCGTCCACCCTTCAAACTGTTCCGAAATCTAGGAAGGACGGCGCCACTAGTGGTGGTTGGAACATGGTTCCTGTCAAAGGCAACCAGAAACTTAAGTCTTCAGTTACCCCCACTGGACCCAAAGTAAATGAGGAAGGCAAAGTTGTACTTACATGGCCCCACCAGTTGTATGCAGACCAGCTGGGCAGGTGACCTCAACCCGTGCTGCATTTAGTGTACCTTGGGTAATCTGCACCCATGTTCCAGAATCGACGTCAAATTCCGCAAAAGATATACAACTCGATGATGTGAATACTGAATACTGTATTCTAGAGCAAGTAGAAATGAATTCTGTACAACTCATTCGAAATATGGTGAAAAACGTTATAAAAATTTTCAGTCTTGAATATCGGTATCGTTCTCATGTGATATTTAAAATATCTGACTCACAGTATTGCAGGACTCACAAATATGACATGCCATCGTAAGTGTACCATAGTTCTCTGAATCGAATAGTGGTAAAAGATAAATCTAACAATGCTTTGAACTGGTTCACAGATGTTAGCTCTATCATATGTTGAGGCAAATTGTTCCAAATATTTATCACTCTCTGTTCGAAGAACAGTGGGTGGGGAACTCGCTTCACATCCGGCACGACAAGTTTGTATCTGTGTCCGCGTGTGCTGCATGGTCCTCGTAAGTGCAGCATTGGCGTCAGCATGGGGAAGTCACCGAGATGTAGAATGTGGTAGGTCATAATGAGGTCGACTAGCACTCGACGGTAGGACATGGTGTAGAGTCCTAGTTTCTCGCACCGGTCTTCACACCCCAAGACAGTGGAATTTTATGTGCGAAACCATAGGTAGTATTAATACCGCCAACTTGAAGCACATCACCCAAAATCAGAGCACTACGGTGAACCGAGACTTCACCGAGTTGTGCTGACTTCCGCGGATGAAGCAGAAGCTGTCCTGTTATCAACAGCTCGCCTTCGGAATGGATTATGTTCCATCCGCATCATCCCGGATATTATTTGGAGCGAGCGCAAACAGGCAAGGTACGGAAGGAATTCGTAGCCAGGACCATCTATGAACACGCCATTCCCGAGGCTGGAGGTCACAATGAGCGCAAAGCGACCACTCACGACTAGGAACAGTGGCGATACATTCGAGAGAAACTGCCCCCGGAAAACGTCATAGTGCAATCGATCTCGAGGCTACGTAGATCGCCAAATTACAAAGGATGTGGCCCGAGAATTGGGAAAATGGTGCTTCAATGCAAACAAATGTCAAGAAGGATATTGGTGTGTTGGTATGCGGGCCGCAGCAGCCTTTCTACAGAGCACCGGATCAAAGCATCATCCCCTATGGAAACACCTGAGAGCAGTCAGTTAGTTGGACTAGTTCCCGACAACAGTCCGGATAACTTCAAGCAGCTAGCCAACGAAACTGGCAAGCACACCCCATACATTATATACAAAGAGAGAAGTAGAGATGATGGCTGGGTCCTGATACAGATAGTTTCGTCATCGCCCAACCAAAAAAAGATCAGTAGCCGACTTTCACCAGTGGGCACAACATTATACCCAAAACACACATCCTCTATTCACTGCTAAGTACAGAGAAACTTACCTGCATGCACACCAATACATGAGGTCTCTTGAACAAGCTTGCCGAACTGCGACTACGTCAAGCATCATATGCCTGGGACCGCATACTCGTAACTGAAACTTGTTTATTCTCAGAAACTACCGACACCGAAGTAGCGATGTATGGTATGTCCCTTCCTCGAAACGATCGACCCAGCAAAGGCGGTGGAGTAACTTAATACTACCGTAGCAATCTGCAGTGTGAACCAGTGGACGATCCAGAAAAGCTGATCATAGACTAACTCTGGTGTAGTCTGCAACTGAGACGCAACGACACTTGCCTTTTAACAGTTGTTTATCATCCCCCAATGTCCACCCCAAAGATGGACTCAAGCCTGACATTAGCCGTTGTGAGGATCGTATGATGACGATACAGCCATGTTATTATCTCAGTCGACTTCGATGTTCATGATCTAGAAGTTCCGGCATCCCCAACGAGCATTTCAAGGCCGACCTGCAAGAGCTAATGGCACGCATCCCGCTCCTCAGACATGTCAGTTCACCTACCCGACTCAGGGCTGGAAATACACCATCTGTGTTTGATTTACTGCTCACGAACGTAGAGCTCATAATTGAGAAACAAGAGATGGAGAGAAGTTTAGGGCGGAGTGACCATGTAACAATACCCTACGACTTTGTGTGGTATGCGGAATATCCACAAGGACATAGTGGCTCGTTTCGAAGAAGCACACAGTACGACGTACTAACAGAACTTGTTGGAGATGCCATCTGAGAGTTGGAAAGTTCAGTGGTCTCACTACATCCTCCTCGTTCTGTAGGAGCACATTCATTTATTCAAGGTAGAACCCAAAAACGCGTGGCAATAAGAGACGCAGCGTTGCATGTGTACAGAGTGAACCCTAGCCATGACAATTGGAGCAACTATTTAGTGTATCCTAATCACTGTATCCCACTTGTCTGTGAAGACAAACTAGTACACCGGCAGAATCTAGCGGAAAGATTTTGCGCTAACAAGCTCCCGTACAAGCTTCCCGAGTCCGAAGCTTGGTATTCCCCATACATCTCAACAATCGGATGTGCTTAAACTGCTGATGATGCAGCCAACGTACTACAGCTACAATATGCTCAAACATTCCGACAAGTCACCAGCATGTGTCACATACTTGTCCCAGTACCCCAGATACCAGTATTTACACACGTCACTGTTAGTTCAGCCACCAATTTGAAGAAGCTGCTATCGTTGCGCATGGATAGTTCCCCCGGAGTTAACAACATTCCCTCGAAAGCACTGCAGTTGGCAGCCACGATGATAGCTGAACTATTAACCTACTTTTTCCAAAGATATCTGAATGAACAGCAGGTCTCCAACATGTAGAAGCAGGGTATAATTACTCCGATTTTCAAGGGTGTTAGCCGTTCAGAGCCTGCCAACTATCACTCAGTGATTCTCCTCCCAGTGCTCTCAAAGTTGATGTAGTCTATCATAGCCGACGTACTCATGGATTATCTAGAAAAATATGACATCATAGCACAGGAATAACACGGACTGCATCAGCATCGGCTATGTACTACCAACCTACTAACTGCGTTTAGTAGTTGGACCGAAATGGCCGGCAGTGGGACCGACAATGATGTCATCTATCTCGACATCTCCAAAGATTTCGACCGATTAGAGCACGGGATCTTTCCAAAAAATTTGCAAGCGTACGGAACTGGGAACCCTACCCTTGGATAGAGCGAAAATTTCCGTCTTCAGCAGCGACTTCAGGTTCGAGTACGTGGCTCAATTTCTGATCCTACTGATGTGGACTGCGGTGTTCCAAGAGGGGCAGTGTTGCGGCCGCGCCGATTCTTCATTAACAACGTCGCGCGTGTCATCGAGTCAAATGTCCTGTTATTTACAGATGACACCAAGAGATAGCGGCCGATCGATTGTCAGTAAGATCACGAGATGCTGCAGCGGGACTCAAACTGTGCTTAGAAGTGGTCGAAAGCAAATCTACTGCCGTTTAACGCTGAGGAGTGCAAAGTGAACAAGCCCACTTACGCATATAAGCTTAGAGACCAGGTGTTGAAAACCGTCTCACAGGAGCGCGACCTTGGGGTGGTGATGCATGACGACCGTGGCTGTTCGAAACAATCCTTGAAGACGTTCAATAATTCAAACAAACATATTGGTCTCTTAACGAGGGCGTTCGGCAGGTTCAATCACTCCAGCGAGATATTCCTGCCCTCTACACGCCAACTGGACACGCACAGACTACAACAGAAGCGGTCACCGCCTTACGTCATCAATTGCCCCCAAACTTCGAGAACACGGATTCGTCGCCTATGCTGTTCACACAAGTTATACTGCCAGCAGAACTTTTACGGTTATAGATATTCTGAAAAGGCTAAATTCCCTCCGCTAGCATACCTCTCCAGGTGCTGATAATATTCGACCAAAGGCGCTGAAGTTAGCTACATTGAATATGGCGGATCCAATCTCTAGCTTCTTCCAACGATAGCTCGACGAGGTGTGTGTTCCCACGATGGAGAAGAACGGAACCGTGACTCCCATTCACAAAGAGGGAAATCGAACAGATCCAGTCAATGAAAAGTCTCCTGCCAGTGCTAGTCAAAGTCATGGAGTCTACTAATGCCGACGCGCTCATGAATTACTCGGAGGCATGCAAAACCATAGCAATAGAACAGCATGGATATCGTCAGAACCGGTCTTACAGCACAAACCCGTGGCTCGCTCGTTTGCTCCAGGTGGACTGAAATTGTTGATAGCAATGTGTGGGGATTGACGCAGTCTAACTGGACTTCTTAAAGGTGTCCGACTGTCCGAACGATCGCATCCTCATTCGCAAGCTTCAGAGCTGTGGAAGTGGTAACCCAATTCTCGGGTGGATAGGTAACTTTCTGATTCAACGATTTCTGAATGTGTGAATTCGCAGCGCTAGCTCTGACCCTATCGATGTTCAGTGCGGAGTGATACAGGCCTCAGTAGTTGGTCCACACCTATTTCTGATTTACATAAACGACCTTGCAAGAGTGATGACTTTCAATTTCATAGGCTGCGCTGATGGTTTCAAGACATGACGGGCCACCAAAACAACGCCTGACCACGTAACGCTTCAGGATGGCTTTGACAGGGTATAAGAATAGGCGATTCAGAAACTGCTTCATTTCAACGTCACCAAGTGTAAGACATTGAGCGTATGCTATCAGTGCACTTGCGACTACAGGCTGGGGAATTAAGCTTTGCATTGTGCTACTACTGAATGCAATCTAGGTGTGACAGTACAGGAGGATCTCGGCTGTTCACGTCAGGCAGAGGCGTCCGAAAAAGTTAACCAAGATTTTGGCCTTTCGCAGAGTGTTCAGATGCTTTGACCTTTCAGTCTTCTCTCAGATGCTCAATGCCTAAATTAAGCCCCATTCAGAATACTCCATACACATCTGGCAGCTCTGGCACACAGGCACGATCTAACCGCACTTGAACTGCCACAACGAGGAGCGAGCAAGAACGTAAAGGATATGTTTCATCTCCATTATCAACTGAGGTTAGGTCTACAGAGGACAATATCGACACCTGCGTGGTGATTTGATGATGACGTATGTTATCCGAAGGAATCCAAATGACGCTTGTAGTCAACTTCTGAAGCTGAATCACAATACTACTCTGAGAGATCGCCAGCTAAAGTTGACCACACAGTATAGCCGGTTGGATTGTCGCCGGAATTTCTTTTCACTTCGCGTGTACCAACCATGGAACGCCCCCCTCCACACTAACGGTATTCAAAAAAGGTCTCGACGATACAATCCTATATTAATATTAGGCCATATAATCCACTATATCCGCGCGTCAACCTAGCACTACAAGCCAACGTGCACATTTTCACTTACTGCACATAATTTGTTAAACGCTACTACTGGATGTACGTAGCCCGTTGGCCCAAGGAAGCTGCACATGAACTACAACCACTCCCCATATTGCTTTGTATGCGCACATTCAATTCTCATTTCAAACTACCGTTATACAGCAGTGCAGTTAAATATGTAGTCACTTATCCTTTGATCTCATTTTTCTGACTCTAACCACCCTAGGGAACTAGTCAAGCACGTTGTTTTACCAGTGATAAATCATTGTTCATCTTCTCCAACATACTCAATGCATATGCGAAACCGCACGTAAAGTACGCGATCCGAGCCTGGCAACCTCGACCAAAACACGATCTGGTTGCAGTGAAGAACCCAGAGCGAAGGGCAACAAAAGATGTAAAGAGATTGCTCCACCTGCCATACCAACTGAGACCGAAAGCCTTGTGAGTGTATAGCGGGTTATCATTGTTTATGGCGCGATCTATTCTGGCGTAGCAGATCTAGGAAAACCCGCCCCATTGGCCGCCATCTTTAGAAACTTAACCGCAACACTAATTTAACGGGGCACTAGATGGAACTGGCCACCCAACACAGTCGACTGGAATGCAGCCGGAATTAATTTTCCCTCCGAATTTGTCAACCGTGGAACTTCATTCCGACTCTCGTCATTTCCGCGCCCACGATACCCACTGTTTAAAAGCGACTCCAGGATGCATCACATCAGCTAGATTAGTTGATTTGATTTCTGTTCATAAACATTGTGCTAACCAACCTCCACGGAATCGAGGTAGACGGATAGTACGTTGAGTCCATAGATGAATTTTTCACTTTAGTGTCACGATTTTTTGAATTTATCTAATTCATACAAACCGTCCCTCTGGATCTGTCAAGCTTTGGCCTTTTTTAAAACGCATTATACCATTGTTCCATTGCTTGATATGTAGGTAGGAGTTATGCTTACCTGTATAACACCTTCCACCCCGATTGATGATTTCAGAAAACTGCTAACCTTTGTAAGAGGACGAGGAGGACGGTCCCCGTGAGCGTGCTAGGATCAAAGAATGGTTCCATCCAGTATAGAGCGCACTATGGTCCAGCCACCGCCTTGTATACGTCTGGTACGCATGGTTTCCTAATTAAGCATGAATGTTTCTGCTCTGCTTGTCGAAGGAGTGTGGGCCGGCTCCGTTGATCAAACGTGGCTCCCATCCACATGCCATTAGGTCTTATTCCTTCGGCTTTACACTAGATATGGGGTGTGTGTGGATGAAGCTGTGGGTGGTGCAGCGCAAGCCACCCATGGTTCCTCTGCAGGCACAGGCGTCCTGTGGCTGTCGCAGTGGCAGAAAATCCGGAATCGGATGCCGCCAATCAATTGAATGAATCGACTGGTAAGTAGACTGATAAGTAATTGAGGTGTTGCTGCTGGTATCGGTCTCAGCGCATGCGCACAATTAGATCAAGGTTGAAAAAATAGCAAAACAGTAACAAATGTGGAAAGGGAATTCCTCTGATAGTAACAAGAAGCTAAAAGAATCAGTGTCAGGACAACAAAAGGGCCAATCTGAGAGAGAGCCCACAACATGGGTTATGGGCTTGTCGCACCAATGAGATTGAGATCGTAACAACAATAATACCAATACCAGTCTAAACAGCGGCAGTTCGAACTGGCGGTTTATGTCTTGAATGGTCCACTGCACTGGCTCGCTGAATGTTATCGAGAACAAGGAAAGTGGAATTGCAAAAATCCGTCAAAGCATTGGACTATTTTGCAAAACATTCACAATGCAAAATTCCATATCCACAACGTACAAGACGAAAATCCGGCCAGTGTTAGACGGTTATGCTTTGGTCTACGGTAGTGTAAGAATAAGTAATCACCAGAAACTGAAGAGGCTGCAGTGATCGTGCAACTTGACGCGTTAAGTATCAGGCGTGGGCAATTTAATGTCTCTTTGTCATTTGATATCACACCACCTAGTTCATGCCCCTAGCCTAGATTTGAAATTCGACGATGTGTCAAACAATAGTATTCGAAGCTTTGATAACTTAGTAAAAACAGAAAGGACTACAACTTAGACACGCAAGCAATTTTCGTTCAACTTTTACGCAAAGAATGGGAACAAGCAACAGTCCAAGTTGCGAGAATGCAAATCACCCGAAACTTTTCGTAAGAAGATTCGACATCAGTTGACTGTTGAAAATGGCATTGGGCTGATGCTACAAAGTGTAGCGGAAGAAGTTGCTTATGAAAACAGTCTGGCAGATATCTAAGCTGGGGTGTCACACGCCATTATTATACCTAAGCTCACATCCTCATCCGCCAATTTCTTGTTAAACCATTTGATCTGTCGCGTAACAATAGAGGGACAATGCAACATGGAACTCTGCAGGACGTAAGCTGTAATTCAATGTATTTTCTTCGATTTGTGAACATTTTGATGTTTAGTTAAATAACAGTATTTTATACCTCTCCGACGCCGCCCATGAATATTCTGAAATAGCACTTTATTTATAAAAAGTCTTCTCTGTATTTCTAACTTCTTGCATTTCAGGTATTAGCTGTTGACTGATATCCCCGGCATGGGTGCGTTTGGTGTGAAGGCTGACAAGGTAACCGCCTTTCGAAAAATAACCCCGACCTCGATTAGATTGCTTCCAGAAGCCAGTTGGTCGTTACTCCGGGAGACTGGGTGCACGGTCCACGTTACCATGCTAGACTCAATGAGTGTCCCTGCCACCGCCTTGTGTACGCCTGGTAAGCATTATTCCCTGTCAGACAGGAATGATAATGCGCATGTTGAAGGAGCATGAGCCGGGTCCGTTGATGAGACGTGGCTCCCGTGCGCATGCCTACCGCTCTTATTCCTTCAGTTTTACACACGATATAGGGTGTGTGGATGGAGCTGTGTGAGGCGCAGCGTAAGTCATCCATGGTCCTTAGTATGTGCAGGCGTCCTGTGATTGTCCTAAGGAAGCAGCAGTGACAGGCAAATCCGGAAACGGACGGTGCCAAACATATATATATATATATATATATATATATATATATATATATATATATATATATATATATATATATATATATATATAATGTGTGGTATTCGGTACCACACTGAGCTTTGCAACCCGCTTGCACTACCGTAAGTGATATCACTAGTTATTAGCTGGATGCTCCGTAGGAGTCAGACAAATAATGATACCTTGATTACGAAATCAACGAGCAAACAAAAAGCAGAACATTTGATCCAAAGTACCAACATCTGGAGACTTTTCGCGCAAAACTGTGGTTCTATTTTTCTATTCGCTAGTGTGAGTCTACCAGCATTTGACTTCTGTAGACGCTGTGCACAAATGCATACCGCCTCTGCAGAACGGCAAGCACCGATCGATCGCTGGTGTGCGTTTTGGTGGTCCGCATCTTGGCTGCACAATAAGCCGATCGATTGATGGTACCCGAGTGACATACCACGCGTCGTGGTTATTTGTTATGCTAAGAACACCGTACTCAATGAAGGAGTGCAAGATACACCAGTCGGAGAAGACACAAACGCAGGGTATGCCCGGAGTCACACTGACCTCAGTGAAAGACCGAGTGTTAGTTACCGAATCACATAAGCCAACCTCGCGCGAAAACAGATAATGAGATGGGTAAACAGTAGCCATGCTGTGCTATGAATAGATGGTGCTATGGATGGGTAAATATCAGGTGTATACCAGTTCAAAACTTATCTCTTGATACTCTACTGCGACAGTCGATTGATGGGAACAATAGCGAGGCGATCCGTCCTCATCGAAATATGGAATTACGAAGCCGGTTGAGGTAGGCACTGCTCCGGTTCCGCTAAGTCGGCACAGTAAACATTCCGGCTAGTTTCATTGTATCTAATTTAGAGCCCAACACAGAGCATGATAAATGTGTGAGTGATGACCGGAGTAAGTTTTATCGTGATTAATAAGATGCTCAAATCAAGATGAGTGCTGCATTTAATAGGTGCTAGGATCTGCACTACAAAGGAATCCTCTTGTACATCCAGTTGAATTTAAAGGGTGACGTGTGTAGAGGCCACTAGTGAGGTCATGTTTGAGGTGACCTCCAGTAAAATAGCAGCCAGACGGGGAGTCATCCAGTAGGATTTAGAAACATTCTGCGAAATCTAATTCTCAGCGGTGGAACACTACCTGCTATCTCTGTTGCCCGGCACTTATTCGACTGCTCAATGTGCCGAAAACCCCGCGAGACACTCAAGGTAATCAACAAACAGAACAAGCTTAAGTTGTTGCGTGTTGCTGTGGCTTCTGTTATCCGGCGCTTGGAGCCTGAGCTTCGAAAAGGACTTGTGCTCGTGGCCAACCTTGCTTTACCTTGGTAACGCGTGAGCAAACTAAGCATCGATTTCTGGTATTGATCTGTCGTTTCCAACCGTTGGAAAATTTTCACCTATTACCGAGAGGCTGCACAGCCCTAACATATCTGCTGAAATCTCTTCGGTGATACCACCATTAGCAGTGCACAGCTAGCTAGACCAGTAAACCGATCAATCACTTCAAGCCTTTGTTAGATGGTAGCAAGAAGTGGAAAAGTAATAACCAGTGATAGATCAGTAAGCAGAGCTTGTACTGGGCTTGAAGCAAATCCAACTAAGTCTACGTCATGGGCCCTAGAAATTCAGAAAGATCATCGCCGGTAAATTTAAAGTCGGTAAGTATTGCTGTGTTTAGATGCAAGGATTGAAGTTGACAGAAAGAATGAAAACAATCTCGAAGCTTGACGGCCCATAGGCAGCAGACAACATCGGTTAGGTGAACAATGTAAATCGTTGCCGATGACGGCAACCAGCATGGTGTCAGTAACAGGTCAGAAGAATGACCACAGGTTAGATCCAACGAAAATGAAAGGCAGTACATCAATGTCATAAATGGCGATAATGGGCTTGCGGTACCTACAACATCGGTTAATCCAGCGCATTTTAAAGGGCAGGAATAAAATGTTAGCAAAAGTAGACGTGGAGTTAGGATATGTACGCACTGATGGTATGGTATCGAGTTATCGAAGTGTCCATGGTAGAGTTCAGCGCAAGCTACACACAACATCTGACTCCTCGGTCTGACTAGCTGAACAGATTCAAGCGGGCTAGTAATCTCCTAAGAAAACAAACTAACCAAACGCAAACTGCTCTGACCGCAAGCTTCGCTAGATGGCTGGCGTCTTAAAAAAACAAAAATGGACTGCTCGTTAGGTTCCGAGTGGAAATCCTGTGACACCTTGTTAAGGAAGCCTGACTATACATTGCCATTCGACATTTGGTTATGCTAACGAAAGGGAGGCATGGGTCTAGCTAGGGACTCATGATACAAGGGGGACAGTGGTGTTAAAATCGGTTGCTGAGAGCGACAATGGGGTCAAATAGTCATGGAGACTCGTGGCTAGTTCAGAATGACAATGCAAACGGAGGAGCATCCCATGAAACGATATAACGGCGGATATACTAAAAGGATCATTGCGATAAGTCGATCAATGGATACTACGACCGTATTTTGCTCTGAGGATACAAAAGAGGATCTTGGAAAGATGGGACACGAAAAACGGGAATAACTTACAAGGCACTGAGAGCACGTTAATAAGGATGCTAGCGCAGTAGACAATCAGGTTCAACACAAGTAGTTGTATAATTTAACAGCTCCATGACGCCAGAACAACGCACAGATCGGCAAACTATAGGCGAACGCTAGTCAACAGAGTTACTCTCTCGTACCTTGGCCCTGAATGCGCATACCAGATCGATTGATAAGTAAGAGAAAGATAATGTCAGCCGCGCATGCTGGCCAAGTCTGATACATTGTCACTCGGTTTAGGTACACTAACAAGAGTGTAAGAATCGCGGAGACAACTCTAGCGGCCGTAATAACATGGAGACATTAGGCCTAATGAAGTTTGTTAATGTGCTAACGTTTGCATGTGATATCGTGGCTACCCATACTATTCATACATCCGGGCAATCACTATCAAAGATGAGATAGTAAATAATCTAAGACAACCAGCACCCATGGATTGTGATAACGTGAACTACCCAATTAGCGTCGCTGAAATCATTCATACTATAGACTACAACGAATTCACAGTAATCACGACATACACCACATGCAACGAGGCGGTTGGCAAGATTGTGTAAAGCGTGGCATCAAACCGATGCAATCAGATACGTTTTGATGAATAACCGATCGCATGACAAGACGTGAGAGGCGGAATAGCAAGTGTGGAACATGGAAATGTCTGAGTTGCTTGTGTACACAAACCACGAAAGTGACTGTGTTTGGATGTCGACGGTGAAGATTTAAATGTGTGTACAGTGGAGGTCGAAATGAAACGCATGTTTCGTGCTGGATCTGAAAGAATGTAGAAGAGCCAACGCATGAGAATGCCGGATAATACCCAGCACGGTTAGGTGGTGGTCTAATTATAGCGGATTCGAATGTCACGTTAATTCATCAAGGGAATAGAAAGTGACACCGTGGAGATGAAGTATCGAGATATAAAGCAAACTGCTCAGAGGATGGTCTATACATTTTCTCAGCCAATTGAATCCATAACGCTTTTATGTTCCTCCTTGAGGAATTCATGTTCCTCCAGAGATCTTTCAAGATGGTTCTTAACGCTTTCAAATTGCATCCAGCGGAGACCAATGCCCCTAAATGTTACGATCCATGGAGCCACCAAACCCAAATAGAATAGATGACAGCAAAGTATCAGCAACAATCCGAATGGGAACGCCAGCTGTTACCGACGAAAAAAATAAACTTTCCGGACGACCAGAAAGAAGTACCTTCAAAACACCATTAAAATGACGTCCGAAGAAGGCGGTTTGCACATTAGGAAATGAGTCGAACGCAAACGCGTCGATTGGGTGGAATGGAGCTCAGGTTACTCCCTTGAGTTGTCAGTTAGAAAGCGCCCATAACACCCTGAAACGATATATTACTAGGAATCGCAAATCTGAGATGGAATAGACTGGTAGGAATGATCACATAAAAATGTGGCTCAAAAATCCGAAGTAATGCGTCAATGGAGGCTTGTAAATGATGTAAGCTCTAACAAAGTGGATAGATGATCTATTTACAAGCCCACGAACATTTCAAGGAGCGGTTTAGTCAGCCTGTTGTCATCGCCGCTTCTTGAGGCAGCTGAAACAACCAGGAGTTAGAGAATCAGGATGTCAAAGTGACTCGGTAAAACTAAACAGGACAACTGGACCCGAGGACCCAGCTCGTTTCGCTACAAACGAATGGCGGAAACCCTCCAGTTTTTGACCTTGTCGCCATATTCAGTACAATATGATACTGAAAAGGAGCAAATGTTGGGCAACTGAAAAGCGACAGAGTGTCGTCACCTTCAAAATTCACAAAGGCATCACAATGCGGCAGGTAACCGGTACTATGGACTCAAATCAGTGAACATTAAGTTAGTTACCGACCCGGCAGAGAATGAACTGATCAGTTCTACTCCGGCAATCGCTGTATCAGCGCTACACCGAGAGATGACACGATATTAGCGGCCAACCCTGATCCAAAAGTCACCATCTGCGCAGTTAACTCATCGTGTTTGCAAACCAGTCCACCCCTGAATTCTGTGCTTGACACGTCACTTCAAGAAAAAGTCCAAAAAGCGTATTTCCTGAGTTCGTCACGATATGCAGGGCACATGGGTGCTGCACTATCGTGCTTTTCCCCTGTGGTAACTAATACCCTGGACGGAACATCCTATTTGAGTTTGTTGGAAAATTTCCAACAGGTGTCCAGCTGGCATACAGAGAGCGCGCAGGCGATGTAGCCACCTTGAGGTCGGACGGTGGCGCACGAATCACCATCGCCTGTTGGATGTTCACACACCGGCTGCTCATACGTACGCGCGTGAATGTCTGTCTGTCGCTCACCCACTCAGGTGAAGTGCCCGACAACTTAACATGGATACATCCCTTTGGTAAACGATGACGAATAACATGACTCAGAGGGCATTACAATAGCTCGAAGGTTAGATGGCCTACCATGCATTCGGAAAAGCAACACATGACCGTTCAGTCCTGTCGAGACATGCCAGTGTTGCGTATCCCCCGGTTCCATCGGGAACCGAGCCCATGGCTTGCCGGCAGTATCGATTTATGCCATTAGCCAGCAGCTTATGCCACTCAGATGCTACTGTGGCAAACACTCAATACAATTAGATTAAAATCCCCTAATCGTTGGTAATGGCACATAGTGCTGCAAACTTGGACTGTTTACGATGTAGGTTAGTGATGGTGGATGGGACGACACCTCATGGGGTCTCGGCATCATTGAAGACCAGTGAAAACATCTGATTGTCGCAATTACCTGGGAAGCTGCATCACATATGGTGGCTAAATAAAAAAGAATTTCGGTGCAGTCGTTGAGGGCACGTATAGCCTTCACTTCCTCAGTCATCCATGGACATGACGAAATGCCAACTCACAAATCAACTGTAGCGTTTATGCGCGAATCAGGCAAGGCTATGAAACCTTAAGGACCCTAAAAGATTTGGAAGGTCGGAGCCCGCAAAACATTTTGTAAACTCGGTGGCACCAACCACTGAACACTGCGCAAGCTCATCAGATGATACTTAGTGATAAGCTATTCGGGTGCCGCCCCGGAGTTAATCAGTCAATCGTAGTTAAGGCTCTGCCTGCCAACTGAAGTGTATGCGAGTTCCGGCGGTATACTCCGCTACGTGATTTCCCAAGGTAATCGGGAGAACACCAAGTAGAAAGATATGGGGGATGAGCGAAAACATTGATCGAATTGGCGCACACAAACGCCCGAGATAAGAGTATATCGATACCTAGACACTGATCAAGAAATGGTGACCTTGTGGTGCGCGTAATGTCCTTGTCAGCCCTTTTGCCTGAAAAGTGGTGCAGAAAGTCTGGAGCTATAAAGCGTCTTCTAGTGTTCCTACCGAAAGCCGATTCACGGTTTCCTCACAGCTTACCTCCAATCTGATTGGAACATCGCGTGAGCAATGAGGGTGCTCGGCGAGGCATATTTGGCACAGGAAGAGCGAGTGAACCGCACAGCATCACTGCTTCACACACCAGGCCTTGATGGCTGGGCCACGTGTCGCCCATAGCAGAACACTGACTCCTGCAGCCTGTGTTATTTGCAAGATTAAAGTGTGGATAGAATAGGAGGGGAGGCCAGCCTATGATTTGGTCAAAAGGAGGTCCTCACCTCGAAATTGACGTCGGTTGGTGACCCCAAACTGCTGGGCTGGGGACCGGGGGACGACGAACACGTCTGGTTGGATACACTTGTTGACATGACAAGGACCCGAGTTCAATTGTGTTTGTGTTGTTTCTTTGTCCCTACCCCTCCCTCTTATCTTCCCCTTTCCAATCCCGATCGGGTTGTTAATGCATAAAATAAAACAAAGCAAAGTGACACTTCTGTTTTGGTTTGCTTCGTTACTTGCAACCTATTTTTGCTGCCACATGATTGAACCGTACTGCGGCACAATGCCTGAGTTGTTTCAGTCCCGCCCAATGTGCATGATGATGATGAAGGCGGTTCAGGTTCACGTCACCTCAGAAATTAACACGACAAAACGATGAGGTTGTTCCAAAACGATGTTAGGATTTACGTGCACAATAGCCGTGTAAGCGCCCAAACTGAAACACCTATTTTTGTCAGGTGGGAAAATTGGTGGGCATATCGAAGCCTCTATTTCAATATATCACATTTCTGGTGTAGTGCAAACAAGCATCGGTTGGTGACATACAATGGGGTGTGATGGAGACTGAACAAAACGGGAAACGGCTTCAAATGGCAACAAGCATCCACTAGAAAAATACGGAACATGTGAGTATGGCTAGGTTAAGTTCAAGATTAAAACACTACAGCGGGATAATGGGAACTACGTGGCACACCCACAGTGCTAGACGCATAGAGAGAACAAGTAAACACACACTAAGATACATATCAGGAACATGAACATGGGGACCGCACGAGATCAGTAGTACACAAGTAAATAAATAAATAAATAAATAAATTGTATATGGCTAGACGATGCGAGAAGCCGCTCCCAGAAGGGACAGATCAAATAATGGTACAACAGTATCATATCATGGTATAATAGATTTAAAAAAATGTGACCACAAAATGAAAATTTGTGTAGCGCGAAGCGGTCCAGAATATTTACATTCCTCTTGTTCTATCGTCTGACAAGTTTTTAGCAGTCACATGAGAGTTGATCGCACACGAGAAAAAAAGAGAATAAAGTGCTGCGGGCCAACAAAATATAACCACTTGTGCACTTGACCACATGCATTTTCAGGCACCATTAACTACGTTCTCAAAAGCGTTATCTAAGGACTGTGCTGTTCGAAACATTATTATCACATTTTGAACGGTTAAATAATCTTTTATCGAAAGCTTAAACAAACGCAATGTGCAACAAGTTCTGATAGCTCTTGGAAGTTTGTTCCAAAGCTTTGAGCAGTGTAGTAAGAAGAAACGCTCCCTAATTCGCGTATTGAACTTTGGAATCATGACCGTTGTCTCCTTATTTCGTAGCTCGTATCTAGTGTTAACGGCCATATGGACACAGTTAGCATAATTGTGCATGTGATGGTGAATTATTCTGTACAGGAAACACAAGTTCATCTTCATTATCCGTAGCCAAATTGGGTCAAGTCCAAGTTTTTCACTGCGCTCTCTGTAGGTCATCTTGGAGGAATATCCGCACAGCTTCTTTGTAAAGCGTCGCTGTACCCTCTCAAGAGCTTGTTGGTCAGATTTCCGCAGATTCGACTGTATTAGTGAGCAGTATTTCATGCCAGGTAACACATATGTTTTGTAAAGCCAGATACGAGATTCTTTGAGTTGAAATTTATGACAGATATAGCCAATAGTCTTCATGGCTTTCGAAACTTGGAAGTCACAATGTTCCGAAAAGTTGAAGGTAGTGGAATACCGCACATCCAAGTCGCGAATCACTTTGCACTGTGAAATAAACATGCCTTGTAATAATAGACTATCTGGTGGAACTTCGCATCTGTACGACAGAAAATTACATTTGTCCACGGAAAAGGACATCTGAAACAGTTTGCTCCAGGATTCAAGTGCCGATAGATCTTCCTGAATGTGGCACAAGGCTGCGCGGGTATCTGCACTTTCTTGTGAGTAGACGATTTTAATGTCATCAGCAAACAGAAAAGTAGCACCATGTCTTATTCTATGAAATACATCGTTGACGTAGAGGAGAAAAAGAAGTGGACCAAGTACACTTCCCTGAATTACTCCACTGGTGACTGCTTTCGGTTTAGAGACACGGTCCCCAATACGCACCACCTGATGTCTGTCAGCTAGGGTAAACCGCGAGTAAGTCGAAGGCCCAGATACTGTGATTAAAGCCTACTGGTAATAATTGCACGCAGTTGGCAGCATAGATGTGGAAGACGCTGTTACGGAATTGGCACTGCTCTCTGTGTGATGTAGGATAACTAAAGATGGAAGAGAGTCGGATAGTTAGTCACAGCGACAACTGGAATTGTAAGTGCAGTGGCGGAGTGAAGCGCACTAAGTAGCATCCCTTCACGTCGTCATTATAACAAAAAGATCATAACAGCGTCACAAAAACGAAGAAGGGGATGAGAGACGAGGTAAATCCAAAAAAACATTCAACAGAAAAAACCATATTTGCAAACAAGTGATCGGAGAAGAAGGTGCAAATTGGGAATAAGAAATCGGAAGTAGAAAGTAGCCAACAAGCTTATTTTCAGTGGATCATCAGCAGGCTAGTGCAAACACAACTATGTAGATTAAGGATGAACATGTTAGAGGCGTCTATAAATCAAGCTTTCACATCAATAAGGCTATGTGGTTAGTCCGACCTGCGTGGAGTCGGGGGGAATGGCGTGATAGGCCTCGAATTCGATACTCAACATCAAGCTACAATTCAGAACAGTGTAGCAAGACATAAAATAACAGTGGCGATTCAGAGTTAGGCACTCTGACACTAGTGGCTGCTCAAAAACGTGCGTTCGTCACACACTCTTCATCAAAACCAAGCGCCACATCAAACACTGTTAAAGGTCCGACAACATATGCGCCCGTTGTTGCTACCCATATGACAGAGGCACCTCCCATCGTGAAGCCGCCTGCTGCCAAACTAGTTAATACTACCAATACTACCACTGGGCTCAACACCGCATCCGTCATCCAACCAAGGAAAGCAGCCACTGGTTCCTTCAAAATGGAGAACATGAAATATGGCTGGCTAGCCGAACAACTTCCCCGTAATACCAGCTGGGTCGTTCGGGTTAATCCCGTTCCAGCGAACGGTTCGGCGGCAGTGTTCTCGGATGTGGTGGGATTTCGCCTAAAAAAGCCACAGATGTCCGTTTAACAACACTGTGACGTGGCAGATGTGACTCACTACTAAATAAAGTCACTGCCTCTTCCCTTTCTGGAGGATCATTCCCACATCACGAACGTCATGCAATTCGCAGTCTGCCTTTGATGGCGAACCCAGCGAACAAAAGCACATGCTCAAAATCACATTTACAAACTCACTCAACATGGCTACATACACATATTTCTACATGTCGACATACACATAAATTCCTATGTTACTGGTTAAATTGTAATACTTTATGCAATTACCGATCACACGTGTCTGAATCACTGTGATCATGCTTTTGATGGCGTGCCTCGCAATGATGAGAATAAACTATTTTTTATTTCTCAGATTGGTATACGCTGCAATGTGACTGAATCCGAGGCGCACTTCATAAAAGATAAGCTACTACACGACAAGAAACAGTGGCATTCCCTATGTCAACTAATAGGATTTCAAGCTAAGCTAGTCAATATGGATGCATCTCGTCCGTCACCCAAACTCCGTACACTACGGCGAAATGCGGTTAATCCAGGTAATACTTTAGTCAGGTAATGACGCAGAGGCAGTTCTCTTGTCTGGATAGGACACGAAGACTGGTGGGAAATTAAAATGACTTTGAAGACAGATTGAACAGGGTATGCGGGGTGAGCACCGGTTGGCCTGCATGGTGAGTTGATTTAGTTCAATGAATTAAGAAGGGTTGAAGCAATGAAGTGTAGTGGACCACGTTGCTAAGATGAGCATCACCATAAGAACATAAACAGCGTAGAAAAAATGAAAAATGACAGGCCAAATAGCAGAGTAAACAAAGTAGGATCATCGGATGAAAGCCGTGAATAAGAGGAAATGGTTTGTGTGCAGGAGTGTCATTCACTTCTCGACTGCGGTAGCTAATAGTTTCTAACCACTGACGAAGCCGATCTCGACGCAAGAGTAACTTCGGGAAGCTCACGAGACTCGAAGTAATAACCCAGTAAAAGAAACACCGGGGGTGCAATCTGACACTGAGGTCAAGATCTGCTGCGATTAATAGCGAAAGTACATTCCACCTGTTTGGGTAGCTTGTTCGGATAAATGAAGTTCGAGAACAGTCTTGAACATTATGCGATATTTCTGAACCGAAACAAACAGGCGATTCGCGGTGGATGGAAGAAACTAGTTAGCGGCTCAATCGAGCAAATAGTAGATGTGAATGAAAGACACCAGATGATAATGACGATGAGCGAAGAATAACTCGCCAGCCGTGAGGCAATTCTTCAGCGAATGTGGGTAAGCTAGCAGAGACGAAAGAAATATGGCTGCCGAACAATACACACATATTGCGCCTCGTGGCTAAGCGAGTAATCTAGCACTGACCAATTCCGAGGGCCGGAAGTCAAATATGTACGCCAAAACAAGCAGAGTGAGCCCATGCACATATACGCACGAGATGAATGAGAAAGTGGCGCAGATAGTGATTAGCATATCCAGCGGTACCGGGTGGACAACGGGCGAATGATGATCACGGAGCAGTGACAAGAGTGTGGGGAACCCCGCATAACAAGACCGGAGATTCACGACAAACTCGCGGCGGCCAAGGAGTAGCACGTGCAACACTGCGAAATAGCGACTGCACCCGACAGAATGAACTAATATGTTTTGGATGAAACAGCTGCCAAGAAAACCGAATGGTTTCTATGAACCAGTTTTAAGCTGATGGTAATTAGTGCGTTAGAGCTAGAGTCATGCTGTTATTCTAGAAAAAAGACGGATTAGAGCATTGCCAATCGTTAGGGACCTGTATCCACAAATGTCCATTGAGGATGAGCCTAGATCCGAGATAACCCAAGTTAGAAACAGTTGACAGGTAGGAACGTCTGCTTGTAATATATATATATATATATATATATATATATATATATATATCGTTTTTGACAAGTCACTGGCTCATGAGTCGGAGTTAGAATACGTGATCATCCTTGTGAATATGCAAAAAGCGTTTGAGTGTGTGCCTCACAAGCCATTGTTGGCCGTGAGTGAGTCTTATGGAATCAGCAGTTTTCTATTGAGCTGGTTCGACTCCTATCTGAACGAATGAACATGAAGAGTACAAATTGGTCAATACTGTACTACTTTCAGAAATATCACTAGTCGTATAGTTTAGTGCAGTGTATTGGGCCCATTGCTTTCCTCATGTGTATAAACGATATGTTATTGAGTACATTAGACACGGGTATTTATTATTATTATTCGCAGACGACACCAAACTAGTTTACTCATTTCTACCTGACCAAAGTAATATATGCGAAGACCCTAAACAAATGGAGCGAAAGCAAGTCGATGAGGTTTTCGGCAGCTAAGTCTCAGGTACTCTGCCACACATGCAGCATCCGGGAATGGCCCATCACTCTTGTTGTTACATCCAACCCAACTGCGTATTTCGTTCGAGACCAGGGAACGCGATATTCCAGCAGTTTCAACTTTTCCGAGCACATACTACCTCAAGTAGTGAAAGAGAAGCAACTAACAAGCCACATAACTGAATCATTTTCCCTATTCCAAACACGACTTGAATCATTCAGAAACATAGTGCGAACCACCAGAGTCCTACACCGGCATACATAGCCACTTGCACAAAAATGACAGAACTGCTTTGGAAAACGTACAGCAACCTTTACCAAAATGCTCATGTGACGCGCATCAACACCTACCTATGAGGAACGATGTTCTTACATCCAGTGCGAGCCAATCCGGCTTCGACGGCTAAAAAGCAATCTCTTTTCGCTACATTATAATTTATTCACTAGTCTTCTCAACCAGTACGACTCGCTTTAAAAAATGACTCAAGCTATTCCCCTCGAAATGGGAGATGGCTACAATTATTAAAGCGAACCAAGAAAAATATTCACCTAAATTTCTTCTTGGTGAGTTACGCCCATCTTAGGGATAAAATGCCGTTGGAATTAAGCACCAGCGAGAGCATGACTACATCAATTTAAACTTCTTTCCTTGCCAAATGTAGTCAAACTTTTAGGGTCTTCAGTAGTTCACTAGCACGCTCGTTGAATCCGACCAGAAAAACATGAGAATACATCACTTTCATACAGTATTACATAGCATACTAATGTGTCCCAGAAGTGTGCCTTATGCTGAGGTTGATGTGGCATTCAAGATGCTTCTTCACCGCAGTTGGGCTAAACCAACTTACACTCAATTGAGGTCTTTTAATCTGGAAGAAAAATCACGCCACTTTATTTGGTTCGTTCAATTCTGATCCTCTGCTGTATATTCGGTGTCAATTTTGTGTGTTCCCTTTCCCTTAAATTCTATCTTGGTTGTATGAGATCTCCGGTGTGGCTGCGCTTGATGTAAATGTTGACAAGACGCCCACTCATCAAACACCCTCCACCTCGATTACTGGATCCAGGAGACTGTGAATCGTTGCTTAGGGGGGAGGGGAAGGACGGGATGCACGGTCCTCGTAACCGTGCTGGGCTCAGAGTGGTTCCATCCAGTGTGGAGCGGAATACGCCCAGCCACTGGCTTATGTACGTCCGGTACGAATGATTCCCCACATAGAAAGTAAGGCAAGCTGCTGCTGTGCATGTTGAAGGAACGTGAAACATTGTGTCCCCCCTTATTCATTTGGTCACAGCAGATAGAAGACAAAGGTTGCGATATGTTAACATTTCGATTACTCTCATCAGTCGCAAACGTAATACATTTGGGTAAAAAGTTTACGTATGTGCATGTGGAACAAAATTATAAGGGTAAGTCGAAGTTGAGTAATTAAGACCAAGGCAATCTGATAGATTGCCTCAGTTGCTTTTGCGCGCACAGTACCAGCCGGTTTACCGCAATCAGTAATGCCTCACTGATTGCCAGCATTTTCGAGTTGCGGTTGATCAATAGCACTTTGAAGGCCTTCGATGGATCCACGTGATGGCCTGTCATCACGAGGTGTTTTGTAATAGACGAGGCGGGGTTCCGGCTCTCCAGTTGATCCTTCACTCCATGTTGTACCATGGATTGCTTCAACCACTTTGGGAAATGCTCAGCCACCTTTTGGGCCAGACGCCGGTCGGTTCTGCCTATATAGGTGTCACTGCAACTGCAAGTGAACTGGTGGACATTGGGATCCAATTCCTTAACACACTGGTAAGCCAAAGGTGTTGCCTGGGAGCTGAGCGTTACAAGGCGATCAAAGAGTTGAAAAAGATGAAACGTCTTTTTGCAGCCGGATAAAGGATCGGATGTTGTGATCATGGATTAAGCGGAGTATATCTCCAAGATGAAGTATGTTCTCGGGGATACACGTAAGTTCCAAGTAAACAACAGCATTGACACCAATCCTCTGGAAGAAAAGCAGGTTGTAAGAAAACTACAACTCATTTTGTTGCATGGGTACATCACCGAAACACTGTATCGGCAACTGAAGCCGACGGGAACGGAAACCCCAGGAATGAGACGCACCGAAGATACACAAGACCAATTTTGTGCATGAACAACTCCCAGTATCACAAGATTGCCCGTTAGCTGGCGAAATTGTTGGAACTAGTTCACAAACTCCTGGCCACATATTGTTTGAACGACTCATTCGAATTAGTCAAGACCCTAGACCACAGATCACTGAGTGCAGAGCGCAAGTACTCGATAGATGTGGAATCACTTTTCACAAATGTACCCAGGCGCGAAACTGTTGAGGAATTATGCAGTTTCCTTTTAAAACCTGTCTGTTGGCCTTCCTCCTGAGTACCTCAGTGACCTGATATTAACATGCACAGAAAATGTTCGGTTTGAAATTGAAGGATCCGCATCCAGGCAAGTCGATGGCGTTGAAATGGGAAGCCCTCTAAGCCTGGTTCTGGCAGACATATTCTTGGGACTGATTGAAAGGAAGATCGCTGACACCATTAACGAAGCTAAGCCGTATAAACGCTACGTGGATGACATACTAATCCTCACCAGCGATGAGTATTTTAACCGAATTGTCACCCTGTTGAATTCGACTCACCTCAATTTTTCTGTGTCGTATGAGAGGAAACAGCAAGATAGCCTGGGTGCATACTCAACAAAATATTGCATCAATGTTCCATATGGAATGCAATTTTATGTGGAATGTTGATGAAACTCCTCAAGGAGGAACTTATCTCGCCCTTCGGGAAATATACAGATGTAATTATTTATAACTGCCAGGAAAGTATGCCGATAAAGGTCCACAGAGGATGGGCACAAAACCGAGTTACCACAAGTAAAAAAACAGTCACGAGGTAGGACAGTGCGCTGACTATGTGAATGCAGCATTCTACCGTGTACACTAGTAATAGAGAACTGAACAATTCTGAAAATAAGCAGTTAACACGACGTTTGAGTTGGAAATGCTAACGCGCCGGTAGATCAATGTAAACCATTGGGTGGACTTTGTGAATGAGTATTTGATGCAAATATCAGTTGGCATAAATTGTGTTATCAGGTGCTTTAGCACCCGGACACCTAGTAGTTTCGTCTTCTAAAGCAACACAAAGTTCCCATGCCACACGAATAGTCTCCGATCATTTCCAAAGACGGAGGCCCGTCTCATCTCGCAAGGATTAATTTCCTATGTGTGGGATCCACGGTGCTCGCCTTCCTGATCCTACGCAGGCTAAGTAGAGTAAGTGATCAGGCCAGAGCTGTAGTAACCACAAGTTTACGAACTTCCAGCTACTAAGCACGGCCATGCATTCAGCCATCCCATCATGGTTTGCTTCCTAGAAATATGCGCGGTTTTTGACTTGGTTGACGTGTGCTCTCTGGTTTTGGTTACTGAAAACTGGGGTGCCTGAGAGGTTTGTTAACATTCCCCAAGCAGGTTATGCTTCAATCTCGGGCCACGTGCAGGTATACGGGGTGATCGTTCGCAATCCTTCGATATCACTAGTTTTGTGCAACATAGTTGAACCACATCATAATTTCTGTCTAACTTCGCTGACACATTGGAGAAGGCTCCGGAAAATTGTGACGTGGCGGCGTCCAGTTGCTCCCGGATCACCGATTTCGTGACTTGGAGTAGGCCGACGACATTGCTATAAGCTGTAATTTTTCGTACGTTGTCCAGGTCATGTTGCGCAATTGTGAGAACTCTATCTCACACGCCGGAACGACCTTTGATCTAGTTAAGTGCGACGTTTCCCTTCAGGACTGGTTAGTAGCTACTCATCAACTAAGCGTGACCTGCCTTTCCCTGAAAGATCGGATCTATAACGCGATGGTGCGAACAGTGCTTCGGCACGTCAGCGAGACCAGGTCTGTTCACACGAGCGATGTTCAGACTATGTTAGTGTGCATTGGTAGCAGTGCATTAGTAAGGAAGAAGTTCGTCGTTGGATTTTCAAGTTGGACACAGTCTATCGATCACTGGGTTGCAGTTTCCCTGCACAGACTCGAGCATGCATTACGTACGCTTGCTCAATGGTCGCCCCAGCACGCTCTCGATGAGTGCACCAGTGTCGATTGGATTCGATAGAAAGGTGGCTAACTTACGATGCAAGTACCGAGTGCCACCTGGAGGAAAACAGATGAACTTCTACTCACTATTGAATGTACCTGAATTGCCACATATCCGCGGCTTGTGACGGAAAGAAAAAACATTATACTACCTTGTATCCAAGGAATTTCTGAGATAAATAAATAAATGATTATTCGCGACTACGCGAAACACGCCCTAGAGGCATGATCAAGTAGCGGTTTGCAATGCCGTACGGGAAAGATGTTGCACACGAAGCAACGGAAACAATTCGGAGAAACATATGAGTGTAAAAGACCAAATGAGTAATAAAGAAACGGTAGGTGTGATTTACGAAAATTTTGCAAAAATTGTGACAAGTAGTACTTGGGGCAGATAGGAAGGAAACTTGGCACAACACCACGAATATAATTTAGCCATCCGCCGCCATGATGAGAAATCGCTAATACCAGCAGTTATGAACGCCCAGGATGACCAGTTCGATCGGGAAAACGTCAAGATGCTTAAAAGAGGAAGGAACCATAGGGCGCGTGAGTTTATCGAGGCATAGTATTAGGGTTAGGATTTAATGCACGAGCACCTGTAGCTAAATGGGTCTAAGAAGCCCTGCAGGTTAACAATAGGTATCAGATCGACAGGACAAAGGCGTGATCACTTGGTCAATCTACGTGAGCCAATCGAAGGGTGACATTCAGAGCAGAAAACGAGCACTAGTCACTCGGATCTGGTAGCGGCTTACGAGACTGCGAATTAGATATTGATAGCCACGCAGAGGATGTTGCCTAGTTCGGCAAGGAAATGCTTAAGTCGGAGAAGAGAACAACGATCTCATCGTTCAGACATTGCAAAAGCTACAACTACACACATGAAGCAGTGTCAACCATGGAAACAGTGAGGTATGAGTCTTGGCTGTATGTACAAGATCCCGGTAGAGTTGCACTCCTTGAGGAGAGAGATTCGATCCAGAGAGCCCATGCACTTTCAGGTCCACGTCCATTTCATCTGTATGCAGCTGAGCACTAGGCGATGAAGATCGAGACAGACTGACGAAATGACAAACAATAATGAATAATTTTTTGTAGAAAGTAGAAGTCACGATTAAAATTCACGCACAATAATGTGCCTCAACGGGGAATCGAACCCCGGTCCACGAATTTCCGGTCAGCTGCTCTACCACTGAGCTACTTTACACTTCTCACCAACATCCAAAAATTAATCTACCATCGCCCATCCGAAGGACAGGTACTTCGCTCCTTTGGGAAGTGCCGGGTGAGTGAGACAATCCGCAACACCAGGACAGGTACTGTGAGCTTATTGGCAATACGTCGCGCACCAAGCAGAAGTCATGTGTTGAAATTTGCGCACCTAATCGTCAGCCCTCGGTAGCTCAGTGGTAGAGCAGCGGATCGGAAATTCGTGGACCGGGGTTCGATTCCCCGTCGAGGCACATTATTGTGCGTGAATTTTAATCGTGACTTCTACTTTCTACAAACTTTACACTTCTCACCAACATCCAAAAATAGTGAATAAGTTGCGGTGGCATGGATGCGCACTAGGTACGACCACCCACTCTTTACCAAAGGAGATCATGTTTGCCTGATTCAGAATGGTAAAATCCGAGGTAGATAACTGTTGACCTGGTAGCAGAAAATGAGGTCATCGATGACTAAACTGCGTGCCGCTAGTCCGACTCACGAGATGAGATTAATAAAAAGCGCCCAGTCCTTCATCTTAGACGATACAAGGCATATGTGGTAACTGGTACCAATGGCGCCTTTGCCGTGGTCTCCTAGTGGGATTGATCATCTAAGATTTATAGGATATGAGGTTATATATGAGGTAAAGATGATTACGAAGCCGTCCAGTGAAAGACAGAATGAAGCTCTCCCGCCTAGTTCGCACAACTTTATGTTATAGCAGGACTTGGGATCTTCGGCTGTGAAAAGTTGCTTGTAGATTCAAGCTTTACAATAGGTCCCTTTTCACGCCTCGCACCGTTCCTTGACAGTAGCCACAACAGTTTGATGGAGATATATGATGTAACTAAATGAAGGCTCATCGCGGTTGCTTCAAAGTCACAGTTTTTTACAAGGACGGAAAAGCACTGGACGGCCGCCAGATTGTAAGTTTTGACAGTGCACCCCCTTTTCAGGTGGCTTAGTGGTATAAGTTGCTGGTTAGTGGCGTAAGACAGATCTTGATGGAGCCGATAGACGCGCGCGACCGAGGAGTCATCGACAGAACGAAACGATCACCTAGTGCTTTACCGAGCATGTGGGGGACTATCGGATTGGAAAGCTGCAACAAGCAAGCACCAGTTAGTTGATCGTAACGGTCGTATGACAGCCTGAAGAGTGGAGAGAAAATAGCACTACACCGCTTCGTTGCCATAGCGCCACTAGTGGTCGCATGCGGGTTACGGATCCTTGAAGTCACCCGCACCTATGCGGGCTCGAATCGGTGACCTGTGGAATGCAAGCACTTGATCACTGGCCAAGTTGTGACAAATTAGTACACAGCACTCACGTATTGCTGCTGCTAAGGATAACTTAGTGGTGCAGCCATCTGAGGTTGGTCAATCTGCACAACCAAGTGTATGGGACACAGCTGCATATGCGGCATATCAACAGATAGCTACATCTCTGCACGCACAGGTGCCGCGGTGGATTGTCGTCATTTTCTCCGAACACCCGTCTCGGTGTGTATTGGTTACCCTTATTATGCCTGGATGGAAAGATGGTCACTCGATGATGTGGAAAAACGATATATGTACATGGGCCGAGAAATGCTCACGCTGTTCACGCCGTCTTTCTGTATGTAGCACACGTGGTCGACCACGGAAGGGATCTTTGTGGCCTACGGCTTGATGGTACTCTCGAATTTGATGCGCAGAATCTGAATGGTAAACACAGCGTTTAGCGATTGATACTTTCAGACTTTTGGTGATATCCTCCCCCCCTATTCCAAGATACTTTATCAGAATGTCACTGAGTAACATTACGAGGGAAAGACGAATATTGAAAACTCCAATCAACGAACTTCGGGGCCCGGATCACATTTAAGCAGCATGATAACGGGAGCAATCTCGAAACTGGGATTTGTTTGTTGGCTCAACTGTGTGGACCTAGTGTGTCTATACGAGAATGGTGAGTTGGCTGAGGAGTGCACTCTGCCTTAAAGCTCAAGCATAAGGCAAGTCATGTTGGTAAAGGTTAAACATCGCGAAGCGCTTGAGCTGTCAGTCTCGACAAATACAAAGTCTAATACGAAAACGTACTGCCCAGAAACCCTTTCCATTCATTATTGGGAAAATAAATGAATATGACTGGAATAAAAGGGACCAACCTACAACTACATCATGTTCTCAATCAAGATGAGCATATAAGAGGCACCTAAACTGAAGCCGTATCGAATAGTAGAGCAATATAGTCCAAAGTACGATATGAGGATAATTTAGGGATTCGTTATCGTAGTGTGACGGCTCATACGTTACGCATGCAAGCTCTGTGCGCTGAGGTCGAGTCAACACTTTTGCCTAAGCCCGGATGCCTCCGTAATATCACACACATTTACGACCACTTGCTGTGATATGGTAGGGAGGCACTAGCCCACAGCACCGATGAGTGGCTGGGACATCGCTTGGTTAAGAAGTGAGCAGTAAAAGATGGAAAAGGTGCGATCTAGCCGAAAGAACGTGTTGGGCGTAACGTGCTAAATAGGCTCAATTATTAACCGATAATGAGTCAACAATAGAGAACCCTAAAGATTGACTGTGAATATAATTCCTATCCAAATGATTCATGCGTACATAGCAGCTGGGCAGGTAATCCGGTAATCTATCGTGTTGCGTGCGCATAACAACAGAGTGTCATCTGGAGCCTGAATAAGCAGAATCAATTGCGATGGAGATTATACAACTATGAGAACCGGTGCAAAATGACAAGAGTTGCAAACAGCTGCCAGTATGGAATCCGAAGGTGGTGGTCGCCCAGGTTGATGAAATGGGGGCACATGTCATCACAGTTGAATGAAACAAAACTCATCGGGTGCCTAGAAAGCATGATCTTTCAATGTGTAACGAATCCGAGTCAGGAGAGAAAGCAACGTGAGTAATCGGTGATGGTGATTATGGGCACCGGGATAGCGCGCGCGCGCGGTAAGTGATGAAATGTGGTGGATGGGCCACCTCACATGCGTACGTTGCAATCACGAGTCGCTGTGTTACAGACAGAACGGAGAGGCATGCGACGTACTAAAAGCGAAAAACTGGTGCCGCGATATCAAACAATGAATACGAATGAAATCAAGGAGGAAACCGTCTCGATCATTGTTTATATACAGATTCGCACACGCAAATGATGTGAAAAAATAGCAGGGTACAATGCGATTTGAAAAAAGATGTCGCATTGAGTTAAACAAATATTCATCTGAAAGCATCGTTTGGTCAGTGTGAAGCAAACAAAATGAGGGTCGAATCAGATTTCAAAGGTTCCAAGTTTTAAAAAAATCACAAGTGCTAAAAAATCGACACCACTATTCACTGATGAGATAGAACAGTGCGTTAAATCTGATGCATCCTGTACTGAATGTGCTCAAGGGCATGGAGGACGACGTTACGGAAACAATAAGGGAGCGGAGGCACACGTTAGGCACAAATACTAATCCAGGCTGGCGCTTCGAGAATAAAGTTCCGTTTGTGCATTCAAAACAGAACAGGTGAGAAATGACCCAGCTGACAAAATGTACAGCGAAAGAAATGGAAGCCACTATAGAACGCGTTACGAGACATCAACCATTTTCGGAGCCAGGTCACCATAATTTCTGGACCGGTCGCGATTGAGCGGTTTGTGTTTTGTTACATTCAAAGGAGCGGATGGTGAAGAAGACACCATAGAAGCGGGTGCCCTAGTTCTTGGGCGTCTTGGGGCACCCGTACGACTACCGTCCCCGAATGCGGCACCTGATTTCAAGGCCTCCATCAGATTGTCTATGACATTGTCTTCTTCTTCGGCAGGTCCACGATGACCGGTAGCCAATATGGCACCATGCGCCTTCGCCTCCTTCTCTTGCTCACGACGCAACTGCTCTTCGGCAGCTTTGCGGCGTCTTTCCTCCAAAGCCCGTCGCTTGGCGTTGTCCTGTGAAGCGCGAACGTAAGCAGAGTGAAACACTTTCATATCACTGAACAAATTTTCAATGTGATACTTATTTGGATCAAAAGTCAAGTACTTAGACACACCTTCGAAACGATCTTTCAAACAGTCAAACATAGTTTCGAGTTGATTCAGCTGACCGCGGGCAGTTTTACAAAATGCGGACATTACGTCGAAGTATGCGTCGTCCGGCTCTTGTGGTTTGTAAGTGCGTAGCTCATTCTCAATACCTGTTAGGGACTTTTTCATCTCCGCAATGCTGGCCTTTGTATTGTCCTCAGAATAACGGCACGCTCGGTCGATGTGAGAAAGATCCTCAATGATACCTTTAGCGGTTTCCGGAAACTTGTCATCCAAGTATGCCGCGATGAAATGCAACAAGGTCTTTTGATTAGCCACATCCTTGGTGGCTTCCAGTTTGGTTAAAAAACTGATTTGAAATCCCAAGGACTGGGCGTTCCGAGATCCTGCGTTCATGTAGTTGCCGAGTAGTAAAACCAATTCCAGAATGCGCCGTAGGTGTCTGCTGGATCGAATTTCCCGAAGCGCCTCGTCAGCGTCCACGATGTCCGGTTTGAGCTCATCTCGTTTCTCATCGAAGCGTAACTTGAACAGAATGGCATTCAGACGCGGAATTAGTTTCTTGATGCTTCCAATAACACATAAAAATTGCTCTGGATCAGAGAGATCGTCCAATTCATCTTTAAGTCCGACAATTTGACTGATCACAGACTCTTCAGGTAAGGTTCTGAGCAACTGATCTACGACGTCTGGGGTGAGTAGTGTCTCGTCGATAGTAATTAACCGCCGGCGCATTTCCAGGTGAGACACTTTGAGTGACCCAAGGAGAATGGACAAATTTTGAGCTGTTTTACTATCCAGGAACCGTAGAGATTTGGCCTTTTTCGCATAAGCAGGTCCGCCCATACAATCAGTACCATTAACTGTAGACTTATGATTGATGAGCATTTTCACGGGTTTGGTGCTAAATTGTGCTTTCAATGTTTCAAAAAGCTCATCTGACTCCATCTCATCTTCCCTCAAATGAACCCAGATCGAGTCAGGTGACAACTTATCGGGGGTGATTTTGTCCCAGTTGGCCTTCTTTAAAGGAACGTCAGTGGAATACGTTTTTTTCAACTTCATTCCAAACGGAAGCGCTGCAACAGTCGGAGCAGAAGGTGGTGCCTTGACTCCCAAGGGCGGAGGTGGAGGTAGACGAGGGACAGATGCGCCAGGAAGTGGGGGCGGTGGCGGGATTGCCGAGCTCTTAAGAGGAGGTGGAGGGGGAATAAGGCCACTAGGCAAAGGAGGTGGAGGAGGAATGGGGCCAACACCCAATGGAGGAGGAGGAGGGATCGGGGCACCGCTCAGGGGAGGTGGAGTAGGGATGACCCCGCCTGGTGGGGGGCGGAGTTTATCCTCCAGGCCCTCTGGAGCCTTGACCTTACCATCAGGAGGAGCGCCATATGCTTCCAACTGTTTCTGCAAAGTGTGGATAGTCGCCTCGGCTTCCAGTTTGGCCCGCAATGCCTGGTCTAACTTCTTTTGCAGCTCACTATCACGTTCTGATGAATCTGTTTGCTTCGCTTCTTCCAACAAGGCCGCAACTGTCGCTTCCACATCCAGTCGCAGTATAGCGTGGCGGGGGTCCGGATCAAAACCATCTACCTGCATCACCACTTGACTGACAAGTTCCTCCAGGATCATGAAGTAAGCCAATCGATAAGGTTCATCGCGAACAAAGAGCAAATGCTGAAGCAAAGAAAGGAACTTCGTTTCGGATTTTGTGCCCGAAAGTGTTCGATTGATGAGCTGAAACACTTGATTCGCATCATCCAGGTCACATTTGACCGCATCAAAACGGTCAAACAACGCATCCATATCTTCCTCTGCTTTGGACTGGTATATGGAAATGTGCTTTTGAATACCCTCGTCTGGCGACTGGCTCAGCTTCTGTAGCCTCTCTCCAATGCCCAACTGATTTAACTCCAGGCGAAGGTGGATGCGATAGTCCACATCAAATGAAATGTCGGTCAGACAACCACGATTGACCAACACGTTGATCAGTTGCAAAGAAACTCGGGCCAAATCAGGTGAATCCAGGGCTTTCAATAGTGGGACAAATCGATCACCTGGAGTACCAGATAACTCTGCATTGTAGGTCAGACCCTCGATCACTTTTTGGTAACCCTTCGCATCGCACAATGCGATGCTAGAGAGTAATTCGATTGCACAATCCATCATCTGTGGTTGATCTGTCTCCAAGCACCGTGCGATGAAGGTAGACGCGGTTTCATGATCAACCAGGGCGTATATACCGTATCCGCAATTGCCAAATAGACGAATGCAACGCAGGCAGTACAATGCACACCCCGGATAGTAGCCAGCCAACGCACGAGCAAGGAATCGGAGCAGACAATCCAGACCTTCATTCTCGGGACTGTTGAAACTTTTAATCCAGCTGACACCGTTACTGCGCAATCTAACCATCAAGTCGTCGAAAGTGTGTTGCAAGTGTTTGACGGAAAAGTTGTGTGGGTTTCGTAGTATCTCAATGAAGTGATCGGGACCGCTGTTCTTCGAAGAAGTTAAATTTGCTCGATGATTCAACAACATGTCGTGCTTGAATTTGATTGGTTTGTCATGAAGCGATTTCGCTTGCTCCGCGCTCAAATTCATGTCCTCCAGCATCAGATTAAATTGCTGTTCAATCTCCTCGTTGGTGAGTTTTTCGAGCCACAGTGCAGCGCTAACCTGAGCATCAGATCCCTTCCTTCCATCACGCTTCTCCTTATCCTTGTGACCATGTCTCACACTGTCTCTTGTGGCGAATAATTTAAACTTTTTATCCTTCTTTTCCATCCCGTTTAGGTCAGGCTAAAAAACCAATAAGAAGACCGTTAGAAAGCGTGCTATGAACGAATAAGAGAACTAGTCGAAATGGAAGAGAAGATGAGTCATCTTGAACGACACGGTGGAAATGCAGTCGAGTGGATAGCACAGTATGTCACAAAACATGAAGGTAAAATGGAGGAGTGAGTGAGTGAACCAACACCGGAACGACTGGGAAAGATTCGTGAAGGGGGATAAAATCCGCGATAGTGTTAATGGGAGAAAAAGAATCAGGGTCGAAAATCACCACTCCAGAAAGCTGACCAAAAAGCAAGGAACATTCAAAAAAAGACTGATGAGTACAGTGAGTGAGACAAGAAAAAACGACGGCGTGATTAACGGCAGTCGATCGATAAATGAGTGAAATGCATTAATATTATCTTGCTAGTGAGTTCCACAATTGTACTTCGAATAGAGTTAGGCGAACGATACTCGTATTTGTGTATAGTAATCATGGCATCGGAACAATGGCAATGTGATGATATGAAAAGCTAAGACTCAGGAGAAATACGGCATGTTCAGCGACAAAAATTGTCTGCAACCGTGTGAGTCTGCCTCGCGTAAAACCGGCGAAAGTGAAGCTAGAGGTAACGTCTTTATGTCGCGGCACACTTTGGAGCCTAGTTAAATAGCCGTGATACAAGTTACGTGGAATAATGAACAAAGAAACCAATACAGTGAATGTGCAAGCAGTTGTACATCGGAATAATACATGTATACCTAATACACTGAAGATCACGTCCTCTTTGTGGTGTGTACAACATTTATTGAGAAGTATCCGTTTGAACACCATTAACCTCACAACAAATGTTGTGAAGAAATGCATCTTCGGAGGGCCTGATACGCTGCCAAGAATACAACTCCTAAATGTGATATCGAAGGATCTAACAGCTATATAGGGGTTAGATCCTGCCCGACTTTCAGGTGTAGTGGCTTCGTAGTAAGAAAAAAAAGACGGGCGTGCCAAAGTGGATGTAATCGTCGCATCCAAAATAGGAGCATCGCTTCATCATCCAGTTCACTTACACAAATGCTTTTTCGGCACCGTTTACACATCTTTCGAACAGCAGAAACTTGTCATCGTTGATGGGTGTATGGCAATCTTGCAACTGCCCACCATAATTGCATCGTTGGGGACTAGAAGGTTTCATGCAGTACCCCGCAGCAACCTAAAACAGGTGGTGAGAATACTGCGCTTGTAGAGCCGCTGCTGCATTCATCTGGTCTTCAGCCGGTCGCTCTGTGTTCCTTCGGAATGGATACGGTTAGAATGAATCGGACATCAACGAAATATTTGGGGTAACATGATTCGAAGAACACTGGGATACTCAATCAAGGGTTGGCAAATGACTTAATCGCGAGAGAACTATGGTATCAGCCAAAGATTAAACTAACAGAGTGACGTCCGCTAAATGAGATAAGGTACCACCAAGTGATGCAGCTTGTCAGGCTACAATCAACTGATTGAGACGGTCTTAAGGTGACCACATATAGATAGACGCTCAGGGATAATGGTTGCAGTCAGAAACGGATTGTGTGAGTCAGTAGGATGTCGCGATAAGCAAGCCGATGCGGTTCACTTAAACCACGATTCAAGCAATAAGGTGAGATGATTCAGGCATCAATCATTCGCACAGCCGTAGATGAGGAAAACTAAAGAAATCAAGCGAAAACAAAGCTATAAAAGCAGATTAGCTGAAGATGTAAATAGCAGATTTTGAGTTGAAAATCAAATTCAACAATACGAAGGAAATCGCGAATGTTACTATGAGGATAAGCGCCAAGTCAAGGTCTTACTAATGTGTTTTGACGCGCCCTGATCTATTCAAGCGGTTCTCCTTCACCGCGTCGTGTGGTCAGTTGGTGATCGCGGAGCTTCACACCATCATCATCGACGTACAACGAGACGTGGGAAGTTGGTGAGAAAATGAGGAGCACCAATCAGACAAGAATGGGGAATCGAGCTATTGGTGAACCAAGAAAGTTTGACAGGGAACGCCACTCGGCAAACAATAGTACTGGGAAGGCTTCGTGGACACTGGTAAACGCAAAAATGTGTCATTCGATGTCAGGAGTTCCGTGTAATCCCGGATAAACAAATAACTGCGTTTATGTCAAACTTGCAGTTACAACCACAGCTGCTAGTTGTGTCAGTTGTACGCTGTAACGGCGCTTCGCTGCCGCGCGACCACCACCAGTCGCGCGCGGGCTGAGTATACCGCAATGACGCCCACCCCTACGCGGATACGAACCGGTGAGCTTATAGTTGCAAACCAGGCGCGTAGAACACTCAGCCAATGGCCGACACAACAGCCAGTGTAACATAAACAAAAAACATGTTCAACGGATTGGCTATCAGATTAAGGTATCCGGGACCAATAGGATAAAATGTTTGAGGCTTTTGAAGTTCAATTCAGGTGTCTCCGATTTCTAGAACTGCTACGAAAGTTGGTAGCACTGAGCTGATTCAACCAAGCTGCGAGCAAGCGTTTCAGAGCTTTGTTTAGAATTTCTCCATTGAAAAGGGTTTGTCTTTGAATCAATGGTGTTCAGTATTGCGGAATGGCGGTGGGTATCTCACTGATTCATAGGATGCAAAAGGCAAAGTCACACCGGAAGTGCTGATAAGCGCATACACCGCAGTCTCCATATCAAGACTTAAAGGCTTGGGTGAAGGATGCAATCAGTAGACGTGATTAGATTAATCATTAGCTGAACCGATCGATCATCTCCGGCGGTCGCCCAATGATGGTGAAAACATGGCAAGTCCTCAATTCATCTCCGAGGCAGCACCAAGCACAGTGAAGGCACGAGACACGTGACAACATGTGCTAGATTACACTGCAAAATAACTGTATTCAAATACGGTTGGTTTGCTAGTAAATCCCATAGGAGGATTTTAATTTCAACTGAAAATTAGGTAATCCTCTGCGATAACCCTGAACAGACACTTTAATACGAATGGAAGAGCGAGATAGCTTTAAGGCTGTTAAGCCAGAAAGCAAATCCGCGGGGCAGGCGTAAGACAGGAATCATCCCATTGGTTAAGTGGGAAACAGTACAGGTTAGAAAAAAATTGAAAACGACCATAAATTCAGCCATTCAACATGTCCCACGCACAATGATCGGCACTCGAAAAGGCTTTTAGGAAAGCTCCAGTTGTGGTTACCTGACACATTTTCCCCAATACAGGAGCCGTCGGATGTTCATACGTAATAAGAAAACCAAAGCTAGCGTCAACAGAAGAGTTAACCACATCCTAAATTACGAAGGGTCTAGAAGATCACTCAAGGTAAGACAAAGCAGTTCGCGCAAGAATGAAAGAAGAGATCGGCATCAGCAGTAATGCGCGACATAGGCTGACGCTTCACTGCAGCGCTACCACCACCAGTTGCACGTGGACTAAGGATACAGCGAGGGTTTCCATGACCATATGCAGGTTAGAACATGCGTCCTCAGATTACAAGACAGGATTGTGACGCTTAAGGTTATGTGCGGGAAAGAAAGTAGGATCGAATTGGGACACAGCTAGTAAAAAATAAAATGAGCGAGTGACGTTAGCTGGTGCGGATAGGTATGCTACTGTGACGAAACTGACTTTTAACAAGGCGTCATGATTTGCATGCAACAGTGATCCACTAAAGCTATGTTAGCTGGTACTTTTTACACCTTCAAAATCACATTAGTCGGTGGCTAGAGGCCAGACAAACATACAGATTGGTGTTTAGAGTCAGGGTTCTACCTTATTCCAAAAAAGAGACTCGCTATTGCCAATTACCAAACTTCTACTGCCTTTCATACAAGGGTTTTAAATCATAGGCTTTGGTTGAAAACCCTAATCGTTCTCCAGCACGGCTCCGAACAAACTTCTTGTCTCGTAGCCTAAAGGTAACAAGCTTGTCTAGTAATGTGAGGGCGCAGGTTCGTGCCTGCATTAGAACGCGGCGACGCACGCAGTATCCTTAGTCACGTGTGAGTGGTGGTGGTTGAGCGGCAGCGAAGCATCGGTACCGCGTACTGCTGGGCTCAGGTAAACTGACAACATATTGCCCACATAATACAATGAATTTCATTTTAAACAATCCCTTGAGGCTCTGAGTATTGTAGATGATACCAAAAGGCGCCCTATCTGTCAAATTTAACAGAGTGGATAGGTAAGGGGATGGCTACCGCTCAAGCTATTCCGTCTTGTTATTCCACCTCAGGCGCCTATTAATCTCAATGGCGTCGTTCCAATTTTACTTATTTTCCCCATCTTTCAAACCCCTAAATAATCGGACTTCACAAATCTTGTTTCGAGGGTAACTAATCTACTAGTGTTGAGTCACATGCAATCGCAGGTCAACGCTCCAGCCCAGTCGACATATTCAGAAGAGTGGACAACTTCAGTTCATCCATTACCATTTGGAGTCCGGGATCCTCCATAAGACCTGCATGCTTCAATGTCCGCACTTTGCTACAAGGGAGCAAACAGGCAGCATCTCCCTGTACACTAGATGCCATATCGATATCTGTCCATCGAGATGAGACCGGAACTTAAGGTCGTGCGACGGTTTGCTTACCTTTTCTACCCACTCAGCTATACCAGCTGGCGCCCCAGCGCAACTTGACAACCATTCCACTTAGGTTTGTCAAAAGTCAGAGAGATAAACGCAGTCTCCCGGCTCTCCAGCATGGGGGTTAGAAATGGAATGGTATCCATTCCTGACAATGGAAACGATGTAGCCTCCGCGCTAGCACGTGCACAGTCTTTTGAAACAAGGGCTTTGGACAAGAACCCAACTCGATCTCCTAACTATGTTTGCGCGCCCTGAGAAAAACCCAGTCTACATATAATCAAGATGCGATAAACTTCAACCACATCCTGTATCGGAAGTCGTGCAGTTGGGTAGATAGGCTAAAACATGTCACGGTTGATGCATCCTTTCTTTATTTTCCACCTGTATCTCCTACCCCACTGCAGACCCTATTGCTACCATTCATCCTGTTATTCCCAGCTCTATTGACAGTATCAACGCTACCACCACTATCCGCAGCTATCTTCCTGCACCCCACACTGGACCTCAGGTGGCTATAGCTCATTCTCATAACTCAGCACCAAACACACTTTAAACAGGCAATCCGATTAGGAGACGACAGTAGATACAAAACTGGTGCCAGTTGCAAGCCACCTCCTGAAAAGTCTCGAACCAAGCACATGGCGAGTCACGTAGGCTCCAGCCCGGAAGGCGAGACGGACCAACGGCACCCAGTTTGGTCGTCAGTGACTTCATTTCCCGTTGCCAAGTCAACTACTGTCCACCTCGAGCCTTGCGCCATCCTGCACCTGGTAGACTGAACAAGGCTCTCCTGGGTAAGCGGTGACCAGGCATGCGTAGCACGTGCCCGAGCCAACGCAACTTATTCAGTGCTATCTGTTGTTCTAGGGAGCTAGCATGATCATCACCAACTAGTACTCGCCTACGCACATCATCGTTGCGGACACGCTGGTGCCATCCGACACTAGCAATGCTTCGCAAACAACGATGATCAAAGACTTGAAGGCGCCTCAGATCTTCAGACCGAAGGGGCCAAGTCTCACTGCCATACAGCAGAACGGCCCTCACTGTGGCCTTGTATACACGGCCTTGCAAACGGAAACTCCCTTCTGTCGCCAAAGATGCCACAGGTTCAAGAAGGCAGCTCTGGCCTTTGCCATGCGTGAGCTCACGTCAGTTTCTATGCGCCCATCGTTGCTGATGCAGCTGCCAAGATAAGTGAAATGATCAACCACCTCGAGTTCCTCGTTAGCAAGCGTCAAGGGCTCATCAAGTGGCTGGTGGTCCTGCAGCAACACTGCACTTTGAAGGTGCGAAGTCCATACCAAATAATGGAACCACTCTGGACAGGCTATTCACGGTTGATTGTGTTGGCGCAACATAGTCGAAAAGCAAGACGATATCGTCCGCATAACCAAGATCAACTAATCATTCAGCAGGCAGCACTTCAACGCCTACCTCGTGCGATTCCGTAAGGAAACACTCCATGGTAGAATCCAGGACGAAATGGAACAGAAATTGGGAAATCGGACAACCCTGACGAACGTCACTTCTGGTCGGAAAGCTAGCCGATAGGACACCGTAGACCCCGACGCGGCTTGTCGTGTTCGAGTATAGAACACGAAGAATGTTCACACATTTCGTGGGAACACCTTTCCGCCCAAGCATTTCCAACAGAATCGATCGATCGACTGAATCGAACGCACTCTTGAAATCGAGGCACACAGCTATTGTTGGTCTGCGGTATGCGTGGCGCTGCACTAGCACCTGCCGCAAAGTAAATATATGGTCTATACAGCCACGTCCTGAGCGGAAACCGGCCTGCTCTTCTCTAACCAGTGATTCGCGCTCCGAAGTGAAGCGACGAACGATAATCGAGGCCAATAATTTTGTCACAACTGGCGTTAGGCTAATACCCCTGTGGTTCGCACAGTCTGTGCGACTGCCCTTCTTGTACATTGCCACTATAATCGATTTGCTCCAATAAGCCGGGACACTCTCTTCCTTCCAGATACGTTCGAATAGGGAGGTCGGTGCTTTCCAGAGGACCTCACCTTTATCTTTAAATAGTGCAGGTGAGAGGGAATCCGGGCCAGCGGCACGAAGACGGTTGAGGGCTGTGATCGCGTTTCGGACCTCCGCCTCCGACAAAGGCTCTAAACTAACCGTCCATAGCTCGTCCTGCATCACCCGGGTAGGAAGAGGTCCGGGAGCAGGAGGCCAGATGAACTGATCTTGAAAGCCTTCCGCCCAATGAGCCATACGGCGCTCCTTATTGTGTATCAGCGCACCCGCGCTGTCTCTGATTGTTTCACTGACGCCTGGTTTCCTGGGACTAGTGGTGCGGATTAGCTGGAAGAGCTTGCGGTAACTGCCTACTGCTCCTGCCTCCTCTATTTCTTGAGCCCTACTGGTCCACCAGGCTTCCTTGTCAGCACGTAGTCTCTGCTTTAGTCCTCGCCTAATAGCCCATCTGGTCACATTGTGTTCAGAGCCAGCCGGGAGGTACCTTCTAGAATCCAAGAGGTTCACCGACCTCTCGGATATCCAGTAACTGGGGCGGTGACGACTGATAGTGCCACAAGCAGATGCTCCTGCGTCGTGCATGACGGTCGAGATCCTATTCCACTGAAGCTCAGTGTCATTATGACAAGACAGCGGAAGTCTGGTACACGTTGCTTCTTGATAGGCTTGCCTGACCGAGGGCTGAGACAATTTCTCCGTTGCCAATCGGGCACACTTGGTGTGCCTTCCGATAAAGTCTATGGAGAAACGACAGCGTACCAAGGCATGATCAGAGTCGGCGCAGGTAATCCAGAACGAGCGGCAATCCAGGATGGAACCGCGCCACCTGTAACTTATGGCTATGTGGTCAATTTGGGTCCATCGCTGGCCAGCTACAGGTGGACGCCAAGTGGCACTTCGGCGCCCACTGTGTCTAAAAGCAGTACTACTAAGAAACAACTGGTGCTCCGCACACAGTTGCAGAAGACGCTCACCGTTGTCAGTCCGTTCGGAGTCAAGCCCACAAATAACACCCAGCTGAGCTTCTGAAGAGCTCAGACGCCCTACTTGTGCGTTCATATCCCCTGAAAGTATTATAATATCTGAACTAGTCGCACTGCGTGGTAGCGCGTTCAGTTCGTTATAGAATGTGTCCTTGACTGCATTAGAACTGCAGTCGGTGGGACCATGAGCGAAAATCACAAACAGCGTTTTGTACTCTTCGTGGATCCACCTTAGCTGATGTCGTCAAACGGGCTGCACATAAACAGCTGTTCACCGGAATCCAATCAACTAACGATGGCTCAGCCTTGGAGCTTAGAATGATACCTACACCAGCTTGACCCGTGAGTGCTGCATCGGCGTCTCCGGATGCGTGCAACCAATAACGTGAAGATAAGGCGAGTGCAGTTAATTCAATAACCCCATTAGAGTCATTGCTCTTAGCTTCGGACATACAACACACATCAATACCCAGTGTGTCCAAGGTGAGTGCGAGTGCAGCCTGTTGACCTGTCTGTCTCAGAGTGCGAACGTTGAATGTCGCCATGGAAACGGGATAGCGTGGTCTTATAAGGGACTTCTGCCGATAGGCGTCCGATAGGTGCTGTGGGATGGTGGCTGCAGATGATTCTACTCCAGTGGCACTTCGGTTGCTGCCAATTAAGCTGGGAATTATGGAAGGTAGGTTAGTAATGGGGTTCGGAAAGCACTTGATAGGTTAGCAACAGTGGCTTAAGCTGCTGGCTAGTTAGCGTCAGCCTCTAGCGGCCATGGATTCGATCCCCAGCAGGGGACAGAAGAAATGCGCACCACTGACGAGCCCCAAATAGGGCGAAACGCGTCTGGTGCTTCTCTGGACTGTGATTGAACTAGGTAGCTTGTGAGCTGCTGGGACGAGTACAGCAAAAATTCCAATTTAAGTCTCGAAAACGAAAGACTATCTGGTGAGCAAATGCGTTCGGGATAACCGTTCTCACGTAGAGTACTCCTCATGAACATCAACTCCGCGTCTGGGGTGTCTTCCGCACAGATTCGACGTGCTCTTAAGGTAAGAAAGTAAACCAACTTGCGCTTGTATCTCCCAAGTTCTTGTACTGACCTATCCACTTTGTCATTCTGTAGACCTGATGCTGGATAGATCCGTCTGGTCTCGTAGTTGACAAGAGATTGAAATATGGTAGCCGATTATCGCTGCACTGCTACATGTACTCGGTTATAGTGATCAAGAATTTCATCCAAAGTAACATGTTTATCCACCACAACAAATATACGTCCATGTATCGATGATAGCGGTCAAAAAAGTCTACCGTCACCCGCATTACGGTTCACTCGAGCTTTGCCATGAAGATATCCGCTAATAGCGGGCCGAGGGGGGATCCCATGGCTATGCCATCCTTCTGCCGGTAGTATTTCCCGTTGAATGGAACCTGCACATGCCAGGTACAGCGTAACAATAGGGCTTTGACCTCACACGTAGGTATACACTTTTATTCCTGACCTGGCCATATAGTAGCAAATGTAGTCGATCGACTCAACCAGTAAAAGGTAGGTAAGAAGAGAGACGACATCAAAAGAGAGTATTACTTGCCCATTGGTTTTATCAACCTTGATGCTTTCCACGAAATGGAAGCTGTCACGAAGGCGGTAGGTAGCGAGCTGTTGTACCACAGGTTCAAGAAATTCTACAAGCCACTAAGCGACGGCAAGGTACGGTGAGTTGACCATCGATAAAATAGGACGAAGTGGGACGTTGGCTTTTTGGATTTTTGATAAAGTCTTGGGACACTTGTGCCACTCTGTTTATGGCAGTCATACAGAGCATGTGAAATGTACCCATTGGACCGGAGTTCTTGCAAGCTCTTAGTTATCTGTGTTTCAACTTCCTCAGTTCAGTCCGTTTCTTCTTCAATGCACGCAAACTGTCTCCTCGCTCCGTATTGCTGTTAGTCTATCTATGTAACCTTTTCTATCGAGTAACACGATTCCAACACTTTCGTCCGGTCTGCACAGGACAATTTCCTCATTGCGCTTTAGATCCTTCAGCGCATCTAGGAGTCTTCTTGTTAGCTGGCCATGATCACGAAGCGGTGTTTGCGATACTGGTCGCAAAAATTCACCAAATAGCACTTGAAACGTTCAAGATCCGTGTTCGATTTAGCGACTAACTCTTTCGTCCACTCATATAAGCTTTCAAATTGTAACTCATAATCAGGCTGGTCATCCCTGCGTCTAGGTGCACAAAACTTTAGGCCAAGCGATAGAACTTCCATCGAAGTTGCGTCCATGTTCAAACTAGAAAAGGTGTGTACATACCTGTATGGTCTGTTATGGAACCTTGCCTTGCGGCTTAAGCTGGCTTGGCGACTTTGCTAAAGAAGACCGCCTCCGCTGTACCCGGTTGTTAGTGATAGACTGAACAGTCCTGAAAGCAATTGCTCAACAGATAGTCTTTCGTTCTCGAGACAGTAAAAATTACAGCACATGATGCTGGTTTTAGTTTCACCGCAATGCAACTCATTCGAGCCTGCATTCTTGCAACAATCGTCCTTGGAAATTTTTTGCACAGAAACAGAGGATATGGGTGATGAAAAGGAATGCACCTATCAGGTGCTGAATGAAACATGGGTATCATCACACTATGCAGAGCACATGTGTGGAATTTGATTTTGTATCCGCAGCTTAACAAGTAATCCAGATGACAAAGTAGCACTCCTAGGGTGAAACACATGACAGACAACAACAACAACAACCATAGCTGAACTGGTAACACTGCGAAACAGCGTGTTCAGTTCGTGGTTTGTGTCCTTCGTAGCAACGGAGCTGCAGTGGGAGTGAAGGCATAATTAGCAAACCTAAACAAGTACAGCACAGTGCCACTTTGCGAATTAAGCTTGCTGAAATCATCGAACGGGCTGCGTACAAACGGCAACTCGCGGGAATCCAACCAACTAGCCTAGGATCAGCCGTGGAGGTGAGAGCAATGCTTGACCTAGTTTGAACAGCAGTGGCCGCACCAGTCTTCGGATGCGTGTATCTAATAACGAGACAACAAGCCAAGTGTAGGTAGTCGAACAAATACTTTAGGGTTATAGATCCCAGTTTCGGACACGTAAAAGACGTCGAAACCCAGGGTGCCCTATGTGCGTGCAAGTGTAGTCTGTTGAGCTATTTCTTTCGGAGTGTGCACGTTGTATACCGCCAACAAAACGGAGAGCTCGGCCTTACAATGAGCTGTAGCCCCTTGAAGTCCAGTGTGCGGTGCAGGAAGATAGCTGCGGATAGTGGCGGTAGCGCGGCTACTGTCAGTGGAGCTGGAAATAACAAGAGGAATGGTAGCGATAGGGTCTGCAGTGGAAAATAAAGAAGGGATGCATCAACAGCAGCATATTTTCGCGTATTTGTCCTACTGTATATAACTGATAAGGCTGCGCGGAGTCGCCTACACACTCTCAACAGGCAGATCATTCATATGAAACTACATATACATGCACAGCAGAGGTGCACAAGGCGGTGGCCGGACCATAGTCATTCAACACTGGATGAAACCACTCGTTGAGCCAAATGCCATCGTGGTGAGTGCAGCGCATATCCCATGGCAACAAGTGATAGCTTGTTGGAGCCAGTACTCCAGATCGTTGTTTCCGAGAGGTAAGCGACTTGTCAAGATTCACACCAAACGCAACCAGACCTGGGAAATCAGCCAGTAAACATCTGAAATGTGAGAAAACGAACACAAAGACACAGGTACAAACCAGTTGCAGCAATGACGCAACACACGTGTCACACGCCGCATTATTGGCCTGAGTTAGTAAATGAAACCAGAAAACGTGTACTTACCAAGCGCTGACACTTCTTCGTCTAACCTATCCGTTGCCACTTAGATGTTGGTCCCTCGTAGTTACACAAACGACGTAACACGACCGCATGTGCACATCCGTAGATCACGGTAGTAGCTCTGTAGCAACGGTACTCACTGCAAACAGTGGATCATACGGTGAAAAATCACATGAATAATCCCATGTTTGTACCAGAAAACCCTTGCCATCATTTAATCTGCCAACGCAACTGTTCGAATTCTCTTTAATGGAGGTGAGTATACATACTTCTACTGCGTTTAAGCCTTTTCGATTCTGCGGAGTCATGGTAAGCCCGTATTTTGTAACATGTGGTCCTGATGCTCAGTGCAGACTTCGACAAATCTGTGCTCGTCAAGTGTGGAAAGACGTTTTGTGGTACATGTGACTCTCGCTAATCGGAAAAGCAAATAATCGTGAGGTATTGCGCACTATCCCCCACAAAACATTGAACACGTTCGCAAATTCACAGGTTACGCGACAACTAGTGACGATAAGACATTCAACGCACTGTATGTTCCAAGTAATTAAAGTGTAGGTAAAGATCAACCTCGACCAGGATAGTTACTGACAGACGTGCGGCCAGCCCTGGAACGTCTGCACAATTCGAATGGTTTGCTGCATCTGAGTGCCGCACCATTCACGTCGTACATCAGATGTCCCAGATGAAGTGTCACTGTGTTATTTTGAATAACTCTGTATGGAACAGGGCACGAGAATAACGCTTCTTAGTAGTAAAAGAACAGTTGTCAGTTCATCCTTCATGAAGTATTTCCACCTTGGTATAAGATTGGGGGCGCAGGAAAGTTCCGGATTGACTTGAACAATTCGTTTATGCAGCCGCTCTTCCAGTACCGTACTACGCGAAATCATAACTAGTAGAACAGGTATCCGTCAAGTGACTATTTTCCATTCAATTTCAATCCGACGACCGTCATCATCATCATTATACACGTTAGCTAGTGGAAAACACCTCACCTACAGTGCCGCAATACATAAAAAACACGCAACAGATGCATGCCAGCCGAGCTACCAGTAACGGATAGGTATCCTTCCGGAAAGCTACCAACTGGCAACTATGCAGTGAAAAAAGGTGTTATGCAAAATGATGAACTGATCCAAAACTTCGACATGTGCCTTTTATCTTCAGTCATTGTCATCATCAATACACGTTAGTCGATAGTGAGAAACAAAACTCGCTGTGCCGAAATACAAAAAGATAAGCTATTAAACACTACAGACTACAAAAGTTAAGAAAGTAACATAATGCTAAAACCACATTATGCATCGGGTTGAGATCATTGTTGGAAGGAAGAATCTAATGGGGAGGGCAAGAAGACTCACAACACAAACGCCGTTCAGTTGGGCTCCCCACCATGTCAACGAGTGTATTCAACCAAATGTGTTCATGGTCCGTCGGACCACAACTGAGTAGTCAAGAAACACCAACCGACGCCAACTTCGAAGTGAGGGACTTCATTCCTCTTAACCAAGCCATCGCTTGGCGTCCCCTCATATTCTCGCATCCACACTCCGGGCGCCCAAACAACGAACGATGCGGAAGTCAGTGTGCTGGCATGAACAACATGCGGCCCAGCCATCGGAGCCAGATGAGTGATGTAACGGTACTGAGCGGTTCACTCGCTCTTCCTACACCAAATACGCGACGCCGAACACGCTCATTGCTCATGCGATGTTCCCACCAGACACGAGCTAAGCTTCGAAGGCAGTGATGACCGTAACTAGCTTCGTTAGGTCAGTCGATTTGATGGACTACGTTTCGCAATCGTACAGTAGGATTGAACGGACGGCTGTATTGTAAACTCTGCGGTAGTACCGCGGTTGCCGCCCATGCAGCTAAGAGTATCAGATTGGAGGTTAGTGGTGGGGTATGCAGAGGCTGTAGAGAAGCAGGTGGACAAGAGAGAAGGTGAATCAATAGCGGCACGTTTTTGCTTATCTACCCTACTGTATGCGGCTGAATGGAGTCCGCCCCCACTCCCTCAACATGCACAGCATTCATATGCAACTGTGGAAACATGCATACCAGACGTACACAAGTGCTAAGTGATGCTGCAGGAGCGTAGAGGAAAGGAGCTGGAGATAGCCATGTACGCTGTAGTTGCAATGATAGACAAGTGATCATTATGATCACTTCACGTGTTTTGGAAGATGGAACTGACTGCAAATATCTGCAATAAGGCTGCTGTCAATGGTGTTGTAAAAATGTATCAGCAGTACACCGGTACGCGGTACCGAGGCTTTGCTGCCGCGCAACCACCATCAGCCGCACGTGGGCTAAGGATACTGCGAGGGCCACCCGGTACGTACGCAGGCTCGAACTCGCGCCCTCGGATTACACGTCAGGGTTGTGATCCTTAAGGTTACGAGCAGTCATTGATGTAAAAAGCCGTGTGTAGGAGACCACAATAGGGCGCTTGCTCATTAAGGGTCAGGAATGGATGCAATGATTTGATGGACTGCAGCATCACTATGTTTGTGCACATCGTTGCGTATGGAGAGTCGAAGCTTCCGGTTATCACTAACGTGTACGACTGAGCACCGGGTGAAGATGATCAGGCCAGCTCGGTTAGTCAAAAAACACTGCTAGATACCTTGCACTGGTCCAGGCATGTGCTACGCATACCCACCCACCGTCTGTTTGAGAACATCTCATGTTGCACACTTGTCAAATAGCGAACGGATCAATGGAAGTACTCATCGACAAATGGAAATAGACTGAGTGACGAGTAAACTTAGTGCTGTTAGCCCATCTAGCCTTTCAGACTAAAATCGAGGCATTACATACTTCGTCGCCATAAACAGAACTGTTACGCGCATAGTCGTGCCAATTACCTGTTTGTTTAGAGTGCGAGAGGTTATCATCAACACCATCATCTTCAAGAGCAAGACCTCAACCAGTTGAGCAGATGCTTTGCCGCCGTACAACCACCACTACGTATAAAACGAGGGATCACAAGTGGGAGAAAAGGGGGTATCGTGTAAAACCTTAACGCAATAAACAAACATTCAGGGTCAAGGCGCCTATACCCTGTCAACAACACATCTTCACAAACAGCTGGCTATCGTGTAAAGATAAGGCGACCACGGTGAAACTGCTTCCTTGCGGCTCTCACCGCGCATCATGATCAACCAGTACACCGCATATACTTCAGCACCGGATACTCACTAAACATGCAGTCCGACTAAAAAGCGATAGTAGACGCACCATCGGTAGGGTTTGAATCACGCCTAAAAATGTGCCCAGCCAGGAAAAACGCAGGTCACGTGGACAACAGCCTCGAAGGCGAGATGCACCAATAGCACAGAGTTTTGTAGTCAGTGACTTCATTTCCCACTGCCATGTCAGTCTTTGCCTACCTAAAGCCTTATGCCACCTTACATCTGGCGAACCAAACGAGACCCTCCTGGGTAAGCGGTGACCAGGTTTACGTATTAAGTGAACAAGCCAACAAAACTTATGCAATGCCATCTGCTGTTCGAAGGAGCTAGACCCATTACCACCACCCAGCATTCGCCAGCGCACAGCATTGTTCCTGACACGCTGATGCCATTCAACACTAGCAGCGATGATCAGAAATTTGAAGGTGTCAGTTCTCACTCTATAGAGTAGGACGTCCCTCACTGTGGTTTTGTAAACACGGTCTTTCAAACCGAGCTGAACCAACTTCTGATACCACAGATGTTGTATATTCAATAAGGCAGTTATAGATTTGCCAATAAGTGAACTGACTTCAGCATCCATATGCATGTAGCTGGTGATGCAACTGACAAAGTGAATGCATTGATTAACTACCACGCGCTCTTCCTTATCAAGAATCAAAGAAAAAGTGCGTGGCTGGAGGCCCTGCAACCACACTTTCCACGTAGAATATCAGAAGTTTAGGCCAAATAATGGAACTACTCGTGTCTACCCAGGATTGACGGAGCTACTCGAACATTGTTAAACAGCAAGACGATATAGTCCATAGAATCAAGATCACCTAGTTTTTCACGAGGTAATACCTCAATGCCAACATCGTGAGATTACTCATGGGAACACTCCATAATGCAGTCCATGACAAATGCGAACAAAAGCAGGCAACCCTGAACAGCGGCTATTGTTGTCGGAAAGATATCCGAGAAGCAACCGTGAAAAGTGAGACGGCCTGTGGCGTTCGAGTATAGGACACGTAAAAGGCTCACAGATTAGATGGGAAGACATTTCTATGTAAGTAATTCGGACAAAATGGATCAAACGACGGAGTCGAATGTACCTGAAGTCGAAGAACAGGGCTTTTATCGGTCTACGGTACGTGTGGCGCTGCTCTAGCATATGGTACATACAGTGGCGTCCTGAACAGGAACTTGCCTGCTCTTCGCTAATCCGGGATTCGCGCTGCGCAGCGAAGCGACGGAGGAGAACTGAAACCAGTAATTTTGTTACAACCAGTGGTAGGCTGAAACCTCGATGGTTAGCAGTCAGCGCGACTGCATTTCTGGTATATGGCCATTAGAATCGATTTACTCTAGTTATCTAGGATGATCTTCACAGACCTGTAGGAACAGGGAAAGTAGTGCTTTGCACGGGACCATCTTTAAATAGTGCGTGTAGCGAAGTTCTGCAGTTATTGAAAAACTCCTCTAAAACATTATCTTGTTCATCATTCGTGCTGCAGTTTTTGGTCACTGCAAACGACCTTTCATCGTTGTTGCGATGGTTGCTAGTAAACGCTGGTCCATGCTTTCACATAACCCGGTTTGTTCCACATACGCTCACCCTCATCCAATGGTCCACCACTTATCCCACTAGCACGTGCTGTTCAGTTCCCCATGAGTTTCTGCCCTTATCCGGTGATTCCCACGTTTACTCCTTCATTTGTTTGTCTCACCGTAATCTTTGTTTCACTCGCTAAATCTGATATCGCCGTGTCTATGGCACTGTACTAGGGTGGATGCATGCTAAGCGATTAGCAGGCCACCAGCTGACCATAGACCACAGCGTTGTATGGTTGTGCCTGACGCTAACCGAGAAACTTTGTTTGCTTTGTGATTGGGCCAGTGACAATATAAAGTTCCACTCCTATACGGTCACTTTACTTGTCCACTGGCGGTCTGCTTTGAGCTGTGAAATTGACAGCGCCATTTCTCCTCATTCGTTTAGTTGCATTGTTGTTGAGGGTGATAAACTGGGACCCTGAACAATTGAGGTTTGCTCCATTTTACTTAACCGTATGTAGTTTATTAGTACCGCATATATTGTGATCCAAACTTGTTTTGAATTCGGGATCATTTGGCTGCGCGACATTCAAAATTCGACCAGTGAACGTTATATTACGGATTCAATCGAATCACGGCCAGTTCCTCGAAAGTGATTAAGGGCTGTGATTGTGTTTCGGACCTCAGCCTACGATGGAGCTTCCAAACCAAATGTGCATGACTCATCATGGACATCATCTGAGTAGAAGAGGGTTCGGAAGCAGGCAGACAACTGAACTACTCTCGAAAGTTCTCTGCTTAACGAGCCATAGGGCGCACCATATCATGAATCAGAACATGCGTGCTGTCTCTGATTGTCCCACTAACGCCTGGTCTTCTGGGACCACTGGTGGAAATCAGCTGGAAGAGCTCGCGGCGATTAGCTGCGGATCCTGTTCCAATTTCATGAGTCCTAGTGACCAAAAGGCTTCCTTGTCAGCACACAATCCCCCTTTAGTTCACGCCTTGTAGTCCGTCTCGTTACATTGTGATTAGAGCTACCCGGAAGTTTTCTTCTGTGTTCCAACGTGTCCATCGATCTCTCGGATATCCAATGACTCGTCCGGTGACGATGGATAGTGCCGCAGGCAGAGGCTCCGGCATCGTGCATTGCGATTGAGATCCTATTCCACTGAAGTCCAATAGCATTAAGACGAGAGAGCGAAGATTCCAAACGCAGGGCATCTTGGTAGGTTTAACTGAGCGGGGACTGAAATAACTTCACGCTCGGCAATCGTGTGATGGCGCTTGATATGTCTCTCAGTAAAGTTCGTGGAAAAACGGTATATTACCACAGAATGGTCAGAGTCAAAGCAGGCATTCCAGAACTAGCGACAGTCCAGTATGGAACCACCCTGCCTGTAACTACTGGCAACATGATCAATTTAGGACCATTGATGGTTAGCTAAGGTGGCCGCAAGTGGCACTTCATTTTGTCGCCAGATGGATGGCTAACCACCGCATGATCTCTCCATCGAGTCCTGTAAGAGCGAACAGGGACAAATGCTCAATGGACATTCTCAGAACATTATCAAGCCATCTTAACTGGCGAAGTAAAAAAAGCTTGTTGTAAGTAATACGCGAATTCCCTAAGATAAGACGTGTGACTACACCGTTGCAGATATGTTGTTCCCAACACACACGAGCAATTCTCCTCAAGCCTCCCCTATAGAAGGCCGAGGGCTAGCGCATGTCATCTAGGCGAAGTGGTCATGATCCATCCCGTATAGCAACACCGCCCGAACGGTGGCATTGTAAACATGGCCCATTACCAAGAAAGAGAAATCCAGACGGTGCCACAATTGCTGCGGGTTGACAAACGTGGATCGGGCTTTAACGATGCGAAGTGAAATTTCCTAGGTTGACAAAGTTAGTAACGTGTTCAAACTGTGCACCTTCAAAAGTGAACACGAGGATGGGCGAGTGCCAATTCTGGTGCAGCACTATGCATTTAGACGACGCGAAGCACATTCTGTACTTAGATGCCACAATCGCTAAACGGTACAGAATTGTTTGCATACACCGCGAGTCGTAACCAAGTAGTGCGATGCCATCGGCATAATCTGAGTTGGTTGCTCGCTTACTCGAGAGTAGTTGCAGTTTAAAATGTTGGCAACCCACCGGAGCTCTCGACAGGATGTCTTCAATCGCGAAATCGAAGAGGGACAGGAACGTAGAACAGTCCTGTCTTACATCGCTACTGACAGTAAAGGACGAGGAAAGCCTGCCATACACCCTCACTCTGCCGGAGAAGCGGAGGCAGAGTGCGCGCAGGATGGCAATATAATTTTCCGGGATCCCATTCCTTAGTAACAGAGTGGAACGTGGCACGAATGTCTAAGAATATAACGATGGTAGGTCTCTGAAAGATGTGGCCGTGTTCAAGGATTTGGCGGAGCGTGAATATTCGATCCATACATCTACGATCAGGTCGGAAGCCAGCTTGTTCTTCCCAGCTATTCATGAGTCGGGGATATCCTACGAAGTAGAATGGATGCCGATAACTTGGATGCAACCGAAATGAGACAAATCCCCAGGTGATTCGCGAGTACCCCAACTAAAAATCGGGACAACTGATTCGCCTCAGGAAGAAGGCACCTTTTCTTCATGCCAGACTTTGGAGAACAATGAGGTTAACTGACTGATGATGACTATGGTACCATACATGACAGCTCCAGAAGAAGCCCGTCTGAGCCAGTAGCCTTGAATCGCTACAAATATCAAATCGTAAGGCAAACTACCATTTCGGTGGGTGGATCAACTGTAACGACCCAGAGTGGACAGCTGGGTTCGCAGGGCACACAAGTGGAAGGTGAGGGCCAATTGAATCTGGAATGAAAATGATCAGCCATCGATCTAAGCGTCTCTGAAGGTCAGCAATCGGCGAACCATCAGCTTCACAAATAGTCCAACCGACACCAGGCTTCTTGTGACCAGTGGATCAAATGCGCTAGAAGAGCTTGCGAGTACTGTCACATAGGGTATGGGCCTCCACGTTATATACAGTACAGTATACACGTTAGCTAGAGGTGGAAAACCCAGCAGCTACTATGCCCCTGCGCTGTAACCACCATAATTCGCAATCATTGTGTAGGCCTTATCTGAGCTGTCTAGTGACAGAACGGTGCACTTCAATATGATTAGACTATGTTGGGATAATCATGCGGCGGTCAAATAGACCCAGACATGCAAAGGGTGATGAGTAAGTTCGCAGAAGGACTGTTCGGAAGCGATAACAGCTTTGTGCATGAATGTTCCGCTATCATCAATGTTTTTCGGCGGGTCGCAGCTGATTGTATGGGCCAAGGAAGCTTGATAGCTCAGATGAACTGAGGGAGTGCTATTGTTTCGGGGACCCTACAAAACTCATCTAAACGTTTGCACAAACAAGAGCATGGCCTGAGTTAAAAAGGTGGATCAGATCAATCTGCAAACCTTTACACTGCGATGTGGTCAATCTGAGACCATGACTGAGTCACAGAAGGGGGTACCAAGTAGCGGAACGTCTTCTCGAATGCATGAATCCGGTGTTCAAGAGAAACAGACGATTGCCGTCACACAGTGTGAGAAGTCTCTCACCATTATCTGAGTGGATCTCGTCGGACGTATGGTGACCACCGAGATGGCTTTCACATGATAATAGACGACCAACCCGTGTGTTGAGATAGCCAGAAAGGACAATAATATCGAACTCACAAACTCTGCCCAAAAGCTGGTGACGTGCACGATAAAGATCGTCCTTGACCGAGTAGTAAATGCAGTCAGTTGGAGCGTACGCTGACCACAAACAAGTTATCTCTCCTCACGACATATGTTGATCTTGCGTGATCCCTGAAGCTGAACTGTGCACATTTGGCCATTATTTGGGAACCAGTCTAACAGTGCGGCTTCGGCTTTGCCGCTTAGTGCTACGCAAACGCCAGCCGCAGCTGCTTCTGTGTTACCAAATAGAAATAGGTGAAATATTACTCCGGGGTAGGTGGGAAATAGGCTGGCTTGCCGAACAATCTCCTCGTGGTGCCAGCTGGGTGGCACGGGATTTTCCCGTTCCAGCAAATGGTTCCACGGCAGTGTTCCAGGAGGTGGTGGGTTTTCGACTGGCAAGCCTTCTTCCTTTAAAAAGCCACATATGTCCGTTTAACAACACTGTGACGTGGTGGTGACTCGCAACTAAATAAAGTCACTGCCCCTTGCTTCATCCTGGCGAAGCATAGTATTCCAGCAACTTTATGCTGTAATTCTGGGGAACATTGGGCCCCTGTTTGACAAAGGAACAAACGAAAGGCGTATGTCCTGAGCAATCAGTCACCGGCTCCCAATGGGCGCGATCCCCTTAATTCGCTCCGCTGTCTTGCGGGCAGGCTATTCAGCCAAAGGCTCGGGGTAGTGTCCCCTAAGTCAACACCCTACTTCGGCTTTGGCAACTGGATAGTATCTCGCCCATTGACGAAACCATGGACTTTTGTGTGTTGTGTTGTGTTTTACCATTTTTGTATCTACTTTTGAGTCCCATGGTTTCTGATGGCTTTATGTCTATTCGCAGACCATTATATATATACATATGGGTGGGAAATCTCAACGGAACCAGGGTACTGGGATCATGCAGGCGGATCACAGAAAGGCGAGGGATTGCAAAGTGAGCGCGAGACTAGCTCGTTACGCGATCTGCATGAGTGTACGTACCTTAAAGCATGTCAGACGGAAGGAGGATCGAAGCCGAAGGTATACTGGGTGACCTCAGTGGATGTCAACGAAACCATCGGCAGTAGAATCATGGGACAGGAACCGGCTGGTAACTACTAAAAGTGGTTGGTAACAAATGAACGGGTGCCGTGTGAATGCGTGCCAGCAGTATCCGCGCAACATAGCGGACGCAGCTGCCCAAACCTAAGCCATTTTGATAATAAGCATTATTAAGGGATGAATATACAAAATGGAGGGAGAACCCATGGTGCGCTGAGGCTGTTGGTGGCTAGATCCTGACAGATGGTCTACTCACTGCTGCTACTGTTGTGCCATGGGCTCATGTCCTGGATGCCTCCTTGTGGCGACCGCTAAGTGGGAGTTGGGTTACGCCCTTCTCCCTGCTAAGATCCAGGACACCAATCTGCATGAGCCAGTGAACTGACCATGTGCTAAACCCGTTGCCGTTCGGGTGCAAATTTTAAAGAAGGATTTGGCTGAGGACCCGAGTCGTTCTCCTGTCAGGTGTGTGCACTCTGCCAGTACCCTAGTCCATCCTCTTCGGAGGTTAGGACGTAGTCGATGGCCCTCTTCCCATAAAACCTAGCCATGGAAGACAACTGGTCTACGGGTTATAAGCTCACAGCTCGATTGGCGTAGAGCACGAGCGCCATGCATTGTCTCTGACGGTGGGAGGACACCTCCGGCTGGGCAAAGGTTTGCTACTGCCCGCCTCAAGTCAGGCAGCCCCTGGCCAAATTGTTGTAAACCCGCCAAAACCCACCTGCGTCTGGCCGTGGTCGCAGGTGCGTATCCTACTAAGGTCGCAAAACATGTATGGATCGTTCCAGTACCTCAAAGGCTGCGTGTGGCGGTCGACAAGCAGATTCCAATCTGTCTCTGTAATCACATTCCCGACCTGAATCTGCTCCCCACCGTCTTGCGGGTCAGGCTATTGAGCCAAAGGCTTCGGGTGGAGTCCCAGAACAAACCTCCGAAGCACAACCGCCACTTTGAGTGCGATTGCCCACCAATGCAATCGTATGCCTGCACGCAAAGCACTCAGCATCGGGTGCTGGAACGCGCGCACACTAGTGGACCAGAACTCGAGTGAGCGCCCCGAGCGACGCACTGCACTGGTCGCGATGGAACTGGCGCGCTACCACATCCATATTGCGGCGCTCAGTGAAACCCGGCTCGCTGAGCAAGGTAAGTTGCATGAAGCAGGTACCGGCTATAAATTCTATTGGGTGGGCAACGCCGCCTCAATACCACGTAAACATGGGGTCAGATTTACAATATCCGATCGCCTAAATGGCTAGCTGGTGGGTGAACCAACAGGCATCAGCGCGCGACTGAAGACTTTCTGCCGACGACTTGGAAGAGGTAAGTTTGCCACTTACAAGCACGCATGGTCCGGTCATGTGTTATCCTAATGACACGCGTGATCCACTCTACACTCAGCTGTCCTCCGTGATACGGTCTGTGCCGAGGAGCGACCGACTATTTCTGCTGGGTGATTGCAACGCGCGCGTTGCGCATGATGCATCGGTGTGGACAGACGTTATTGATCCGCATGGCATTGGTTCAGCAAATGCGAACGGTGACAGGCTGCTCTCATTGTGTGCCACTCACGGCCTGACGATCACGAACACCCAGTTTGCACTGAATGCGAGTGATATAGCTCCTTGGACGCACCCACGGAGTGGTCACGCTCACCTGTTCGACTATGTCGTCGTACGTCAGCGTGATATGCGTGAAGTGCGCATGACATGTGTACTGCGTGGAGCTGAGTGTGGCACCGAGCACACATTGGTGCGCACCAAACTGTACATCTATTTTCGTAAATCTATGTGTTGCACTGCCGCCGTGGATCGGAGTAAATTTAACATTCTATCCCTCGGTACTGGGGCGAAACCTACGGAGCTGGAGAATGCGATGGCTGCACGCCTGTGTGGTGATGTGGACTGCATAGCCACAGTGGGCGACCTGTGGCACCACATTCGCGACCAGGTGATAGCTGCTGTCGAGGAGACCATCGGGCGCACAAACTGTAAGCGGGCCGATTGGTTTGATGAGAACAATGCGACGATCGGCGCATTGGTGTCAGAGAAGAATGCAGCATTTGTTGCACATGTTGCAGACCCCAGTGACTTGGGAAAGAGTAGTCAGTTTCGCAAACTTCGACGGCGACTGACCCGAGAGCTCCATCGCATTAAAAATGCATGGTGGACGGAGAAGGCGAAGCAGATGGAATGCTACGCCGAACGCCGCCAACACAAAAAATTCTTTGACTCCTTGAAGTCGGTGTATGGACCGAGATTGGAGCTGCTGAGGACACTGCTCGTTGGTAGTTCAGGCGCTACCTGCACCCAGACTGCAGACATAATGCAGATCTAGCGGAAACACTTTGACTGTCTCTTGAACAACCGTTAAGAGATCGACTGGACTACATTGAACGGCCTGAAACAGCACGATGTGGAGGCGAGTCTGGCGGACACGCCAACACTGGATGAGATGCAGAGAGCACTTGCTCAGCTGCGAAACGACAAGTGTGCTGGTGTCGACGGGATCCCGCCTGAAGTATTGAAACACGGCGAACCAGCGTTGGTTACTTAGCTGCATCACTTGGTGCGACGCGTGGAATTGAGGAGGAGGTGCCTCTTGAGCTGAAGGATGCCCTTGTGCTACCACTGTACAAGGGCAAAGGTAGCAAGCAATGTTGCACGAATTATCGTGGCATCAACTTGCTGAGTTGTGTGGGCAAGGTGATTGCCCGAATCCTGCTCAATCGCCTCGTGAGTCAGATTGTGGAACCTAACGTGGCGGAAGAGCAATGTGGATTCCGTTCGGGTCGCAGCACTATAGATATGGTGTTTGCGGCTCCTCAGTTGCAAGAGAAATGCAGAGAACGACACCAGCCTTTGTACTCGCTTTTTGTTGATTTCACCAAGGCATTTGATACGGTGAACCGCGAGGCATTGTGGCTGGTGTTAGGTAAGTTTGGTTGCCCGCGTAAGTTTGTAAGTTTAATTGGATGTCTGTACAGTGGTATGCGAGCGAGGGTGCAGCTGAGTGAAGAGACCTCGGATGACTTTGCAGTTGTCACTGATGTGAAGCAAGGCTGTGTCTTAGCTCCTGCCCTGTTTAATATATATCTTCATGCAATGATGTCTTATGCTTTTGATGCGGCTTGTGTTTACGGTGTTCGCGTGGAGCACCGTATTGATGGTGGGTTGCTGAACATCCGTCGTTTCGGTGCGAGAACTCTAGTCTGTGAGATAACTATCCTTATGTTGCTGTTTGCTGACGACTGTGCGTTGTTTGCATACAGCGTGGATGAGTTGTAGCACATGACTAGTGCTCTGGCTTCGACAGCGGCCAAATTCGGGCTCACCATCAACACAAACAAAACTGTCTGTCTCTTTCAGCCTTCACCGGAGGTGCAATCTTCAATATTGCTGCAAATCAGCATTGGTGATGTGTTAGAAACCACCGCCCGCTTCTACTACCTTGGGAGTGTGGTGTCGACTGACCAACAGCTTCACAGTGAGCTTCGTATCCGCGTCTCGAAAGCAGCGGCAGCATTCTGGAATCTAGAATACCTTGCGTGGAACAACCATCAGCTTACCGTTGGCACGAAGCTGATGGTGTACAAATCCATGGTGCTGTCCGTTTTTCTATACGGCAGAGAAACGTGGGCGATGTAGCGGCGGGATGTGCGATACCTCGAGCGGTTCCATCAACAGTGTTTGTGACGGATTCTGCGCATCGGTTGGTGCGACAGAGTTGCAAACACGGAAATGTTCCGCCAAAGTGGAATGTATGCAGTGGACTGTATACCTTTGCTGAGACACCTGAAGTGGCTCGGTCATGTGAGCCGTATGGATTCGACGCGGCTACTGAAACAACTATTATACGGGTAGCGGCATGTGGGGAAACCGAAGCTTGGTTACCAGGACATGATCAAAATGAGCCTCTCACGTTCTAATCTTGATTGCAGGTCATGGGAATAGGAGGCGGTCGATCGGCGCGCATGGCGCGATCTGATCACGAAGGCAGTTGCCAAGGTGCAGAAGACCTCATACATGCTGAGAAGAAGCGGCAACTGCGGAAGCGGCAAGCATCGATGAGTTGTACTCCATCGACATCAAGCGCATGGTGTTGTAGCACATGCGGTCGCGAGTGCCTGAGTCAGGCAGGCTTAGTGAGCCATGAGCGAGGCCACTCGGGAACACTACCGAAGCGACGACGGGTCCTGCTGAGAACGTAGACAGAACCGGCACAGCGTTTGCAGGTACGCCGCATTAGATTTACTAACCGCTTGCTTGCATGTTGGCTCTCTTTTTTTTAGGTGGTGGGTCTGCTATATTGTCTCATTATCGCCTATGTGAACTATCTTCTATTAAATTGCACACGTCACGCAAGTTAACTGTAGTTAACTTTGATAAGATTTTCGCGATTTTGAAATTTTCTTAAAATATGTTTTCTGGCGTCTCGAAACTATAGGGGATTTTTGGCAAGCAATTTATTTCATATGCTCATTTATTAAAGAGCTACGTCGACATATATATATGCATTGTTCGATTTATTTTATTTCATCTTGTTGTTGTTTCAAGTGACTGGCTGTTGCCTGATATCACCGGTGTGCCTGCGCTTGGTGCGCATGTTGACAAGGTGCCTACCTGTCTAGTACCCACTACCTCGTCCAGACTGGTTCCACGAGACAGTTGGTCGTTGCTGGAGGGAACGGGGTGCACGGTCCTTGTGGTTGTATTAGACTCGATGAGTGGTTCCATGCACTTAGTGTGGAGCGGACTACGGTCCAGCCACCACCTTGTGTGTGCTTGATTTCCCCAAATACAGCGTGCTTGTGTTTGCTTGTGAAGGAGTGTGGGCCGGCTCCGATGATGAAACGTGGCTCCCATCCACATGCCTCCAGGTCTTATTCCTTCCGGTTTACACTGGATATGGGGTGTGTGATTGGAGCTGTGGGTGGTGCAGCGCAAGCCACCCATGATCCCTCGGTATGTGCAAGCGTCTTGTGGCTGGCCACAGTGACAAGCAAATTCGAAACCGGATGCCGCCAACCATATACAAAATGGTAGAAAAGGCATCGCAATCGTTGGATGGACAGATGATGAACGGTACTAGTTGGGAATGCACCTTGCTCCACAAACTTTTAAACCAGTTACGTTAACCCGTCTTACACAACAATACTATAAAATATGCAAATCAATCACATCAAAAATGGATTTTATGAGGCAGTTACACTACTGAGTTACAACATTGGAGACTCATTCAATTACAAGTAAAATGTAAAGGCTACATGGTGGGATAGATAGAATTGATCGTGTGTCACCGTTTCAATACCCTAGCATTAGCATCATTATCAACAACAATAACAACAGTATATCAGCCATTCGAACTGATGTTTCGCTGTCGTATAACCATAACGACCTACGAAACGAAAAATAATAAGAGGAAGAAAAGGGAAACTTGCTGGAAAACCTTAATGTCCTAAGCAAACATTCATAGTCAAAACGCCTACAAAGTGTCAACAACATGCCATCATAAACAGCTGACTGCCATGCAAAGATAAGGCAGCAGCGGCGAGACAGCCTCCTTGCGGCTTTCGCTGCCTCGCAGATAACTCGGCACGAAACATACTTTAACTAGGCAGTACGACTAGGAGAGGACAGCAGACGCGCCACTGGTGTCGACTGCGAGCCAAGTCCTGTAAAGTCTCCAGCAAAGCACAGAGCGAGCCACGTGGACTCCGGCCTCAAAGTCGAGAAGGACCAATGGCACACAGTTTTGTAAGCTGTGACTGCATTTCCCGTTGCCAAGTCAACTTTTGTCCGCCTCAAGCTTCGCGCCACCCTACATCTAGCAGGCAAAACAAGGCACTCTTCGGCAAACGGTGATCGCACATACGTAGTACATACCCAAGCCAATGCATTTTGTTCGGTGTTACCTGTTGTTCAAAGGAACTAATTTGGGTATCACTGCCTAGCAATCGTCTAGGCACATAATCATTACGGACAAACCGATGCTACTCGACAGTAGCAATGCTCCGCAAACAGCGATGGTCAAAGACTTGACCTCTGATCCTCAGACCGAAGGGGCCTATTCTCACTCCCATAGAGTAGGACAGTCCTCATTGTGTACTAGTAAACACGGCCTTTCAGACGGAGACCCCTTTCTGTCGCCAAAGATGTAGCAAATTCAAAAAGCAGTTCCGGCTTTTGTAATACGTGAATTGACATCAGTAGCTACGCACCCATCGTCGCTAATACAGCTGCCAAGGTAAGTGAATCGATGAAGTATCTCGAGTTCCTCGCTATCTAGGGTCAAGGGATCATCAGGGGCTTGTGTTCCTGCAGAAACACTGCACTTTGAAGGTGTGAAGCGCATACCAAGTAATGGGACCACTCTAGAAAGGCTATTCAGGGTTGAATGCGCCGCCCCAACATCGTTAAACAGCAAGACATGATCCTCATAATATAGATCAACTAGACTCACCAGGCAGCAGTTCAACGCCTGCATCGTGAGATTGTGCAAGGGAACATTGCATGATGGAGTCCACGACGAAATTGAATGAAAATGTAGAATTATAGACATCACCATCGTCAATACACAGTATGTGGAGGTAAGAAACACCTCAGTTAATGCAATAAAATACATAAAAGATGCCATATCAACCATAACAAGGCACAAAAACTTTTTAACTAAAATACAATATGATGCCGAATATCATATAAAACATCAGGTATGAGGTATTGGTTGGAGGGGGAAGGATGAAAAGAGGCTCACAACATAAACGCCATTGAGGTCGGCTCCCCGCCATGTCAACGAGTGTATTCAACCAAACGTGTTCATCGTCCGTTGGACCCCAGCCTGGCAGTCGTGAAACACCAATCGACGCTAACTTCGAATTAAGGCACTTCATTCTTCACAACCAAATCATCACTTGGCCTCTTTTCATCTTCTTCCATCCACACCCACGGTGCGCAAACAACGCACGTCGCGAGATCCGGTGTGGTGATATGTGCAACTCATGAGCCAGCTAATAATAATAAACAATGTGTCAGCTATTTTTGTTCGTCGCAATCAGCCGACAATTCAGATATGTCAGCTGTACGCCGATTGGCGTTTCACTGCCGTGCGACTACCACCAGTCGCACACAGGCTGTGTATACCGCGAGGACGCCAGGCCCTACGTGGATTTGAACCCGCGGCGTGAGACTAGAAGACAAGCTCGTTACCAGGCTATCGGAGCTTAGTGCGTGACACAATAATGCTGAGCGGCTCACTCGCGCTTGCTGCACCAAATACGCGAGGTCGAACAAGCTCATTGCTCACGTTGTGTTCCCACCAGACATGAGTTAAGCTGCGAAGGTAGCGATGATCGAACGTAGCTATTCTCTTTAAGCTCGTCGACTTAATGAGCCAGATTCCGCAGCCGTACGAGAGGGTTAAACGGATGGTTACGTTGTAGGCTCTGTCCCTCAGGGAGAGGGTGATGTCACACCGATGCCATAGGTGGCGGAGATCGGCAGAAGCACATAAAACTTCTGCTATACGGTTCGTGGTCTCATCTTCAATCCCAAGAGCGTTGAAATAGCTATTTAGATATCAGCAATTCATGACGACTTCTAGCTGACCACCAAAAAGGGTCAGTGTAGGGATGGGTCCATGATATTCTTAGAGGACTTAGCACTTTGAGGGTGCAAAACACAGCCCTAAACGATCGATAGGCAGAGCCAATTTATCCAGTGCATTTTGGCACGTATGTCAGCTGTCGCAGATAAGGGCAATGTCGTCGGCGTATTCATAGTCAAAAAGCAGATCGACTGGGACTAGCTCCATGCCTTGCAGATCGTGCCCAGTGATCGCCGTTTCTATGATTTCGTCAACATCGAAGTTAAGGAGGAAAGGTGACATCGGGCAATCTTGTCTCACATGGTTGGAGATATTGAAGGGTGATGACAGCTTATCAAAGCCATCACCCTACCGAATGTTTACATATTTACCGGGAAGAAAGAAAGAAGGCATCAGTAGTACACCGCTACGTAGTACCGACGCTTCGCTGCTGCGCAACCCCACACCGGTCGCACGCGGGCTAAGGATACCGTAAGGGTCGCTCTGCTCCTACGCGGGCTCGAAGCCGCGCCGACAGATTACAAGACAAGCTCGTTAACTTTAGGTCATGGACCGGCTATTTGTTGGGCACACCGTTGCTGGGCAGCGAGTCTCAAAGAGCACATTCAACTATCGAAACGATGGGACTTTAATGTCGAATAACACGACTACGGTGAATGGCCGATAAAGTTGGCGGTGCTCCAACAACTGACGTAATGTGAGGATATGAGCAATACAGCAGCGTCTTTCATGAAACTCGGCTTTCTCCTCACGAAGCTGGTTTTCACAGGCACCAGTAATTCCATGAAGAACGGCAAATGCGGGTATCTTAGAGGCAAATGAGGTTAGGCTGATGCGTCTATAACCGAAGCACTCGGAAGGTGAGCCGCCTCTGAAAAGTGGGACTATAACGGAGCCGCTCCAGTCTGTTTGGTCAGTCTCCTGATCCCACAACTTCACTAGTATGTTGTGCAGAGCATCTACAAAAGCAGCTCCCACGAATTTGAAGAGGGGTGGAAGAAGTCTATTTGCTCCTGCAATCTTATTCAATTTCAACCTCCTGAGCACATTTCCAGCGTTTGCGCATGAATGCGGACCAAGGGAGAAGGGCGATCAATGGCCGATAAGAAAGTTGGTAATTCCGGTTGATTAAGCAACGTTTTAAAGCGTTCGGGCCAACGCTGCAAGCGTTTTGACAAACTGTGGATTGGTCGTATATCCTTGTCAGGTGTGGTCTCGCTAACGCCAGGTCTCCTTCTGCCCGGTTCGCGTATCATACAGGATAATGTAATAATGTGTCAGCTGTACGCCGTAACGGTGCTTTGCTGCCGCGCGACCACCACCAGTCGCGCGCGGACTGAGTATACCGCGAGGATGCCCACCCCTACGCGGATTCGAACCGGTGACCGTATGGTTGTAAACCAAACGTGCAGACCACCCGGCCACCAGCCGACATCATACAGGATAATTTCCGATGGTTACCAAGGACATCGGCCATTTTCATCTCCGATGCACAATGAGACTACCAGGATTCCTGTTTCTCTTCAGGCTAGCACAGAAGCTGAGGTGCTTCCCACCTCTAGCTGACGTGTATAATGATGATGATGATGATGATGATGATGATGATCAGGCTAGCACACAGTTTCCCCTTGAGATCTCTGCAAGCCTCGCTATGTTCGCTCCCAGTCGGACCACGTCGATGATCATCTAAAAGTTCCAGAGACTGCACAGAGACCCAATGTCTATGTTGACAACTTGATTCGCCACATGAAGGTATTCTTGCTTCCAATAACATCTGGCGGATATGCGAATAGTGGCCATCTAATGTGTTCAGAGAGCGCTTACTTAGGTCGGATGCCAGTGTACTTTGATACGGATTCAGAACATCTGGCTTCGCCAGCTGGCAAGTATCTATACGATCACAGCGTTGTCGCTTGCGCTCACCAAAACGAACTATAAGATCGGCACAAAAGAGTGCGTAGTGGGAGTCCACACTCGTCCTCCAAATCTAGCGACAATTTTGGACACAGCCCAGCCAGCAGCAATTGATCGCGATCCGACCGATTTGAGTCCGTGGCTGAGTTGAGGCGGGTTGGCGCCATGTCACCCTTCTGCGGGTGTTGTGCCGGTTAGTGCTCGCAAGTAGCAACGGCAAGCAGATATCGGCAACACCCCTTTAATATTATCGTTGATATGAGCAACGCTTCGCAAGAATAGCATAAATCATCCATCATTAACCAGTTGAACCGGTGCTTCGCTGCTATAGAACCACTATGACGTACGAAACGAAGCATAAGAAGCGGGAGAAATGGGGACCTAGCACAAAACTTCAATGCCCTAAGCAAACATTCAGGGTCAAGGCGCCTACATTTTGTTATTAGCATTGAGTCACAAAAAGCTGGCTATTATGAAAAGATAAGGCGATAACGACCAGACAGCATCCTTGTGGCTTTCACCACCCGGTGTAAAAAGCTGACATTGCCGCGCAGACAACTCAGCGCCAAATACATCTTAGACATTCAGACTAGGAGATGATACCAGACATGCCATTGGAGCAAGACACAAGGCGGGTTAAGTGGACTCCAGCCTCGAAGGCGAGAAGGACCAATGGCACACAGTTTTGTAGTCATTGACTACATTTCCCGCTGCCATGTCAGTCTTTGCCCACTTCAAGCATTGCAACATCTCACAGCTGGCAAACAAAACAAGGCCCTCCTCGGTAAGCGGTGATCAGGCACACGTAGCACTTGCCTAAGTCAGCGGAAGTTACACAGTGCTATCTGTTGTTCGAAGGAACAAGCCTCATTATCGCCGACTTGCATACGCCTACACACATCATCGCAGCAGACATGCTTATGTTGTCCAATACTAGAAATGTTCTGCAGTCACAAATGGCCGAAAACTTGAAGATACGTCAGATTCTGGGACCGAAGGAGCCGTCTCACTCCACAGAGTAGGACGGCCTTCACCGTGGTCATGTACACATCTTACAGACCGCCACAAATGTAACAGGCTCAAGAAGGCAATTATACCTTTGTCACTAAGTGAATTGACTTCAGCATTCACATGCCCAAGATTGCTGATGCAGCTGCCAAAGAAAGCGAATTGAGCAACTACCTCGAGTCACTCGCTGTCAAGGGCCAAGTGGTTGGTGGTGCTGCAATAACACTGCCAAATGATGGGACCACTCTGGGGTTGATTGCACCGCGTCAATTTAGTTAGATATGAAGACAGTCTCGTCCTCATAGTCAGAAGCAACACATTTTCTACCAGACAACACTTCCACGCCTGCAACGTGACATTCCGCAAGGGAACATCCCATGATGCAGTCCACGTCAAAGTCGAACAAAGATTAATGGCGGTTCCCACGTTGAAATTGCTGCACCGCAGAGTTGTGCGTTCTATCACTGACATGTAAGCCGACATCCAAGTTTACATAAGCCATCGAGATTCGCGATGGACACACGGACCTTAGTGGTGCATAAATTAATCGCTTGAAGCATGATTGGACTAGCCACATCAAACCGCCTATGAAACACAAAGGACAGTGTCAGGTTGGACATCAGGGCAGAAGATTTACCGACCGTTGTACATGGCTAGACTAAACTTCCCTCTGGCTATGTGTAAGGTCACAGTTGAAGACTCCTAAAAGGAATTAATATGAAATGGATCAGGACTGTAACCGGAGTTATCATAAGCTTTTGCAGTTGTGCCGATGCTATAATTAAGGCACAAGGTGTCAAGCAGTTCCGCAGAAGCAATAGCAAGTAATCTTCATTTCTTTAGTCCCAGAAGGAACGAATAACCGACTAAACATAAAGGAACCTGAGGCCATATTTTCATAACCGGAGTATGGGGAGCAACAATTGTTGGACAAAACTCTGCGTCGGTCTTATAAAGTTAATATGATAGAACAACCTATAGGAATTATGCATATATGCGGATGCGTCAGTCGATCATTTCTAGTGGCTGTTCGCTTTTGTGATAGAATCGGTCATTTCAATACACAGTGATAACTCTGAAATGAAAATGTGGAACGTATGCAAATGCACAGGCGAAAAAAAAGTAGTTATTAAAAGGGCACCTTTGAAGGCGCGCAGTCCAACGCCCGTTTCGTGGGCACAAAGCCACAACATCAGAGTGACATGCGATACAGTTGTTTATGCAGCGAAAGTTCTTTTGTGTTTTGCAGATGAGCACCAAAAATAGACACTAGAGACGACGAGGTAGGATTACGTATTTTTGTTTGTCATTGAGAGATAAATCATTAAGTAAACAAATGGAGAAAAATGTCCACATTCGTTGCCCAACTGTTCAAAAAAGTATTTAGAAATACAAGATTCGGTTGGCAGATGCCAGTCTGGCTCACGCAAAGGTATGTATTGTGAGGTGCATACACGACTTATAGAGCTCGTAATCAGTATAACAGCTACATGTTTTAAGGCTGTTTGACCAAAGGACAGGTCCGCCACCGCGGAATAAAGACCGCACACTATCGTCTGCGTCGACAATGTTTACCAGGATATCGTAAAGCTAAATGTTAGATCGGGAGCCATAAGATAACGGGAATCCTAGCTCTGGGCTACTACAGCGAGGCAAAATTCACCGGGTGACAAACCGACAGTAGGAATGTAGCCAATGCAGTTAGTCAACTGTGTACAAATGGTTTGACGTTAGTATAACTTCCCAATCGCAATGAGAGTAAATATAACTTGTGGTGACTTGCGAGTCGCAACGACCATCGATCACCCATACAAAAATGGTCAGTGGTAGGCCAGACAAACGCAGGTTCAATATTACACAAGTTGCTGGTCGCTCCTTATTCTAAAAAAGGTCTCAATGTACCCCGTCGCCATTTGTAGCAAAGGTCTTAGTTGAGAACCCTAATGTCACGGAGGCGAAACAGCTGATTACGATGGTGCACACTAGCGGGACGAGATCGGCCAGATCACGTGAGCGGCTGACAGACTGGTTGTCATGATCAAACCGGAAGCTGACGAAATCAGACCGTCATCGCCGCACGGGTTGCTATGTCGCGGACGTGGTCCTACCTACAGTCAGACAGTGATGGCGGCTGCCAGAGTCGAATCTGTTCAGACAAGAGATGTGAGTCACCTCAGTGATGGCAGCGAAGTAAGCGCATGTGACCTATAAAAATAGCCATGGTCTGTACCTAATATACTTCGGTCTAGCAGGCTCTGCGTTTTGTTTTCCCCGGCTGGTTGGTAGCGCAGAGAGGCAGAGAGTCAAAAGGGCAGCGTTACAACAGTGGCGACGTGAGTTCAATCGAACCCAGAATGGCAGTCAGCTTTGAACAATTGCAGGCATTTTTGCAGGAGCAGCAGACGCGGTTCGAAAAGTCACAGAGGCAGTTGATGTCAGTGCTATCACAAAAATTAAACTTTCATGTAGAATGGGAATTGGAAGTGAAGCTGACATCACAAGAAATGCTTTCAGAATGCCAAAAGTTGCTCAGATTGACTCCTGCTGCAAATGTGGTCGCAAGTTCAGAAGCTATGGAGGAGCGAAACTTCTGCCACACTGCCACTTCCGAATCAGATGTGCCCATCAGAATTAAGGGTGCGACTACAGAAATCAATGGCAGTCAGATTACACAGGTGCATAGACGCCACGAAGCAATGCTTCAACCTGGTCCAGAATGCTGCAGAATAACCAGTGCTGCCCTGAACCTCAAGTCAGCCACTAAACCAGTATCCAGAGAAAAACTCCTTGTGCCAAACAGGAAGGAAAAGCATTGCAATTGTTATGCGGGGAAAAACCGGACAGACAGGATGCGTCATTTCAGAATTGGTGACAGGGGGTACGCGCTAGAGTACCGAGGACCGGAGATGTTGTCGACAGGAAGGGTGATCCACAGAAATGGTGGAGTCAATTACGAACTAACGGTTAGAAACAAGAAATGGATCAGGCACGCAGAACAGCGGAGACCCAACCACGGAAAAACACAAGGGCCCGCAGACAACATATATCGAAGAGCGGCCAGAAGGAGAAGAAAACCACCAGGACAACTGATTGTTGTCAAAACAAAGAAAGCTGAACTGACGCAAGTAGGCATGGTGGGGAAGCAGTTTCAATTCGGAGGAGGTGTCACGGAGGCGAAACAGCTGATTACGATGGTGCACACTAGCGGGACGAGATCGGCCAGATCACGTGAGCGGCTGACAGACTGGTTGTCATGGTCAAACCGGAAGCTGACGAAATCAGACCGTCATCGCCGCACGGGTTGCTATGTCGCGGACGTGGTCCTACCTACAGTCAGACAGTGATGGCGGCTGCCAGAGTCGAATCTGTTCAGACAAGAGATGTGAGTCACCTCAGTGATGGCAGCGAAGTAAGCGCATGTGACCTATAAAAATAGCCATGGTCTGTACCTAATATACTTCGGTCTAGCAGGCTCTGCGTTTTGTTTTCCCCGGCTGGTTGGTAGCGCAGAGAGGCAGAGAGTCAAAAGGGCAGCGTTACAACACCTAATCATTCTCCTGCAAGGCTCTATGAAAAAAAGCAACCTGTCCAAACAAAACGATGAATTTTCTTCAAACCATCAGTTGATGCCTTGGTCATCGCAGAGGATAACCAACGACGCCTTATCTGTTGCATCGTGCTAAGTGAATAGGGGCGAGGAGTACACTGCTCAAGTTTCTCAGTCTTCTTATACACCTCACTCCCTCTCATCTTTATCCTCCCCACTTTACTTATGTCCCCATATTTTCAGCCTCCCGATCGTTGATCATCCAGTATCTTGCTTGGACAATCGTTTGCCTTCTAGTTTAGATCCACACACAAACGCAGGCCCAGTCGACAAGTTAATGTTCATCCAAACAGGCGTCAGTTCAATGGGTTTTAGTTGGAACCCTCGATCCTTACTAATACTGACACACCTCAACGCACGCATTTTGTTACAGATCAATTAAAAGGTAACATCTGCCTGAACACTGGACCCTATCGGTTGATAACTGCTGCTTATGGGGAACACGCCTGCGAGATTCGGGCTCTGTGCTTACTCTAGGTACCCCAAGTGACACTATCGGCAATTTCTCATTGCCTCTATCCGGAGATTATGCAGATTCGAATGCAATTAGGCCGGCACTGTTATTGGTACGAATACCCGGAGTTGAAGCTGCTCTGGTCGACTGGATCCCACTCAGTAGCTGGATATGCGTCGTCCGACTGCTTAGCTGGTTCAAAGTTTTGAAGTTGTGCGGGGCCAGTATGCATTTTTCGCAATGCTACCTACAACCCCATAAACTGCAGCGTTGACTTCGTGGAAGATAACTCCTGTCGTCGACTGAAGAATCTCTTTCATAGCAGAAGAAGCAATGACACTGTAGTGATGGATGGAGATCTAAACGCCGAAGTCAGGAAACTCCCCATTGATGAACTGCATATAGGGGGCCAACATGGTGTAGGCTCCCAAAATGATAGCGGCGAGCGGTCGTCACACCTATGTGATGATGTTCGTATATTACTCGTGAGCACTAACTCCTGAAAAAGCAACCACAGATAAGAGACATGGTGTTTACTAGCTATGGACTAGGCATGGACGCAAATCGATTACACCTCGACCAGTTTCCGCCGACTGCGACCAAAACTGCCAATCAACTTGGAGCACAAGCATAGACTCCGACCATGCACTTGTATGTGCCGAAGTCCGGGTGCATTTCGGAGAACAGGCGCGACGACGCCGTCAACTGGTAAAGCCATGTGTTCTGAATACGTATCGAAGTATGCTCGTATTCGAATTGGGCAAGCGCTCCCTGATCAGATTTCGATAGAGTCGTACAGATTTAGATTGCGGCTTGATCCCGCAATACAATATTCGGTATTCAGAACATAGCTGAAGGTCGCAAGCTCACCAGACCTAATTAGTAGGTATGTTTTCAGGTGATTATCAACCTGAGGTTGGGTCTCTACGCAACCTCTAGTATTTCTGGATGCTCGTCGATATATTCTGGCTGGGAGTGAACTCAATGAGACTAGTAGAGATCTCAGGGCAAAACTGCGTGCCAGTCTGAAAAGAGACCGCGCAGCCTGGTAGTCCCATCGTGTCGGAGATGGAAATCGCAAATGCCTTGTTGACCGTTGGGAGCTACCCCGACTATCAGCAAAAGAATTGGTGCTAGGGAGACTATATGTGACGAGTGGACAGTCAATCCACAACCTGTTGAAAGATTTAGACCGTGTTTGAATGCTGCTTTCTGTCTGCTCTCTGTACTGTCAACCAAGCCGGGAACGAAAACAAAACACCGAAGCCTGATAGACCAAAGCATAGTAGGCACAGATCATGGTTCATTTTATAGGTCACAATCTATCATCTCCCCGTAACACAACCTGTTTCACGCTGACAGTCTGAGTTCACCAGCTTCCCGCGTGACCTAGTGGTGGTACCGCAGATCGGGTAGCAACCCATGTGATGATGAACTGATTTCGTCAGTTCAGCCCTGCTACCACCTGTCGGGTAGCAACCCGTGTCCCGATGATAGGCGTCTCGAAACCGTGTCAGGATCTTATGATGCGACCTCCGATTACCTCACTTTTCAAATTGAGTCTGCTTGCATACTGTTCGAACTCGATTTTGTACATAGCTTTTCGCCTTGGGGTCAACTTGTAGCCATTGTGGTCGTCTCCGCTTTCGGGTCGGCCTGCACTGTGTATCAACTGATGCTTGCAAATTCTGTTGTGATCCACGTAGCCGCTCAGCCTCTTCTTCCAAACCAAACGTGTCTAGCAGGATGTCCCACGGTAAGGATGGTGATTCTGGGAAACTTAGAATCTTTCTGTGATTCGGCCTCAGCTGATTGGCGTACCAGGCCCATTTCTCATATCCTACCATTAGCTCGTAAATGACTAGACCTTTTCTGCGGATCCCTCTTCCTGTCGACCACGTCGGTCCTCGGAAGTATCGCGCGTACACTACGTCACCGATTTTGTAATGATGGAGCCTGTCAGATTTTCCTCCACTTGACAACTGCAATGCTTCTCTTTTCTGCTTAGCACAAGATTATCGAACAATGTCTGGATCTTTCGTCCTAATAACCTTACGGCAGGGCATCTTCCATCTGGAGCGTTTGGGTTTGGCGCATTCAGATACATGCACAGGAAAGACTGGATCGCGTCCTTTGCGACCTTGTTTTGTCCCGCTTTACAAAAAGCGCGTTTGAAGGTATCCACGAACCGTTCCGCCTGTCCGTTTGATTGCGAATGATAGGGTGGTGAGAACATATACTGAATTCCTTTCTCCTTGCACCACTCGCGAAAAGAAGTTTAAGTGAATTGTGTACCGTAGTCTGTCACTATTATTCCTGGTAAGACGAAATCATGGAACATCTTATCCAGCTCGCTGGTCGTGTGCTTGGCAGTAAAACTTTGCACTGCGATCATATAAGGCCACTTGGAGAAAGAGTAAACGGAAACAAGATAGGATTGACCGGTGATCGGTCCTGAATGATCTAAGTGGATTCGCTGTTATGGCTTCTCGGATTTTGGCCAAGATTGTCGGGGGCAGTTAGGAAGGTCCTTCGCCGCCAGTTGACAGGATTCACATTTTTGGCCGAATTGTTCAATTGCTGGATCCATTCCGTGCCAATAAACAAACTGCGTACCAAGGTTTTCATACGGTTGGCACCTGGATGCCCGGTATGAATAAATAATAATAATGTCAGCTGTACGCCGAAATGGCGTTTTGCTGCCGTGCGACCACCACCAGTTACGCGCGGGCTGAGTATAACGTGAAGACGCCCACACTTACGCGGGTTCGAACCGGGGGTCTTATGGTTGCAAACCAGGCGCGCAGACCACGCGGTCACCGGCCGACCGCAGACAACCGGCCGGTATGAAACTGCTGCCGTCGCAACGAGACTGGACCTTAACGTGGTGCGACAGTTTGCGTACCTCATTGAACCATTGAGCTATACTGGGTGATGCCTCCGAGCATCTTGAGAGCTACTCCTACCAGGTTGGTCAATGATGAGAGGTCAGACAAACTCAGTCTCCTGGTCCTCCAGGTTGGGGGTTTGAAATGGGATGGCGTCCATTTCTGTAAAACTAAATCACTGCCACCCCGCTGCCTTGCGGACAGGCTTTTGAGCCAAAGGCTTTGGATGAGGACCCTAATCGTTCTCCTGTCTAGGTCTGGGCGCCCTGGCAGTATCCCAGCCCACATACAACCATGACATTTTCTTCAAACATAAACTTCATCCTGCATCGGCCGTCGCGCAGATTATCAAGGGTCGCCTTATCTGCTGCATACAGCAGGGCGGATAAGCGAAAGCATGCTACTGCTGGCGCCTCCCTTCTTTCTTTTCCACCTTTTTCTCTTACTCCCATCCCGGCCCCCATTACTAACCTTCCTTCTATAATTCCCAGCTTAATTGACAGCAACTGAAGTGCTACTGGAGTAGAACCATCTGCAGCCACCATCCCACAGCACCTATCGGACGCCTATCGGCAAAAGTCCCTTATAAGACCACGCTGTCCCGTTTCCATGGCGACCTTCAACGTCCGCACTCTAAGACAAACAGGTCAGCAGGCTGCACTCGCACGCACCTTGGACACACTGGGTATTGGTGTGTGTTGTGTGTCCGAAACTAGGATTAATGACCCTAACGGGGTTATTGAATTGACTGCACCCGGCTTATCCTCTCGTTATTGGTTGCACGCATCCGGAGACGCCGATGCGGCACTCACCGGTCAAGCTGGTGTAGGTATCATTCTCAGCTCCAAGGCTGAGTTATCGTTGGTTGATTGGATTCCGGTGAACAGTCGTTTATGTGCAGCCCGTTTGACGACATCAGCTAAGGTGAATTCGCGAAGTAAAACAAAACGCTGTTTGTTTGTGATTTCTGCTTATACTCCCACGGACTGCAGTTCTAATGTAGTCAAGGACACTTTCTATCACGAACTGAACACGCTGCTACGCAGTGCTACTAGTTCAGATGTTATAGTACTTGCAGGGGATATGAACGCACAAGTAGGGTGTCTGAGCTCTTCAGAAGCTCAGCTGGGTGGTAAGTATGGACTTAACTCCGAACGGACTGACAACGGCGAGCGTCTGCTGCAACTGTGTGCGGAGCACCCGTTGTTTCTTACTAGCACTGCTTTTAGACACAGTGGGCGCCGAAGTGCCACTTGGCGTCCACCTGTAGCTGGTCAGCGATGGACCCAAATTGACCACATAGCCATAAGTTACAGGTGGCGCGGTTCCATTCTGGATTGCCGCTCGTACTGGAGTACCTGTGTCGACTCTGACCATGCCTTGGTGCGCTGTCGCTTCTCCATGAACTTTACCGGAAGGCGCACAAAGCGTGTCCCCCCGATTGGCAACGGAGAAATTGTCCCAGCCCTCTGTCAGGCAAGCCTATCAAGAAGCACTGCATAGCGAACTCTCGCTGTCTTGTCCTAATGATACTGAACTTCAGTGGAATAAGATCTCGGCCAGTATACACGACGCAGGAGCATCTGCTTGTGGCACTATCAGTCGTCATCGCACCAGTCACTGGGTATCCGAGAGGTCCGTGAACCTTTTGGAAGCTAGAAGGCACCTCCCGGCTGGTTCTGAACACAATGTGACCAGACGGGCTATTAGGCGTGAACTAAAGCGCAGCCTACGTGCTGACAAGAAAGCCTGGTGGACCAGTCGGACTCAAGAAATGGAGGAGGCAGGAGCAGTAGGCAATTACCGGAAGCTCTTCCAGCTAATCCGGACCACTGGTCCGAGAAAACCAGGCGTCAGTGAGACAATCAGGGACAGCGCGGGTGCGCTGATACACAATAAGGAGCGCCGTATGGCTCGTTGGGCTGAGCACTTTGAACATCAGTTCAGCTGGCCCTCTGCTCCCGGACCTCTTCCTACTCAGGTGATGCAGGACGAGCCATGGACGGTTAGTTTAGAGCCTCCGTCGGAGGCCGAAGTCCGAAACGCGATCACAGCCCTTAATCGTTTTCGTACCGCTGGCCCGGATTCCCTCCCACCTGCACTATGTAAGGATGGTGGTGAGGTCCTCTGCAAAGCACTGACCTCCCTATTCGAACGTATCTGGAACGAAGAGAGTGTGCCGGCTAATTGGAGCGAATCGATTATAGTGGCAATATACAAGAAGGGCAGTCGCACAGACTGTGCGAACCACAGGGGTATTAGCCTAACGCCAGTTGTGACAAAATTACTGGCCTCGATTATCGTTCGTCGCCTCACTGCAGAACGGGAATCTCGGAGTAGAGAAGAGCAGGCCGGTTTCCGCCCAGGACGTGGCTGTATAGACCATATATTTACTTTGCGGCAGGTGCTAGAGCAGCGCCACGCATACCGCAGACCGACAATAGCTGTGTTCCTCGATTTCAAGAGTGCGTTCGATTCAGTCGATCGATCGATTCTGTTCGAAATATTTGCACGGAAAGGTGTTCCCACGAAATATGTGAACATCCTTCGTGCTCTATACTCGAACACTAGAGGCCGCGTCAGGGTCTATGGTGCCCTATCGGATAGCTTTTCGACTACAAGTGGCGTTCGACAGGGTTGCCCGATTTCCCCATTTTTGTTCAATTTCGTCGTGGATTCTATCACGATGTAGGTATTGAAGTGCTGCCTGGTGAACGGTTAGTTGATCTAGATTATGCGGACGATATCGTCTTGCTTTTCGACAATGTTGAGGCGGCACAATCAACCCTGAATAGCCTATCCAGAGTGGTCCCATTATTTGGTATGCACTTCGCACCTTCAAAGTGCAAAGTGTTGCTGCAGGACCACCAGCCACTCGATGACCCGTTGACGCTTGCTAACGAGGAACTCGATGTGGTTGATCAATTCACTTATCTTGGCAGCTGCATCAGCAATGATGGGCGCATAGAAACTGACGTGAGCTCACGCATTGCAAAGGCCAGAGCTGCCTTCTTGAACCTGCGTCATCTTTGGCGACAGAAGGGAGTTTCCCTCCGTCTGAAAGGCCGTGTATACAAGGCCACAGTGAGGGCCGTTCTGTTCTATGGTAGTGAAACTTGGCCCCTTCGGTCTGAAGATCTGAGGCGCCTTCAAGTCTTTGATCATCGTTGTTTACGAAGCATTGCTGGTGTCGGATGGCACCAGCGTGTCCGCAACGATGATGTGCGTAGGCGATTACTAGGTGGTGATAATCATGCTAGCTCACTAGAACAACAGATAGCACTGAATAAGTTACGTTGGCTCGGGCACGTGCTACGCATGCCTGGTCACCGCTTACCTAGGAGAGCCTTGTTCAGTCTACCATGTGTAGGATGGCGCAAGGCTCGAGGTGGACAGAAGTTGACTTGGCAGCGGGAAATGAAGTCACTGACGACCAAACTGGGTGCCGTTGGTCCGTCTCGTCTTCCGGGTTGGAGTCCACGTGACTCACCTTGTGCTTGGCTCGAGACTTTACAGGACATGGCTCGCAACCGACACCAGTGGCGCGTCTGCTGCCGTCTCCTAATCGGATTGTCTGTTTAAAGTGTGTTTGGTGCTGAGTTATCTGCGGGGTAATGGCTGATTATGACACGGGGCAGTGAAAGCCGCAAGGAAGCTGTCTCGCCGATGCCGCCTTATCTTTGCACGATAGCCAGCTGTTTGTGACGGTATGTTATTAACACCAGGTGTAGGCGCCTTGACCCTGAATGTTTGCTTAGGGCATTAAGGTTTTCAGGTAAGTCCCCCTTCTCTCCCTCTTATTCTTTATTTCATAGGCCCTCATGGTTGCATGGCAGCGAAGCATCAGTTCAAATGGCTGATGTACTGCTGTTGATGATGATGATGAAATTGCTGTAAAACTTGCCTGTTCAATTTCCTTGGCACTACCACTCGGTCTCCAAACATCAAACAATGGCCTACAACGGACAGTGAGCCCCGTCGGTTGAAGAAAGGCCGCAAGTCAGCAGGGATACCACCTTTTGGCCAACCTGTTTGCATGTAATAAATCGCTTTCTCTAGGCTACTGTCTTGGGAAGTCTCCGCGCGAATAGTGTTAGCTATCATTGGTAATGTTCTTCCATTATCGGTCAGAATTTGCTGGACTTTTGACTCGAACTTGATGGCTGCAATCACATAATCATCGTTCCCCCGTGGGTGCGAATTGATGAGACGAGCCAAGGCATCCGCTTGGCCGATTGGTTGCGTAGGTCCATACTGCATACTGAAATCGTACGTCAACAGTACAGTCGTCCATCTTCGTAACCGATTCGCGGTAAAAACGGGAATTCCCTTCTTTGAGCCAAAGATTAACAGCAATGGCTTATGATCGGTCAGGATGGTAAAATGCCTGCCATGAAACATATTGTGAAACCGTGTCATGGCGAAAACAATTGCGAGTGTTTCATTTTCAATCTGACTATAGTTCTTATCAGCTGACGTTGGGGACTGTGCCGCGTGTGCAATAGCCTTCTCTCTTCCGATAGGAAAATGGTGGGAAACAACGGCGCCGATACCGTAATTTGAAGCGTCCGAGGCAACAATGATTTCCAAGTTCGGAGTAAAATGAGTCAATAGTAGATCAGAAGTGCGTGCTGCATTAACTGCGTCAAAGAACTGCTGGCATTCCCTCGTCCATTGCCAAACGCTATCTTCCGTCAGGAACTGGTTCAGCGGACCTCTGGTTTGATACAGGCATGGTAGGAAAACACTGTAATGACTCATGAGACGGAGGAATAAGCGAACCTGTGCGACGTCTTTCGGAAGCTCCATCTGTTTGACAGCTTAGATATTGGCGGGATCTGGGCGCCGGCCATGTTGGTCTATGATAAACCCGAGGAAGCTAACACTATCTAACACGAACTCACAGTTCTCAGCCCGTAATCGAAATACAGCTACTTTCAAACGTGGAAGCACTGTCCAGTGTGTGCATCAAGTCTTGCGCGTCTGCGCCCATAATCAATGCATCATCCAGGTAGACCGCGGTATTGAGGATATCGTTCAGCAGGGTATCCTTAATTTGTTGGAAAATAGCCGGTGCGGTGTTCACTCCAAATGGCAACCGGCTGTAGTGGAAAAACCCGAGGTTCGTATTAACCATTAGTAATGTTCTGCACTCCTCGGCAACTGGAACTTGCAAGTAAGCGTCAGCTAGGTCAGGTTTTGCAAAGCATTTGCCACTGTTGTGCTTGGAGAACAAGTTTTCTTGTACAGGCAATGGGTGCGGATGCGCCTTCAGCGCAGAATTCAGTCCGTTTGTTATTTTTACCACCACAATCGGTGTCGCCTAGTATGAATAATGGACCTGTTCAACTGTCCCTTCGGATTGCAGATGATTTAGCTCGGCTTCCACTAGAGATTTAGTTGCGTACGACAAACGGCATCTGATCTGGCATCTGAGTTAAGGTTCAGATCCGCCCTGGCTACGCGACAGCACCCGAGACCGGGTTTGAACAACGTTTAATGGCGTCGCTTTGGATCTGTAATTTGGTTGTGTAATTCAGAGTTCATCGTTGGCACCTGTGTAGCTTACTTGACTTGCAACTGCTGACATATACTGTTTACCGACTGGTCGAGCAAGTTCAACTCGTCCATCTAATCGAGTCCCCACAAATGTAACCCCGGTCGGTCTGTCACAAAGCATGTTGTGTGGATTTGTTGGCCTCGGATATTGACTTGACAGTTCAATTCACCCAGAAATTGTAACGTACCACCTGAAGCATTCCGTGCCGTATGGGTCGTTTGTACGAGTGTTGACCACCCCAGCCTGCGTCACATATCGCTGGAGATCAAAGTGATATCTGAAACCTGCCATTGATTTCCACCATGGTGTACTTAGGCCTGTTGATGTCATCAACCTCGAAAGTCGCAGTGATCGCTCTGATCCCATCAAGCCGTCTAAACGGTGTAGCATTGTTGCGCTTTTTCTGGACAGAGTAGGACCACGGGCCAAACAACACGACACTTTAGAACCTCTTCTGCCGTATCGGTGGCAAATGTGATTTTTAAATGGACAGTGTTGAGCAAAATGTCATTCTCTTCAAAACCAACAAACAGAGCGAAGTTTGGACTAACATGAGTTGGTGCTTTTTGGGGAGTCCGGTTGACTGCACAAATGAGGCCATGCTCGTTCGTATTGGACAACTGCTGAATCGTTGATGTTTTATGCTTCCGCGTCGTCATTCTCTGGCACTCATTGGTCATTTGCTGCAACGTGGTGTCAAGATTCTATTCAAGTTTGCTCAGTATTCTTGTTCATGTCTGCATCTTTAGCTGCTTGTAGGTCGCAAACGTAAATAAGGCACTCGTACTAGTCGCCGGTTAGCTTGTGAAACTGTGAATGTTCGTACCTGCGATTTACACGGCTAGAGTAGGTGACCCAATCTTCTTCTTTCTTGACCATCGTGAGACACTTGTACCGGATGTTGAACAAGAATGTCTGCTCATTAAAAATTGATGACAAGACTGAGACAAGTTCGTCAAAGGATAGGTCAGTACTCTTCTTTGGCAAGATGAAATTTGTAAACATTTCATGTTTAGCCGCACCTAGTTTCCCGAGCGTCAGGCGAATTTGCTTCTCATCTGGTACATTTGCGAAACCAACACGAAAGGTGTCTTCATACGTGTGAAACCAGGAAGCGAATGTCAGGCCAGCTTCCGCATCATAACGGGATTCACTGATCTGCTGAGTTAGGGTTTCTAAAAAAGGGACGCTTTCAATCGTCCCTAAACCTGGGCTTGACTGTATCCAGAGCTTCTGCGTCATTTCAACGAGCTTGGTCTGTTGCTGCAAAAGTGCCTGCAATTGTTCGAAGTTGGCTGCCATTTCTGAGCTAGATTGAAACTCGCGTCGCCACTGTTGTAACGCTGCTTCCCCTCTGCTCTCTGCATTGTCCACCAAGCCGGGGAGGAAAACAGAACACCGAAGCCTGATAGACCAAAGCATATTAGGCACAGATCATGGTTCATTTTATAGGTCACAATCTATCATCTCCTGTAGCAACCTGTTTCATGCTCATGGTCTGAGTTCATCAACTTCCGGTGTGACTCAGCCCTGCTGCCGCCGGTCGGGTAGCAAGCCGTGTCCCGATGGTAGGCGTCTCGAAACACTGTCACGTTCTTATGCTGCGGCCTCCGATCATGCCGTTTGACGAACCATCTCGAAAAGCATCTTAATTGACCGGAACTACTATATTCGCTGCTGTATAGGGATCACCCTGCACCGAGAGCTGTCACTTTGGGTGCGCCTTCTTGCACAGAGGAAGAATGTGGGATTAAAAGTTAAATAAAGAGCAGGACCAGATGAACTTCCTTCAGCCCACTTCAACTTCGAGCGATCTGTCATTGTGGACGACGTAAACGATTTACTAGTGAAACTGTGGCAGCAGGAAACTGTCCCAAACAACTAGAGAAGCTCATTTATTGTCTCGTTATTCAAGGGGGCTCACGGTCAGAATACGGCGATCATAGATGGATCAGTATGATCACAAATGCCTTTAAGTTATCCGCCTCTGTCGCTCTTGAAAGATTAACTGACACTTGAAAGTCAAATTGGCAAGTCGGGTTTCGCCGAAGTCGTGGATGCATTGACCACATCGTAACTTTAATTCAGCCGTTGTATCTCCGTCAAGTATATTGGCATTGGTCAATATAAAAAGTGCCTTCGGCTTTGAGGATCGATGTGACCTTTGAGACTGTCCGCTCAAAATAGGTGCCCGAGAAATATGTGAACATTATGACAGCACTTTACGCGTTTAGCTTGAGCAGAGTGAGAACTACTACTACTACACCACAATATCTCCAGCGGTGTCAGACAAGGATATCCGCTGTCACCTGTCCTTTGAATAATATTAGTTTCATTTGGTTTAACCCGTTGTTTCTTTCCCTCTCATTCCCTCTAATACCAATGCGGCAAAATAAGTGAGGCATTTCCCACCCCCAGATAATGATTGCTATGATGAGGATGAGTATAGTTTCCATGCCGACACTGTTGGACGGCTAACAATCACCTTTCGATGCATCTTCGATCACTCGCAGTATTACAGAGAATAAAACAGCGCAATGTTTAAATATAACAGTACAGGATATAATATGTCGCGAATGTCACCTGCGATAAATTATATGTGGTTTCTTCCTGATAAAGTAATATGCCAACAAGTACCGGTGGCTGTTGGGCTTCCGATGTGTGAACATTTTCTTACCGCTTACTGTGCTAACAAAACAAACGTGAGTAGATAATCTACGATTAATGGTTTCGAGCGTCAATTGGACGCTCTTGGGTGGCAACACGAAACCTTTCCCTTTGCCCAGCCATATCCATCTTTATACTGCGACTCACTCATGAGTATTATCCCTTACACGAATGACCTTCCTCCATCTTCAAGTTACATTTTATTCCTAAGTCTTGGTTACTTCACCTGACTGACACAACGGGCTGTTTATGCAAAGTGCAATAATTGACCTAAGTGTGGTAGGGGAGTTTAGTTTTAGATCGATCGAGACCTGGGAGATCTTAATCATTTTCCAGCTCAACGATCCTCTCAAGAAGTAACACCCACGGGGATTTCCCTACCGTTCCAGTTCCAGTTGAACTTACAATTGGATGAAAATCGGTCACCAAAAAATTTTGAGTCTTATCTATGCATGAAGACAATTGTGAAAGGATACGCGAGTTGCGCTGATGGCAGTTAAGGAGAGAAGCAAGTTCACTGCATGTATACAGGCCACACTGGAAAGATTTCGGGATGACAGATATCCGTCCAAAATTTGTCGCACGGGAGTAGACAGTGGCACACAAATCGGCCAATTAGCCGCACACATCCAACAATAAATTGTGGGTTAAAGTAAACCAACGAATCAAGCTGACGTAAGTGGACAAATCATAAGGCAAATAGCAACGGAAAATTGAACGATTTGATTGATGAGTATAACATTAATAACACTACTGCGTGCATACGTCCCAAAACGTGTCGCTCATAGTTCTCGTTCATTTGGTTGTAGAGAGCAGAGGAGAGAACCCTTGCAAGCTCCGTCGATTCCTATTCATTGTGGGATAGCTGCGTGTCGTGGTGTGAAGACGTTCCTCAATGGCTCGTCGTGGTTGCAGGGGGAGCATCAGGATCCCAGCGTCTTCATTAAGTGTTTGTCTATAATCCTCTTGAAACATTCCTCCGTAGGTGCGTCAACAATTTCCTTTGGTAAACTGTTCCACTCATTCATCACCCGAGTGGAGAGGGCGAGATCTGAGCAAGCGTGTAGCCTTCGTGGCTTGAACAGCTTCCATTTGTTGGCGTTGGGGTGGAAGAACTGCAGTAGCTCGTTTCCGAGTTCACCAAGAAGGATGCGTCTAGTGTAGATGAGATCGCCGCGGCGACGGCGGAACTCCATGGGAAACAGGTTCAGCTGGTGAAGTCGGAGAGGGTAAGGAATATCGCGGAGCCAGAAGACAACTTTCGAGGCATGACTCTGGACGTTTTCTATCAAAGTGTACTCAAACTAGAAGTGGGAAGAACAGCTGGCTTCCCATATTCTAGTATGGGACGTACTCATGCGGTGTATATAGGTCAGAAGATCTCAGGAGTCATTCGAGAGAATGACTTTCCCAAGGCACCTAGAAGTTACTTTGCAGCTGCGACCTTCTACAGTGTGTCCTGGGACGTCCTAAGGTCAAAGCATACGATGACTCCGAGCTCCTTTTCTTGAGTAGTGTTCTTGTGAGGAAATCCACCAATGTAGTATACGTCAGTTTTACCGGTTGTGAGAACCGCACGCGAGTTAATGGTAATCGCCACTTGGTAGACCATTCGTGCAACCTATCTAGGGCGTCTTGTAATATAGCAACATACTGCATACTGTTGACCAGAGCGTAAGATCATCCGCGTAGATCAAGCAGTCGGTTTGGAGCGCAACCAGGAGGTCATTTATGTACATTTTGAAGAGTTCTGGTCCAAGTACGGATCCTTGTGAACCCACTTGTCACTGGCACAGGGGCGGATGTGCTTTGATTGACCTATACGCGTAAGCTGCGGTATTTTAGGAACTCGGTGATCCAGGAGGACTTTACCCGTCACACCGATCTCCTGAAGTTTGAGCAGCAGCCTTTGGCGAGGAATTTTGTCAAAGGCTTTACTGAAGTCGATGAAGACCACCTCAATATGTTGTTGGGCATCTATGGCTTGTGCCCAAGTTTCTCTGACGACTAGCAAAGTGGAGACGCAAGAAAAGTGCTTTTCGGAAATAATGTTTGGATGAAGGAATTACGTCGCAGTTCTCCCAGTGTGGCTGGAGCGAGTTTGGGGATTCGTTCCATGGTCTTGCAGACGACGGATGTCAGGCAGATTAGGCGATAGTTCGTCGGATCTTGGTGGTCTCCGCCCTCGTACTTGGGCATCACAATGCCTTCTTTCCAGTCAGTGGGTAAACGGGCGGCTTAGAGGGAGTGGTGAAATATTTGGCAGAGGGGATCACCGATGTATTTGGCTAGTCTCAAGGAATACGGGATGCAGCTCATCTGGTGAGGGAGAGGAGTGCAGATCCAGTTCGAGTAGGAGCTTCATCATCACCTCACGGTTGATTACGACTTAATCAAAAGAAGGACAGTGTGCAGGCAGAGTATCTGTGCAGAGGGGGCTCCAATGAGTAGATCAAAGAGTACTGTGTAGCTAATATGTTGGCTTTGTCCTCGTCATCGTGAAGGACAGTGCCTTCCTCGAAGAGTAGCGTGAGAATCTCACTACCCGCTCTGACTTTTCTTTGCAGGTACGTGAAGAGCTTCTTGGGACAAATTAGAGATTCCGTGGCCAGGCTGTATTCGTACTGGAGTAGCTTGTTGCGGTTTTTCAGCGTGCAAAGGTTCCTTACAGCCTTGTACACTGAATAACTCCATGCGAGGTGTGCGATCTTGTAGTGATCCCACAGATTCCGTCGTTTTTCATTAAGGATCTGATTTCTCTATCAATTCAAGGGAAGCCTTTGGAATGTGTTGTTCGATAAGCAGCATCATCTTGGATCGTAGTAGCTGTCATGCATCGTCGAGATCCAAAGACTGCGAAATATTCCAATCCAGGGTGCTTGCCGCTGCTTTAAGTTTGGACTGGTGGGCTAGAGAAGTTTCAACGACATGACCCCTGGTCATGAAGTGTAAGGCATCGTGTCCACTGGAAGATGAAAAAGTGGTTACTCTTGCCCAGCGGATGATCGTTAGATCGGAGACGTCAGATGGGGACGAAGTGAGAATCAGGTCTAAAAAGTGAGATTTTTGGCTTGGGAACATCCGTGTTGATGTTAGGACATGTTGCGTTAGGTTATATTCAAGGACGGTGTCTAGTAGACGAGCTTCAAAGGACTCCGTGGGAAGATCACTAGGAAATAGGTCCCAAGTTGATGACAGTGGCACTAAAATCCCTATAAGCAGACAGTTAGTGCCCTTCGCATTATTTCTCACTGAGTGCAGGAGGTAGGAGCCAGATATTGATGGGGGTCTGTAGACTACTCCGACCGTCAGCGACTGGAAGCCATCGTGAATTCGACACCAGAGTACTTCTGACGCATCATGGTTGTCGCAGTCCGTTTTAAGAACGTTGACTTTGAGGTAGGATTTGGAATAGAGGATTACTCCACCACCAGATCTCCGACTGGAGCGATCAGATCGGGAGCTGATAAGCTGAATGATGAGCCGCTGAGTCCGATATCTCTGAAGACAGCCAAGTCCCTGTGAACGCTAATAGATCCGGTCGCTGCTATGAAATAAGAAGTTGAATCTCATCTAGCTTGTTCCTGAGACTGTGTACATTCGCAAGTAACACACGTACTCCAGAATTTACGTTTGGGGTCCGGGGAGAAGAATTGGCCTCCATCGAGCTCTCGGAGTTTTCTGCGCTACGCGAAAATCTGCAATGTGGAGGTCGGTTTCGCCATTCGCACTACGAGTTTGGAGCTCAATAACAGCTTGTCTCATTTTGACTCGGTCCTCTGGGGTGAGGTCTTTCAGGAAATAGGTTTCCCCTTTGAGGCGTGAAGCCCGTCTCAGAATGCGCCGGCATTCTTCCTCGTCGTGATAAACGATTTTCAGTGGGCGCAACTTAGACGGGTCATCTGTTTTATTACCAAGGCGAAAAGCAGATACGAGTTTAATCCCTGCTCGCCCTCATCGAACAGTTTTATACCATTATCTTGTGGAAGGCTTGATAATCGAGTGTCACCTCAGCAGCGATGTTTTTGTTGGATTCAGGAAGGTTGTTGATGGTAAGGCAGCGGTCGCGGGGCGGAGTGCTGTTTTTACCCGAAGATGGATTTTGTGTGCAAGTCTGTTTTGGAGCTGTTGCTCCTCGTTAACTGTCAGAACACTGACTTCCAGATTTGCTTTGGAAATAGAAGCGTCATACGTGGCGTGATGAGAACTCAATGAAAGAGCTTGGCTACTACGTTGTCTCGCAAGGAGAATTAATGTTGGCACGATGGTGTCTATAGGGAAAAGCAAGACGGCCCCAAATGCACTGACGTTAGGGCACACAAAAGACTCCCTCCTGACACAACTTTCCATCAGAAACGAAGGTACTCACGCTCCTGCTTGAAGTAAATTCCACTAAAGCAGCGAGAATGGAGATAATCCATCCCAAGGCTTTGTACGAAATGGCTAATGTGCTGTGCTTCTCTGGTTGACAGATCCCTTCATAGCTGCTCTCTTCCTGTCAACTGGAGAGAGGCTATCGAGTGCCCTGTTCACAGAAATGGCAATAAGAATCTGCAGTTCCTTTTTATGTTGTTCTGTTCTGTCTTAGCGTTTATTGTTATTACAAGTGGCCAGATCACAGCGGGGATTGTTATTGTAGGCAACGAAGGCATTGACTTTTTGACCGCGATGTGATTCGGGTGTATTTGGAAGGGCAGGATATGAGAGGAGCCAGGAACGAAACAGGCTTTCGCTCAACAAGCGTACAGTTTCGTGTGCCATCACTTCGACTTGATGGTAGATGATGTGCGTTTATACTGGAGAAAAAGTAAGAGCAAAACAGCAGCAAGATTTTCACGGTAGCACAAGATACTTGCTTTTGGTTAGAGTTTGCTATGATTTGTCAAGGGAGCTCGGGGAACAGGGCCAAACAGTGTTCGCTTGAAGTCCTTTACCGTCTTACATAAGACGGTAACATACGTTTCAAAAATGCAGAGCTTATTCCAATTAAGAACTAAATGATTTGTAGAGAACTTAGCTCTTATATCGAGCCTAGATCTTTACTGATTCAAATGTAGACAATGACCTCGCAAGTAGTCGAACGCAGCTGGTCTACAGAGATCAGTGGGTCTGAGAAACTTCGGGATTTTGAGTAGCAATGTTAATTTCCCTCTCAATCTGTCTCCCCATTGAGAACGATCAGAAAGTAGCCAACCGATTTACGTACGGTCCAAAATTAATCAAATAAACCTGTCCTAGTTCAAAAACGTACTTAAGAAGGAATGCCTATAGGGATCACAACGACAGCAACAACAGCAGTGCGTCAGCCATTTGAACTGATGCTTCGCTGCCATACAACCATGAGGACCTATGCAATGAAGAATAAGAAGAGGAAGAGAAGGGGGACTTACCGGAAAAACTTAATGCCCTAAGCAAGTATTCAGGGTTAAGGCGCCTACACCTTGTGTAGACAACATATTGTCATAAACAGCTGGCTATCGTGTAAAGATAAGGCGGCATCGGCAAGACAGCTTCCTTGCGGCTTTCACTGCCCCGTGTCACAATCAGCCATTACCCAGCAAATAACTCAGCACCAAACACACTTTAAACAGGCAATCCGAGTAGGAGAGGGCAGCAGGCGCGCCATTGGTGTCGGTCGCGTGCCACGTCCTGTAAAGTCTCGAGCCATGCACAAGGCGAGTCAGGTGGACTTCAGCCCGGAAGACGAGACGGACCAACGACACCCAGTTTGGTCATCAGTAACTTCATTGCCCGATGCCAAGTCAACTTGTCAACCTCGGGCCTTGCGCCACCCTACACCTGCAGACTAAACAAGGCCCTCCTAGGTAAACGGTGACCAGGCATATATAGTAGGTGCCCGAGTCAACGCAACTTATTCAATGCTACCTGTAGTTCTAGGGAGCTAGCATGATTATCACTAACTAGTAATCGCCTATCCACATCATCGTTGCGGACACGTTGGTACCATCCGACACCAGCAATGCTTCGCAGATAACGATAATCAAGGACTTGAAAGCATCTCAGGTCTTCAAACCGAAGGGGCCGTCTCACTACCATAGAGCAGAACGGCCCTCACTGTGGCCTTGTATACACGGCCTTTCAGACGGAGGGAAACTCCCTTCTGTCGCCAAAGATGACGCAGGTTCAAGAAGGCAGCTCTGGCTTTTGCAATGCGTGAGCTGAAGTCAGTTTCTATGTGCCCATGGTTACAGTTGTACCTGCCAAGATAAGTGAATTGATCAACCACCTCGAGTTCCTCTTTAGCAAGGGTCAAGGAGTCATAAGGTGGCTGGTGGTCCTGCAGCAACACTTTGCACTTTGACAGTGCGAAGCGCATGCCAAATAATGGGACCACTCTGGACAGGTTATTCAGGGCTGATTGTGCCGCCCCAACATAGTTGAAAAGCAAGAGGATATCGCCCGCATAACCAAGATCCACTAATCTTTCAGCAGCCAGCACTTCAACGCCTACATCGTGAGATTCCCCAAGGGAACACTCCATGACAGTATCCACGACGAAATTGAACGAAAATGGGGAAATCGGACAACCATGAGGAACGCCACTTTTTGTCGGAAAGCTATCCGATAAGCCACCGTAGACCCTGACGCGGCCTGTCGTGTTCGAGTATACAGCACGTAGGATATTCGCATATTTCGTGGAAACACCTTTCCGCGCAGGTATTTCCAACAGAATCAATCGATCGACTGAATCGAACGCGCTCTTGAAATCGAGGAACACAGCTATTGTCGGTCTGCGGTATACGTGGCGTTGCTCTAGCGCCCGGCGCAAAGCGAATACATGGTCTACACGGCCCCATCCTGGATGGCAACCTGCCTGCTGTTCCCTAATCCAAGATTCCCGTTCCACAGTGAGGCGACGAACGATAATGGAGGCCAATAGTTATGTCACAACTGGCGTTAGGCTAATACCTCTGTGGTTAGAACAGTCTGTGCGACTGCTCTTCTTGTATATTGTCACCATAATCGATTCGCTCCAGTTAGCCTGGAGACCCTTCCAGATACGTTCGAATAGGGACGTCAGCGCTTTGCAGAGGACCTCAGTCGAGCCTTAAGTTGCCGTCTCCTAAGAGTTTGCGTCAGTCTATCTCTGGAAAGTTAAAGTCCCCCATCACTAAGCACCGGTTGGTAGAGTGAGCGCAAATAAAATCAACGCAACTTGTAGAAACACTATCAAGACTTCTAGACACACAATTCTAAATTACGAAGACAGAGTACACACTTCAACCGAAAGGGCTTCTACGATCCTATCCGTTGAGTGGAAGTTAAATGTCTTGGAGGCACTTAAACTCGAGTTTAGGTAGAGTGCGACCTCACCACGAAGACTGTCGCAAAGGCGATCCGACCTCAGTAGTGTGTAGCCAGGTAGGAATATTTCACTGTCCATGACCAGATCAGGCAAGGTCAGGTTAGGTACAACGGACGATAGAGGCCTTCGCCTAACGAACATCCTGTTTCTCGTGCCGGTAGGTGAGGCGGCCCCGGCACTTCGACATTGGATAGACTCTTCTTAATACTGCAAAATACACTATATTCCATTACAAATAGAATATCTCCGAGAAAAGGACAGACAAACATTCATCTAAGCCACTTTTGAAGGCTCCTACAGACTCACATTCCACTAAATCAGGACTTCCGCAGACATCCATTTTTCGATGAAAGCGAGGATATCCGGGTGACAGTGGTACACAAGAGCAACAAGTTCGCACTTGTTACGCACGTTATTGAGTACTACAGCAACGTGCGTAGACTGCGTAACATGCCAAATATGACGTGTATGGAGAAGCATAAGAGTATCGAAAGCAAGTAACTGTCCAAAAATTGTAATAAACACAAAAGTACTGACCAGTCAACTGCAGCGGTGCAAATAGGCGACCAGTGTAATGAACTCACTACGTAATTTCTCGCAAAAAGCGGAATCCGTCATTGGCGGGCAAAACCAAGATTACTAAATTTGGTACAACCAAAGTAAGGCCCCAAGCGCAACAATGGTAATTCTGTTAAAAACTAACTACAGAGAACAAGGTCGGTTATGAATAAAAAAATGTCAGGTTCGCCAATAATTGTTTTTGTTGCATCAATATTCGCAAATATATATATATTTGACTGCAGGACAGGACAGAACAAGTGGGTCCGGTGAGGAAATAAGCTTTGGCTTAGGCAGCTTTCCGTTTCGTGGGCCAGTAAGCGCGAAGAACTCGTCTAGTGATTGTGATTGCACTATATTTTAGCTTTGTTTTATCACATTCGTCACATACCCTATTTGCCATTTGTTTAAATTCACAAACGTTGAGTGCAAAAGTTCAACGCGCTGGCGCGTGTTACTTTCGTTTCAGGCTGCCTCGGCTTGTGCTACTGCCACATCATTCCATTAGTCGAATTTATATCTTCGAATCGCTAGTCGGCATCGGAATAACATTGATGGAGTATGAACTACAACGAAAATGGGTTTGCTTGTACTTCTATTGTGTTTTTGCCTAAGATAATGTTTGCCCCCGCACTCGAACTTATTAGACCCCCGGACCTCCAAGTTAATTGGTGACCCTGAATCTCTTGGCAATGCGTGATTTTTTTCTTCATTACATTTGCTCAACCTTTTTTTGAACAGTTCTCTGAATATTCCGTTACATTTTCTTTGCCATCATACTTGTGTCCAAAAAACGTGCATGATTTATACAAGTGGAATCTCTTTCGTTCCCTTAAGATCTCCTTACCGTCTACGATGTTTTCATGTGTTCTCGTTTGCCTACACACGTAGCGTCAGAACTCATCGATATCCTTGACCCTATGCTGACTGATTCAGCTTAAGACAAGCCAAAAACAGGTACCTTAGAAAGCATTACCTTATCCGAAGACGCACGCCTCCGGCATCCACCTTTTTGGCATCGAGCCTGATGATCCTGTACCGTCTCGTCTCCTCCGACACATGCGTGCACTTGTCGGTTCATCAATGTTAGGTGACACCATTCTTCCGATATCTAAATAAAGCGTCGCCCAACAACCTCGGAGGCGATACTAGCAGTTTGGCTGAAGACCTTCCACTGGGCAAGCTGGCGGAAGCGGCCGATAAGTACACGAAAATTTCTGTGCAAACGCTGTGAATCACTTTGATGAGGCGTCCACTACAAGCCCTTCAGTGAGTGCCATACCCGACCATGTTAGTGTGTGGCTCGCAAACTTGGAGCTCAGCAGTTCACACTTTTCTGCCGCCGAACACGAAACCAAAGATCCTCTTCTAGATGCAGGCCTCGCAGCAACTTCCGCCTACGAGCGTCGTACTCTCACTGCTACCTCCACTACCGCTTTCGTAATGCCGCAAGAAACTGCCCGCCCGATGCATACTCCCCCAAAGGCTTTCACTAACCCCAAATCGGGAATTGTCGCAGCCTGTCAGTAATGCAGGGCTGTGCTGCTGACCCAAGTATTACTCGCCTCCTTTTCGTATTTGACTGTACAATCAAACACCATATTTTGGTTGACACCGGCGCGAAGATAAGCGGCATAAGCAGTCCGTTGGAAAAAGGCTCATTACAGCCGGCTGGAATGACGCTGCTACCATCTAACCAGACTCAGATCGCGATTTATTGCCAGAAACTTCGCACGCACAGTCTTGGGCCACGTCGTAGCTCTCCTTTTATTTTTAAAATTGCCTTGCGCACCGAATCTTATCAACGGTAACGATTTTATTATGAAGGTTGGCCTTGTAGTATATCTACGTTGTAGGAGATTACGAGATGCTACTGCATTGTTTACTGCTTCCGGAAAGCTTACTGCAGGTATTGCCATCTGACTTCGAATTTGTTTGCAGTATTCTTCATTGTTGCAGCAGTTTCCATCACTTGTTAGAGCAAATAACCATGCGGCGAAACCCAAGCACGACGTGCAACAGCACATCGTCACTACTGTCCACTCGTGACTGCGAAACAACCAGGACTTACACCTGCCTGACTACAGGCCGCTAGGAAAGATTTCAAGTCTATGATCAAGCCCTGGATCATTCTACTTTCAAGCAGTTGTTGGTCAACTCTACAGCACCTCCTAGTTAAGAAAACCGGCGCTTGGTTCCCATGTGCTAACTAGTGAGTACAAAATAACTCCACAGTTCCCGAATGATACCTGATCCCGGTCTACAGTGAGCACAAGCCTTTTAGTTTTGTTTTTCACTCCTGACAATTAGTCACTACGTGAAAAAAGCACGTAGAATTCGGCACGCAGTTCACTGCTGACATAGTCATGTATCAGTTTTCGCCAACCATGTAGTGGACACCCGCTGTCGCGTTAACTCTCTGTCCACCCATAGTTCTGTCGAAATTGCCGTCATTGCATCCGCCCATGCCCAAGATGACGACTGCTAATGCACCATGCAGTTCGCTCCACTGCAAGTACAACCAGTTCCTCTCCTAGCTACGAAGTGAACTAGCTTTTGTGAACTTTTACTGGTGCTCCAAGGATCATCGTGCCTGCCTCTTTCAGAAGCAACGTCTTAGGTGCCTACCACTCACTATCTCATCTCGGTAGCAGCGCCTCTTCAACTTGGGCACTGAGCATTTTGTTTAGTCAAGCATGAACAAAGATGTTCGTAACTGGGCTCGAACTTGTGTCCACTGCCAACGCTCCAAGGTACACCGACATACCCGCAGTCTTCTAGGTTCATTCCCTGCTCCCGTTTCGTTGTGCTGACACGTGCCCTCAGACTTGGTAGTACCCCGGGTTGCCCACTCACAGTTTTTATACCTCCCGACAGGTGTCGGCCGGTTCACTAGATGGCCTGAAGCTATCCATGTATCAGACTGCGCAGACGACACAGTTATGTGTACGTTTGCGGCCTTTTGGGTGTCCCAATACGGATGCCCAGCTGCCATCACTACACCAGCAGAGCTGGTGTACAGCATAAATTTGGGCTGCCAAGAGAGCTCATAGTGACTTTTCGCCATCGAGTATGACACCTTTAAACTTTGCAGCCTCACTTTCTCAACGCATGGGTTCGCTGCGCTCGACCCCTCCGTGTGAGCCAAGCAGAGATATGCAAATGCACAGAGGACTCTCTACCTGCACTCCTACCTTCGTGTGCAAAAACCTACTGCGTCGGCACCTTCAGCCTCTCCACACCGGCCACTTCAAAGTTCATTAAATAACACATAGGAATTTAAAACTAAAGCAGTATGGTCACCGGACAGTTATATCCATCGATTATCGTAAGGTGGTCTTTTTCAAAAATCTGCACCCAACTTTACCTGGCGCAGCCCCAAAAGTAAAAGCACCCGCAGTTGCATCTTCCGCACCAGGCACCCTCGACCGATCTGTTTCCCTTGACCCACCGCCGTACCCAGCCTCAAACTCAGGCAACTGACCGACACTGTATACAAGTCAATTGTTAAATAAAAAACTAACTAAATCTTTTATGCTGAACTATGTGATGTACGCCCATGGAGGCATGATCTGGTATGTGCGACTGTACAGACAACTTATGGCAAGCGTAAAAGAGACTGTAGAAAATTGTCCTAACGTCCATGGTTGGGACTGCACGATGGTGCAAGTGCGAAATAATAAATTGGCTGTCGTGAGATCGGGACTCGGTTGTAAGCACATAACCGGTCTGCCCTATATTGCAGTCATACATCAGTTATTAATAGAGCAAGAGTCCTGAACGATCGATTAGAAGACAATTTTAGAGCAAGGACGAGAGTGCGACAACATACTAGGTGCGTGCGTACGTAAGGCAAAGAGCAACCGTGATATCGTAGAAAGAGAAGAGCTGACAGAATATGCTTGAAAGGTAGAAAGAAGAGAAGACAGTATATGCAGATGTACAAGTGCCAGTGTTCCGAATTTACCAAGAATGCTGACGCTAGTTGACATGCCAGAGTGAAGTCATGGGCTGTGACTTTATTTCTTGGCGAGTCAGTTTCGCCACGTTCCAGTGTTGTTAAACGGACATTTGTGACGTTTTACAGGAAGAAGGCTTGCCAAGCGACCACCCACCACGTCCTGAAACGCTGTCGCCGATCCATTGAACAGCAAGTTGCAATTGGTTATGTAATTTGTTGATCGCTTATTTGTTCGGTTATTCGTGGTGAACTTGCCTCCAGTTTTCAGTTTGCTGGTGCCTTGGGCGAGTACTTATTTTGTTACCAAGTCCTGTTCTGTCCTGACCGTAGGCTGAGCTGATTGGTGGCTCCTGGATTTAATATCTTTTGATTGTGATGTGTGGATCTTCTGCAGAATTGCGTGAAGTCTCCGAGGGATATCCAATGAAATACCTTGAAGTGTTGTTGAAGCCCTGAAGGATAGGATATTGTCCCGAGAAACAAGTAGGAGGTCCTCCCAGAGTAAGTTGTAAAATGGACTGGACATATAGACACCCACGGCCAATTGAACGGTCAAATTAGGCTAAAGTGCTTCGGATGATGGACAAGCAAAGAAAGCATCCAGTAGCGAAACGTGACCGAATCTCATAGTTCTGGCCTTACATCGGCGGGAGTTGGTGCCTTCCGAAGGCAACAGTAAAGCTCCAGGTAATAAGTGTGTGAAAGAAATACTGTTAGGCGAATTGAGCCCAATTGTTCAGGCATCGGGAAAATTGTATTCTTGCAAGATAAAGAATAATTCTTTCGCTCAGTAAATTGTAACAGCAGCGGCTAACCTTCCATTCGTTTCCATTTAATGGAATTTTGTGCATCCTTTTGTAGTATTGTCGCAGCTATGGATGATTCCTTGGGTGCTTGACGCCGTAGCTGGGACAATCACCGAAAAAGATAAGCAATGAACAAAGACAGCCACACAGACATACGAAAGAAATGCTTCCGGAACGTGGTCGATCAATTTCAGAAATGACTGAACTACTGTGCCGTTATGCATGTAACAGTAATTTAAATACCACATATATAAACGTACTGTAAGTGATGAAATACAACAGGAAGCGAGCTGATCACAGATCAGTAGAGAATGAAAGATTGTCCCAACTTATGAATGAAGAAGGAGCAAAGAGATTTTGAAGGGTCCTAAAGCGCGTAGGTCTGCTTTGTGAGTGGCCAGAGGGAGAAGGACGAGATATGCTGAATATAGAAAAAGATATCGCTCAGAAGGGGTAACAGGGACACTTTATCTCAGTGTTAAATTGGTAGAAATGCAAGCATTCAGGGCTGCAGTACACATGCAACTTACCGCCAACTGAAAAAGGAATGCAAACAGAGAGCAGGGGAAGAAGGGAAATGTGCCCTCAAAAGGCTCTATTGAGGAGAAGTGAAAATGCCAACTACGTTTTTCAGGTGATGGTTCATCCTTCTTAATAATAAGATGAATAAAGCCCAGCGATGCACATGCGGGGTGGGTTATAGAGCGCTGCCCCGGCACAGGTAGTCATCATGCCGATAAAAGCACTCAGTTAGAGAGGCAGATATTGTCAGGACTTCAGAGCCTAGATCCTTAACGTGTCGGATGTCGGAAAGGAATCAGAGAGCAGGAGAGTGGTCAGACGAGGTTATCTTAGAGCCAGTAAGTGTTATCCTTCCAGTTAAAGAAGTATGCAAACCGAGAGCAAGAAAAAGAAAGCATAGGGTCGGGAAGGAACAGACTCCATTGAGGTGAAGTGAGAAAGTCAGCGAGATTTTCGAGGGGTGGTGAGCAGACCTTTGGAGCTGTCGAGGATACATCGGTAAGGTCACCGTAGTCGGAAAGCTCTCTCTCAGATAGCTCTCTGCTCCATCCGGCTTCCTTTTCACACTTAATCTACTGGACTGCAGATGCGCCACACGTTGTACAATAGTTCATAGTATTGCTTGCTCAACATCGCAACCTCCTCTTCTGCTACTGCCTGTCTTCTTTCCTTTATCCCTCCTCCACTTAACTGACCGCCCTGTAGGCCATGTTCACTTTATCTCTCAACAGCTAGTAGCTTCTCTTATGTAGTTTATTCGGCTCTTAGCTTCACTGTTCTCCGCGCCCAGATGGCTTACTTTCGATACCGCAGCATTCCACCCTCGGTGCTTCACCTAAGCTGTTCACGAGCCGAGGTGCCGCCCTATTCCAGAACTGTTGCTTTGATAGTATCGCTAGTAGTTCCCTTCAATCCGCGCTCCAACTACGGTCTTTCTTTCTTCACTATAACCCTCATCAACTTAACTGACTGCTTGGCAGTCCACTTTTTCTTACTGGCTTCGGCAGTGTTCCAGAAATTGGTGGGTCATCGTCTGGCTAACATTTTCCTACAAAAAGCCATAAATGTCTGCTTAACAACGCTGCAACCTGGCGTATGCGACTCACCACTCAATAAAGTCACCGCCCCTATCACACATTGGCAAGTTGACCGATACCGCATTTACAAATTCTGTGCATATACCTGCTCCCGCACGAACACGCCTAAATATTTGATTAGTGACATGCCACTATTCTTAAATATTTTTTCAGCTCTTTCCCCATGCTTCACTCACCTGACCCACACGGTGTCCGCAACCTCATCGGACTAGTTTCTCATCAACATACTCCACATTAGTGAAATGATTCTTGTTCCTACATCTCGCTTTCTGTGGAAATGGACTTCGTACAACCTTTGAGCCATTTGGGCCCACACTACTGTCTCTAACTGTACTACTCCCGTTCCTGGTGCTGCTAATCATGCTATCATGTACAATATTGCAATATGCTGACCATGCCCAAAAGGCGTTCCTTGCTTTGTCCAGAATAAAGTATCTATCTATTTACTTATTTATAGCGTGGCTTCTGCTACGTACTTTATTCGGTGCTTATCCTCACTGTTCCATTCGTCCTTCTGGCTTACAGCTGAAACCGTAGAATTCCAACTTCGAAAGGAGCACCTAAGCTACTGAAACGCAGAAGCTTCATTTTGTTCTACAGTTACCGCGTCATGGGTTAAAGCACTGCCATTTATTCACACTTCGATTGCCACACGGCGTTTAAACGTTTACTTTCTGCCCACACCTTAGTCCCAACCCCTTTACCTAGTACCGCCCTGACCGGCTACCGGAACCATTCCCTAGATCTTCGGGTACATTACAGTGATTTACCCATTGAGCCATGCTTTCTGTTGCATAATGGAGAAGCATTTTCAGCGTAATATCTTTTGCACCTTGTCCGTCATTCTGTCTAAAGTCTAAATGTCTTAATGTAGGATTCGCTCAGTGCTTGGTTCCATGCTTGTCCTTTTCGGTTTTCTCTCAGTCTGTTCCTCTCCACTTCTCCGAGGCCGGAAACATTATTAAGGTCGTGGACTGAGGCACCACCTTAGTCTGAGTTGGAACGAAATAACTGACCAGGACTCACCTGGAACATGGCCTATACCAAAACCAAGCAAGTTCACCCAACACGACTGATGTCCAGTGAGGATAGCTGGACACGAGTTGCTCGCACTCCAGCAAGTATACAAAACCAGAGAAAGTGAGAGTCCAGACATAGTGAGAACGCAGCTTAACTGCACAGTTTAGCACCCTGCTTCCCTGACCGTAACCTCCATGGCGGGTCCTGATTGCGCTATCTGATTAGCTAATCGCGGGACCATTCGACTGCGAATAAGAGTAAAAAAATGGTTGACATGCGATTTGCCTGATGTACATGACCATTCAGATCAATGTTTCAGGCCGTGGTGCGTTTTCGCCTGGAAAGCGTTCGCACTATCTAAAACTACAAAAGTCCGTTTATCAACACTGCGACTTGGCGGATGTGAATCGCCAGTGAATAAAGTCACTGACCACCATTACATTCTGACATACTGATTAGGGAAAACTTTTCAATGGGTTATGGACACGTATAAAATTGTTCCTCCCAGTCTTCGCATACTGGCATCACTTTACCTGCTGTGCTTTTTCTGTTCACTACGCACACATAAATCCAGTTCATCGTCATCCCACTGACGTTTTTGCTCCTCATGTGCAGTTTTTGTTTTTGAAACTTGTACAACTCTTGGATACAGCCAAGTACGTGCACAGTTACGTATCCTTTAAACAACAAACGCTTTTAAATTTATGATCACGCCAGAGTTGGCCTGCCCCGATGAATTCCAGAGTAAAATATTGATTTATTTAGTTTTTAAGTATATCGGCTCATAGCAAGGAAGCTGTAGTATTACTGTCGGAAGGCTAACAGAGAGCGCCGGCAGAAAACGACATTTTTAGAAGGAATGGGTGTATAATATTAATATGGCGGAATCACGGCCGGCAATGCTCCTGAGAGGGAGTAACAGAGCGTTGCGTCCGCATAGCCTAGATCATTTAGATCTCAAAGGTCCGAGAGGTCGGAAAGCAGGAGACCGTTCAGATGGGATCGGATAATTCAGCAAGCTTATGCTAGGCAGACAACTTAAGGTGAACCTAAAAGTAATTTGTCATCATACAAGGAAAAGTTCGGGACGAAACTGTCTCTCTCCCATGACATGCACGTTTTCCACTGTTTATGATATGCAAGTGCCTTATGCACAACCGATGTACAACGCAAAATAGCACCTAAGACCCTTTTTACAGACACAAACAAACAGGGGTACATATTTTTGTTTCGTATACTTGTCTCGTTATTCATACGGCATCACACCTCCCATTCCGACCACGACCCTTCCTTCACGTGTTTCACAGTTTAGAACTCAAGTGCCTGGAAAAACTGCGGAATCCCCTGGCCCAGCTGCCCAAAGCCTCCTGCCTCACAATCCCGGCTTCAAGCAACTGCGACCCCCCAAACCGGTGCGACAACGACTGCTCTGGTTCCAAAAGAGGACACGTGGCATTCCTCGTGGGACGGCGAGCGTTACGGCTGTGGACTCCGAGTGCTTTGGGGAGATGAGGCGTCCCAAGCGCACCGTCGGGCCGAAGCGGAGGCAATGTCTAGTCAGTAGTTTTCTTGACTAGCCAGATTTTGCAGTCCGACCAGCCCGCTCACCGACGACATACTCCAGTCCAGGCAGAAACAAACAATAGGAAATAACAAAGAGGCAGGGACCCAACGGACTTCACGGACTTCACTGTCGGTGTGCACGCACAACATCTGCTACCATATTTTCCCATTTTCGCTCGGTTCCCCACCAGGTATCTCTATCAAATGCTTCCCTCACACAGCCTTCTAGCTTTATGGCCATATCGACAATCCACCAGATTCAGAGCAGCAGAAATGCCGTTCATCCTGGACCGGATATTTACCAACGAAGAACTCATGGTCGAGAAAGTAATCATCGACGCTCCTTTGGGTTGCAGCGATCATGCAGTTTTACTCTTCGATTATATTTGCTACGCAGAATACCCTGCAGATACTACACGGGAAAGCCGAGTTATTATACGGTACGACGAGCTAGCTCGACTTGCAGTGACAGCCAACTGGAACTTTCTGGCAGACGAAGTACCGACAATCGCATGGCCACATTTCGTCAACCAATTTAGCACTCTCGTCGAAGAGGCATCCGAAACTAAGGTTGTCCACTCGAAGAAGACTTTTTCATTTGTGCGAAGTAGGACACGGAAATGTATGGCAGTGAGGCACTCGGCCTGGCGTATCTATAAGGAACACCCGAGCACGGAGAGCTGGACGACCTGTGCAATTCAACGTAACCATTGCATTCAACTCGTTCGTGAGGATAAACTGACATACCAGCAGCATCTGACGGAGCGCATGGTTTCGAATCATAAGCTGCTCTACCAACATGCAAACAACCTGCGCAAGGTAAAACGGGGAATCCCTCCTCTTCAAACGCCAGATGGCATGACGCTGACTACGGAGGATGCGGCGAACGCCTTGCAGCTGCAATATGCTTCGAACTTTCAATGCATTCCTTGGTCATCTGTTCCTTTGTCAGCAGCTGTTTTACAACCAAAACTTACGCACATAACCTTCACGGCGGGGATGGTATTAAAGAAGTTGTTGTGCAAGCGTAAGCACAGCTCTCTTGGAATCGACAACATTCACCCTAAGTCCCTTGCGGTAATGGGAGAATGTTTAGCAGAGCCTCTGGCGCAGTTCTTCCAACGCTGCTTCGATCAGATGTATGTACCCGAGATGTGGAAATGTGGGATCATAACCCCAATTCACAAGGGTGGTAGCCGTTCTGATCCAGCCAACTACCGTCCTGTAACCCTTCTCCCGGTCCTTTCGAAGGTTATGGAAGCTATTGTTGTTGACGTATTAACAGCCTATCTAGAAGAGTCTGCCTTCCTTGCACATGAACAGCATGGTTTTCGACGGAATCGATCGTGCACCACAAATCTGCTGCTAGCAAGATCGAGTTGGACCAAATTAATTGACAACGGTGCAGGAGTGGAGGTGGTCTACCTAGATTTCTCAAAGGCCTTCGATCGACTAGGCCATGGAATCTTGATCTGCAAACTTCAGAGCTTCGGCATTGGTGATCCGCTCCTAGGATGGATCACAAGCTTTCTTCTCCACAGGAGCTTAGAGGTAAAAGTGCGTGGGTCCCTGTCCCACCCAATCCAAGTCGAATGTGGTGTACCATAAGGATCGGTACTAAGGCCACGATTGTTTTTGATGTATATTGACGACATAGCGGCCCTCATTCTTTCCAACTGCCTACTCTATGCCGATGACATCAAGGTCTGGAGAGCGATCAATACACCAGACGACTCCGCAATACTTCAAAAGGACCTGGATAAGGTTTATGCGTGGTCAGTTCAGAACCAAATCCCACTCAACACAGAAAAGTGCGGAGTATTACACTTACGTCACCAATCAGCATTTTTCTATAAACTGGGTGACCATGTGCTTCACACAACTGCTGAGGAAAAGGATTTAGTAGTCTTGACTCAGTCCGACCTTGGTTGCTCAGCCCAGGCAAAGAAAGCATCGAAAGCGAGCATTCGAAATTTGGGTCATCTCCGGCGCACATTTGGACGCTTCGTTCCATCCGTTTTTCACCAACTTCCAGGTGCATACATACGACCACACGTGGAGTATGCAATACAAGTCTGGCAGCCGTGGCTGAGGAAAGACCTCTCTGATTTAGAGAAACCTCAACGACGCGCAACGAAGAACGCGAAAGGTTTAGGCCAGTTACGCTACGAAGACAGACTGAGATTGCTCGGGATATTTAAATAAATAAATGAATAAATCTTATTCTAAACAAGGTGAGGCACGCCTTTACAGGCATGATCAATTTGAGAAGACAATGCATGATCAAGCATGTGCAAAATTCCCATATATTTGCCAAAACAGTTCGTGTTTGCGTAGGGGGTATGTATGTATGTCATTGTGTGTGTAGGTGTATGTAGCTGTGTATTTTGTGCTTGTAGTTGTGCTGCTCCAATCTTCAATGTTTGATATTGTCATTAATATGCGAGTAGAAGATTGGTGTCCGTGAGTTGGAGAGAATTATCAAGATATCCACGGGGCAGTGACTTTATTTTGTGGCGAGTCACGACCGACACGTCAAAGTGTTGTTAAGCAGACATTTGTGGCTTTTTATAGGGAGAACGCTTGCCAGGCGTAACCCACCACGTCCTGGAACACTGCCTGAACTATTTGCTGGAACGGGCTAAACCCGAACCACCCAGCTGACACCACGAGGAGGTTGTTCGGCTAGCCAGCCAAGATCGACGACTACGAGGAGATTTGATTTTGGCTTATCAGATTCTGACAGACCCCAATCATACCTGTCGCCATCTGCTGGAGCTCAGTAACAACAACCATCTGAGAGGCCATCATCTGAGGCTGGCAGTGCAGTACAGCCGTTTGGAATGTCGACAGAATTTCTTTTCCGTGCGTGTTTGCCAAGCCTAGAATGCTCTCCCAGAATCTGTAGTCAGTGCACCCAACCTGATCGAGTTCAAAAATCGAGTTGATAGTGCACTCAATTCATTGCACTATCTCCCATAGTACAGTCTAATTTTGAGAGATCCCAAATCCATACTTTAAAAATAATTTTCCCCACGCAAATTTCAACAGTGGATTTATATCTTGATGCTTCAAACTCAAACACTTTGCCCCATGCCAATTTCTAGGGGTGGAGACTCTTTTAACTAAATACTCCATACCTCATTATCCCCTCCGGAGTTATAGTGGATTGGTATTTTGACATTTCAAACTCGGTGAGTCCACAAGCTTGTAGTGACTCGTTGTTAAACGATTTTACTGAATTGGTTTCCATTGAATTTTTCACACTTCTATGATTTTCGCACTGATGACCCTACGGGATTTGTCAAGCTTTAGCTTTTATACCCGCGTAAATCCATTGTTCCATTGTTGTTAAACAGGAATGCTGCCGCCGTGCATGTTCAAGGATTGTGACCGGCTCCTTTGATGAAACTTGGCTCTCATCCACAAGCCACCCGGTCTTCTCCCTTCGGGTTTACACTGGATATGTGGCGTGTGGTTGATACTGAGCGTGGTGCAGCTCAAGCCACCCCTGGACCCTTGTAGACGTAGGCATCCTGTGACTGTCTAGTAGAGGCCACTGTGACTGGCAAAGCAGGAACTGGGTGCTGCGCAGCATGCAGCCAATTACACCAGCGCCCTTCATGTTGGCTGCTGTTCGCGCACCAGAAACTGCCGTTTGTTTATTATGTTTCACCTGTGCATAGTGACAAGCCTATTGAACCACTACCAATGTAAAAATTTCATAAAATATTACTTAAGTAAGTCTTATTGAGAGATAAGCGACATTTTAAGGGTTAATGAACGGAATAATCGTATTTCCGATCGAACTGCCTAACTCATGGAACCTTATCCCTTTCGCATTTGGTTGTGGGATTAGGTATGGCAGCTGCTATTGGAGCTATTTGCGGGTAAGCAGTCGAAATCCGGCTTTAGGAAACGTTCTTGTATAGCTGCATTTCTACAGGAAGTTGGAGGTTAGCTTAGAATTCCTTCTAGCTAGAAGTTTGAAAACAGCATGATGTGTGGTGGCAAGGGTGAGCACCCTCGACAGGTTGGATGTTAGCACTGGTTCCCTTCACATGGTGCGTCGTAAGTATCGTTATGGTAAAGACATAGTGGAGGGGTGTGAAAATTACGGCATTAGACCGCGCATTTATTTTTCTAGGATAGCAAGCAGGAAGCCAAGCAGTATGCGCAAAGCCTTGGTATGAAGTTGCCCATGGTTGTGTTTACCGGGTGCAGAACGCTGCAGGCACAGTATACAATGGAACGTGCACATTAACTGGTAATTCATATGCACACATATGAATGAGTACAAGGCGACGTATTTAAGTTCTTTTTAGGGCGTGACTATGTGTGAAATATTTGCCAGTTGCAACCCAGTTATGATTTGTAGGTTGGCAACCTGTGGCGTTATCCGACTTTTCTGTCGTGACGAAGGTGCGGGAGACGTATGTGACCTGGCGTCTAGGTTTAAACCAGCCGTAACATTCGGTAACATATTGCCAAACGCCGAAGTGTGCGCGTAACTCGTTGGCTCGCACTGTGTTGTATCCAAGCAACATTCATTTTTCCGGACAACTCTCGCCAAACTTCCTAATTGCTTCTCAGTTTACGGAATTTGCACATTTACATTAAAACTTGTTTCTTGTTTCCAGGGTTTGCTTACGCAAACCCTTCCAAGGAAAACCCCCTTCTGTTCCAAGGAGAAAAGGTACAACTACACCTCCGCGGAGTTTTCACAACAAAAGAACAAGGAGCTCAATATCGCCCGAAGGAACCAGAAAATTGTCAAGGTGGGCGCATGCGACCCAGTAGCTGTATATCAAACAAGGCCAATGCATTTGTAATTGCTAACGATGAACTTATACTTATATTTTACCTACTTCCATGCAAGAGCGTCGGATTTATGTAAGCATTGATCTGAACCCTTTAAAGTGCAGCGTCTAGCAGGTCTAGAAATATACCTATTTATTTATTTATTTATATAAAAATGAGGTTGTACAACGCTAGAATCGCCTTAGCTTTGGCCAGTAAAAGCGCCTGTAGCAAAGGCCTGTCTTGTTCTTGATTCAGTCTTGGGTTGGAAAATCGTGCGTAGAACTTTGCGTTCGGTCTAGGAACCTGTTCGACTCGCGTGAATCAATCTTTCGCGGCTAAGTTCCGAGAACCCACAGACTTGGAGATGGTCAGTTACCGTGTCGGGCGTGAAATAATTCTGGGTCTCGTTCGTTCATCCGTCTAGGTGAGTTGGCAGCACATTGTTAGAACCTGACGTATTCAAGAGGCAGTATTCAACAGTGGCGACGAAGTATTTGAAAACATGGCAGTTGCATATAATGAGTTTAAATTACTTTTGGAGCACCAGATTGCTTTATTGACTGCCTTAACGGAAAAGCTCTCCAGTTCTTCCCTTCAGCCAGGTTCCACGGGCAGCACTCCTTCGGTTGACAGTATCTGCAGCAGCATCTCCGAATTCCTGTATGACCCTGGCGCGCAAATTACCTTCGAGTCCTGGTATAAGCGGTACGAGGATCTGTTCACCGTTGACCTGGCCTCCCAGGCTGACGCGTGGAAGGTCCGGCTGCTTCTGCGCAAACTGGACACGGTCGAGCACCAACGTTATACAAACTTCATCTTGCCAAAGAAGCCCCGCGATGTTCCCCTTGGTGAAATGGTCCGCACGTTGCCGCCGATCTTTGGCGAACAGTCCTCGCTGTTCAACACCCGGTATCAATGTCTGCAGCTGACTAAACGAGCTGCCGAGGATTTCGTCACATACGCGGGCATCGTCAATCGGGAATGGGAACGGTTCAAGCTTGGCTCCCCCACAGAAGACCAGTTCAAGTGCTTGTTTTTCATTTCTGGCCTCCGGTCCGCCCATGACACCGACATCCAAACGCGCCACCTATCCAAGCTGCAGCAAGACAGCACCATCACACTCCCCAACCTGGCCGAGGAGTGTCAATCACTGATCAATTTGAAACATGATTCCGCGATGATCCAGAACGCTTTCGCGCCTGGTCTGGTCCAAGTGGTCGCAGCCCCCAAGCCGCAACCTTCTGAGTGGCTCTCCCAACTCAACCGAGCGAAGTCCCTACCCTATCCATGCCGATTCTGTGGTGCAGGCCGTTTCCACCGAGATTGCAACTTCCGACAACATCGATGCCAACGTTGTGGCAGGGTGGGGCACCGTGATGGATACTGCTATCCTACGTCGCACAAGGGGGCCAAACCTGGGCTGGCCCCCACCCGCAGACCCGTACAACCCACGGGGACCAAACCTGGCCTGGCCCACACCCACAGTCAAAAGAAGAGGTCACGATCCAGACGCAAACCCAACACTGGCCCGGTTGGCAGCTCCATGAGCTTGCTGGCCACGTTCCAAGTCAATGCAAATCGCAGGAAGCTCGTCGACGTCCAGATTAATGGCCAGACCATCCGCTTGCAGTTGGACACTGCTTCGGACATCACGATCATCTCCGAGAAACTCTGGTCATCTCTTGATAGTCCACCAGTGCAGCCAACCCTTCAATCCGCCACCAGTGCCTGTGGTGGCCACGTGCAGCTAACTGGGCAGCTGCATTGTAACGTCTACTTTCGAGGTGTCACATTCGACGGGATCTGCTACATCGCCAAGGCAAACCTCAATCTACTTGGTCTCGATTGGCTCGAACAGCTCGGCATGGCCGATCTACCTCTCCGAACCATCTGCAGGGCGGTACAATCTCTGGCCGTACCAACTGACGAAACCGATGACCTCATCCGACAGTTCTCCTCAGTGTTCCAAGATGGTCTTGGCCGCTGTTCACGCACCCGCGCCGTGTTACAGCTTGCTCCAGGAGCTCAACCGGTATTCCGTCCTAAAAGGCCGGTCCCATACGCAGCCTTACCATTGCTCGATGCCGAACTTAAACGATTGGATGATATGGGTGTCCTGGTTCCGGTGTCCTACTCTGCTTGGGCAGCCCCAATCGTTGTTGTCAAGAAACCAAATGGATCCATTCGCATCTGTCCCGACTTCTCTACGGGCTTCAATGCCGCTCCACAACCGAACTGCTACTCATTACCATCACCAAACGACCTCTTTACCATACTCAATGGCGGGACGCTTTTTGCCAAAATCGACCTGGAAGACGCATACTTACAAATCGAGGTGGCTCCGGAGTCGCAACCGCTTTTGACGATCAACACACACCGCGGTCTCCTTCAGTACACCAGACTGCCGTTTGGCGTCAAAACGGCACCAGCACTATTCCAGCAGACAATGGATGCAATGATCGCTGGCATTCCGGGAACAGCCGCATACCTGGATGATCTCGTTATTGTTGGTCGCAACCCAGAAGAATTGCGAGAACGTCTGGTCTCGGTCTTTAAACGGATCCAGGAATATGGTTTCCGCCTGAGGGCCGATAAATGCCAATTTTTCCTACGGTCAGTCAAGTGTCTCGGCTTTGTCTTCGATGCTAATGGCCGTCACCCCGGCCCGGAAACATCGAAGCCATTCACCAGGTGCCACCTCCCAACGATATTCATCAACTGCTCTCCTTCCTTGGTCTCCTCACTTACTACAGTGCTTTCTTACCATCACTACACGATGTACGGGCCCCTCTGAATCAACCGTTGCAAAAGGATGTTCCTTGGCACCGGTCCCCCGCATGCGAGAAGGCCTTCGCGCGCCTGAAAACTATGTTCAGTTCTGACCTGCTGCTGACAAATTACGATCAAGCCTTGCCCATTCTAGTCGCTGCCGATGCCTCCAATTACGGAATCGGTGCGGTCCTCTCCCATCGCTTCCCCGATGGTTCCGAGAAAGCGGTCATGCATGCCTCCCGCACGTTGACGTCCGCAGAGAAGCACTACGGTCAGCTCGAGAAAGAAGCCTTGGCTATCCTCTTTGCTGTTAAAAAGTTCCACAAAATGCTGTATGGTCGACATTTCACCTTATTGACCGACCACAAGCTGCTGTTGTCCATCTTTGGCTCCAAGAAGGATATTCCAACGTATTCAGCCATTCGACTTCAACGATGGGCCGTCGCCCTTCTCGGTTACGATTTCGAAATCCGTTTCTGCCGCACTCAGGATTTTGGTCAAGCTGACGGTCTCTCACGCCTCATCCCCAAACATACGGTAAATGAAGATATCGTGATCGCCGCTGTCGCCGTCGAAGATGTTCGTCATCCGCTTTCAGGCACTATCCGCAGCCTTCCTCTTACGGCCGCCGACATACGTCGCGAAACTGCACACGATCCGGTTCTCCGCCAAGCTATCGCTTACGTTCAGACACGCTGGCCTAACATTACCTTCTCAGGAGAACTCAAACTCCTATTCCAGCGTCGGGGCTCCCTCTCTGTCGTTGACTCCTGCCTTATGGCTGCTGATCGAGTCATCGTTCCTGTCCACCTTCGACAAGCCGTGCTCCGTCAGTTCCATTCTGCACACCCTGGTATCAGCAGAAGGAAGGCAATCGCTCGCAGTTTCGTCTATTGGCCTGGGATAGACAGCGACATTAAAGATTTGGTTCGCCGTTGCTCCAGGTGTCAACAAGCAGCCAAGATGTCACAGCACCAACCAACAGTTCCCTGGCAACCAACAGGGAAACCGTGGTTTTGAGTATATATCGATTATGCTGGTCCAATTGATGGTATCTCATATCTGGTCCTGGTTGATGCGTACCCTAAATGGCCTGAAGTCGTAACAATTAATTCTCCGACTACCACCGCAACAATAACTTGTCTCCAACGCATATTCAGTCAACATGGATTCCCTGATGTTCTAGTGTCCGACAACGGAACGCAGTTCACGTCATCCCAATTTGAGGATTTTTGTCGCTTTCACTGTGTGCAGCACCTCCGATCACCACCCTATCATCCACAGTCTAACGGTCAAACGGAACTTTTGGCGACACTTTCAAACGAGCGCTCTTAAAGACTCGAGGGGAGGGAACTACAGAAACCATTATTCATGCTTTCCTGTTAGTCTACAGAATCACACCTAATCCAGCAGTTCCAGGAGGGAAATCACCCGCTGAAGCATTGATGGGTCGGAAACTGCGCACAACACACGACGTACTAATCCCAACGAAAGTACCACCGGTGAAATCCAAAATCAAAACCAAATGCAAAGGCTTCGCTGTTGGAGCTCCGGTTTTTGCTCGTGACTACCGGGCTGGTCACCCACACTGGATCGAAGCTACAGTAACGGGCCATCGTGGTAGTATGCTATATGATATCGTTGTAGGAGACGACACCTGGGTTTGTCATCAAAACCAACTTCGACCGCGACATGGAACACTCAACAAACCATCTCAGTCGACCGCAAAACACTCCTGCACATACTATTGGATACCTTCGGAATTCCAGGGCAACAGACAGAAAGTGTGGAACTCGCATCGCCAATACCTCCTCGCAGATCACAACGCATCCGTCTAACAACCGAAAGAATACAGATCGACCCGAAACTCGAAAGGTACGTTCAAACTTAAAGGGGGGATGCTATGTGGACCCAACGTTTCTATAATTATTAAAGGCTTAAATTACGGAAGGCGGAAAACCCGATTCACTCGAGTGCACATGTACTCAGAGCAGACAAAACGCAAACGTTTCAGTCAGCCTTACAACTCGTGTAACATGCACTTTGTTTAGCCTTTGCACCCAGTAACAGTCTTGTTTCCAACCAAACACGCATTGTTGTATCCAAGTAACATTCAATTTTCCGGACAACTCTCGCCAAACTTCCTACATTTCTTCTCAGTTTACGGACTTTGCACATTTACATAAAGCCATGTTTCTTGTTTCCAGGGTTTGCTTACGCAAACCCTTCCAAGGAACAACCCCCTTATCACCGTTTCGTGATATAAAAATGAGGCTGTACAACGCTAGAATCGCCTTAGCTTTGGCCAGTAAAAGCGCCTGTGGCAAAGGCCTGTCTTGTTCTTGATTCAGTCTTGGGTTGGAAAATCGTGCGTAGAACTTTGCGTTCGGTCTAGGAACCTGTTCGACTCGCGTGAATCAATCTTTCGCGGCTAAGTTCCGAGAACCCACAGACTTGGAGATGGTCAGTTACCGTGTCGGGCGTGAAATAATTCTGAGTCTCGTTCGTTCATCCGTCTAGGTGAGTTGGCAGCACATTGTTAGAACCTGACGTATTCAAGAGGCAGTATTCAACGCACTGCCTACTGCTCTCCTGACGCTTCTGCCTACAAGGTTAGCATAGTGCAATCTGAATGCACCGGCCACCGAAGTGGTCACAACGCTCCACTATTTGACCATGGTCCTTATATTTTAACCTCCCCAGCTCCATAATTCCAGTCAACGCCTGCTTAGTTATCTACATGCCTGGTCCTCCCAACCCACTTTAACCCTCCAGTCCCTGATTGCGTACTAACACTTGTCTTCCCTGCCAAGGTTTTTAACTCACCATAACGTCTGCTTCTGTCATTAGAATTCTTGCTAATTCTATGCCCTACTTTGTTCTATTGTACTCTCATTTTTGGAATATACCTTAATAGTTAGTGGTCACGCCTCACTTCCATTAGACCAACGGCTCCATTTCTGTACCATCGCTTGCTTCTCATGACTTACCCTATATGTCTCACCCACTTCTATGCAGAACCTTTCTTTATATAGTACTCGGCCCCACCTTTTTTCAATATTCTAACGTTTCCCTGCTGGTCCACATACCCTAGCTCTAGCGCAACAGCCCAGTCCTCGCTAGTTTCACTTCACTATTGTGCCCATCCTTCTTAATCCTCTTGGACTACTCCGCCCTCTGAGGCTCCACTTGCACATGGAGCTTTAACCAAGGTCTCTCTTATTTGCGCATCAGCTGTGATGGACCAAGTTGCTCATGGGGTAAAGGTAACAGCCTCGCACTGCTGGTCCACCCCTGCTTCATTACCGGTATGCTTGGTCCTCTCTTTTCTAATACAAATCCCCGGTTTCTGAATGAGTACGGTCTCTCGGCTCCCAAACCAAGTGCTTTAGCTCACACATAATGTCTGCTTCAGGCACTCGGAGCCTTGCTGGTTCTATTCTCTATACGGATCCATGTGGTTAGCACGCCTAGCCTACATCATACTCTGCTGTGTTCATCTCCATTGTTCATCGGACCGATGTCGACATTATTGCGCCAGCACCAGCTTCGCACCACCTTCCGCTTCACATGTCTCTTCCACTCCTTTGGTTTGTCATCATATACTGCATGTTCTACCTTGAGCTTCGCCTATTATATCCACCCTCTTGCTCCATCCTAATTTCCTTGCTAGAATATACGGTACCTGTCCCATATATTCCATCAGCACCAGCTTCTTACCACTTTGCTCTTCACATGTGTCATTCGCTCCCATGCTAGGCCCTACTCTCTTGTACATAGCATCCGGGCTCTCTTTTGGCCAATATCCCAAATTTTATTTAGTGGTCTATACACGCGTTGTGCCAACGCAACTTCCCAGACCTAGCTTAACTCACCTTGCCATTGTGCCTGTCCCTTTTAATCCTATTTAAATATCCCGGCCTCTGAGGCAACACATACCAAAAGCTTTCTTAACAATCTATATTCTCTCCACTAGTATTGGCACTCAAGTACAAATGCCAGGCTGATGGACTTCTTGTTTGCTAGACCATTATTCGTTTTCACACCAACGAAAGATGAAAGGGTCCCAGTTCTCCTCCTTTGCGTAGACAACGTTATGCTGTCACTGCTGCTCCTCGCGTGATACACTATGTATATGTGAGGTCCATCGTTTCCTAATTTAGTATTCCGGACTCCGATTTCATCTTATCTCGGCTTCCCCACATGAGTTTTCGTTGCTTTTAATATCTCTCACATATAATTCAGTCCTTGCATGTCTTGTGCATTATCTGGTTCATTCTGCTATCCCTTATGAACTATACCTTACTCTGTAGTGGTCACATCACTTGTCCATGGGACCAATACCTTCATTATTTTACCAGAACCAGCTAATCTTTTGCTTTATCCTCTACTACTGTATACCCAATTCGGTACATCATTTGGATCTTCTCCTAATCTTTCCATACTGGTCTATATATATGTGCGCCAGCGCAAACTCTCAGCGATCGCTAGATGCAATTCACTATCAGGCCTGTGCTTTTTAATCCTCTTGTAACAGACCGGATTTGGCGGCTCCAGCTGGCCATGAATCTCCAACCAACCTCGCTTCTCCTTTCATACCGGCCTTCACCCTTACTGCTCGCCAGACTTACTTTGTGTTTACCAAACCATTATTCTGTCTCACCTCTCCGGACAATGAACTGGTCCTAACTCTCCTCCTTTGTGTAGATAACATTAGCAAATTACTTCTAATCTTTAGTTGATAGATCTTGAGTATGCAGGTTCATTCCTTTCCTTAGTTAGTACCCCGAGCTTGATTTCAACTTGCCGCTTGGATTCCCACCTGGGATTTCCTTTTCCTCAAGGCTTGTCCCATACAATCCATTCTTCGAATGTCTTACACATTATCAGGTTCAGTATACTATCCCTTCTGTAATGCACTTTGCCATGAAGTATTTATACCCCTGTTTTCCTGAGCCGATGCCTCCTTTATTTCTCCTACACCAAATTCTCACCAATTGAAATTCACAAGCCTTCCTAACCTTGAGTAACCCTTCATCATATGGTACTACGTCGGCCCCTTGAATGGTCCAACGCCAATCTTTCAATAATTTCCTGGCTATGCTTAGCGCCAACGCTATATCTCAGTCCTCGCTAGATTCACTTTATCATTTTGCCTGTCTAGGTTAATCCTTTTGGACCATGCTCGGGTTCTGATTGCTCCTGCTTCTGAAATGTGTCGATTACGCCTACAAAAGATTTGTTCACATCTCTCTATTTATGTGCACCGTCGCATGTTCCATAATATGATAAGCTTACCAATTCTACACTGCGCGTGGTTCATTCTATGTACTAGTGGCATTTCCTGTCCTACCTGACTTCCGCGGCTTTTGATTTTGCATTTTCCTCAAACCTTGTATCAAGAGCAAGTAGGATTCTCACCTGATTGTGCGCTGCAGCATTGGTAACTCGTCTTGGTCTAGGTTATCTTGCACTTTTAATACTCCAGACCGCGGACACCCATACCGTAAACGTCAAAAGACTCACTTCTCGCTTTACAGCCCAAGCCGCCTCAACCACAGTTCGACGCAGCACTACAGCCCCGTATAAATTAACCTTCTTTCACCTGATCGCCCTCCGATAATAGCTGGTTCTATTCCCAACACCGTCCATCACTCCTTTCTCTACTGTCTATCACTGCTAATAGATGAGCTTTAGCTTTGTACGTCCTTAATGCTTACACCTCACTCTTTAGTTGTCCTTCCTACAATCAACACCTCTTTATCACTCTTCTACTCGATACGTATTTTGTACGCTTTTTTAGGCTCGAATCACTGCGACTTAACTTTTCCCTAAAGACCTCCAGCTGACACCCAATCGTCGCAACTTTTCGGACACTACGTCTCGCAGGAGCTTTCAGTTAGTTCTCTTGAATCCGATTACTCCTCTTGTTACACTATTCTGGCGGGTCTCTCGCGAGCCGTAGTAACTTCACTGGCTCTTTCATATGTTCAAATGACAAGCACAAACACTAGTGGCTGATAACTAAACACACATCCTGGTCATATATTCCACTAGTTTCTAAGCTCATTTGATTCCCTCAACTCATTCACCTGTTAACAATGCCTGAGACCTTGATTTCCACACAAGGCTACTATTGCTAATGCTAGGCAACTTCTGACTGCAGTTGTCTCTCGCAATCAACGGATTTCCAGTCTCCTACTTGCACACACACTAACAGACCTGTTATATAACAGGATTTGGTCCATCCTTGGTTTTACCACCACGAAATTAGCCTTATATTTATTCCAAACATTACCAGTCCTGTTCAATTTCCCCAGCAGTTTGCTCGGTCTCATTTTTCTTCACTACCCCTTACTAGAAGATATAATAATCAAAATGAAACACCTCCGTGGACATACCTGCGACGACAGTTGGCCACAGAATCACCACCGGTTATTGAATTTATTGCACTTGGCGATCCTTACACGCCAGATATTCGTAAAGCTAACCTACTGAATACAAGTCACCTTAGTTGTTCGACTTTACCAGCTCCAATAAGTCGCGGTCGATTTAGAAGAAGCCATCCACACAGTTAACGAAAATAAATTGGCGTAAAGTGACTGCGACTAACCACGAAGACGATCTGTCAAGAGGCATCACGGTCCAGGTCATAACACCGGTCGGCTGTGTTCCAGGACTTGGTGGGTTTCCGTTTGTCAAGCAACTTCCACGCAAAAATTCAAAAATGTCTGTTAAACAACACTGCCACGTGGCGGATGTGACACTCTGATGAATAAGTTACCTGCATCAACCAGACATTGGTAAGTTGACCGACAACACTTATCACAATTCTGTGCCTAGATCGGCTTATGGTGTCTGACAGAGAGAGTTATTCCGCTGAAGGTTCACTGCGAATAGCACCTTAGCTCGATTGTTCCCGGTCAGGTAAAAGGCAGCAAACCTGTCCGATGACACGAACGGAGGAATCAAGCACTGATCGTAAATAGAGATCCCTCAACCGATGCGAAGCACACACACAACACTCGAAGGCGGCGCAACGTCACGGAAACCAGAAGCTGAATGAAATTCGAATATGATTATATATCTCGTTGTGTGAGTTAAAAAGAATGTACAAAAATCGACGAAAAAAATAAGAAGTTACAAGGAAAATGTGAAGAATTTATAAACACTACAGGCTCTCTTAAGACTACACCACTACTCAAGTTTCTCTTATCTGACCCGTACTGTGTACACAACATACTCGTACCTGTTCCTCACCAACCAACTCCAGTCCAATGATCTCTGTAAAACCTATCTTTGTCTCCCACTCTGCGAGGATAAACTTCATTCAGTCTTCGAGCCATGTCGGCCTTCACTACTGACTCTAGCTCTATTACCCTTGCGCTTGGACCTGCTCACTTTGCTAGCATGTACAACATGACACTATCCTGACCATGCCAAAAACGTTGTCGCTTTCTCGAGAATAAAGATTTATTTAGTACTTTATCTAGGTACAACGACCCGTCTGTCTCCCTAAGCTTCGCTCGCATGTTGACTTTTCATCGAAACTGTAGGTATCCAATATTGGTCAAACGTCTTAATGATATGGCTACACCAGCTACTGATTCGTTCTTATCTAGAGCCACTATTTCTGCTTAGCAGCAGCTAGTCGCCATAGCTTCCATTTAGCTTTGCGGATATTAGGAGCTCGGTAGGAGTCGCTCCATTCTTACAATGTTCATTCTCTTGGATTGTTTGCTTCACAGCTCAGCTGGTTTGTTGACCAATTATGTGCCACCGTAGGATCCACTAGTAACTGAAGGCCTAATTCGAACTCTATTGTTAGTCACTCTTCTCTCTCCTAGCGCGCCGGTATTTGTCGTTCGTCCTACTCGCATCAACTCCTTTTGACAGCAGCTGGTCATGGCTGGCTCCATGTAGCTTGCAAGGAGCCACTCCTTGACTCTACAACCTGCATTTTCTTCTGACGTCTGTCTCTCTAAGCTTTGCTCGCATGTTGATTTCTTCATCGAAAATGTAGGTATCCAATAGTAGGCAAACGTCTTAATGATATGGCTACACCAGCCACTGATACATTCTTTTCTAGAGCCACTATCTCTGCTTAGCAGCAGCTAGTCGCCATAGCTTCCATTTAACTTTGCGGAAATCCGGAGCTCGCTCCCGTCTTACAATGTTCATTGTCTCGGATTGTTTGCGCCACAGCTCAGCTGGTCTGTTTTCCTATCACTTACCTTCACTGGCCTGTTGATACACTCAGCGACCCTATAGGCATACACTATTGACCAAGCGTCTGATTGGAATGGTTACATCTGGCCACTGAGTCTCTCCTAGCGCCACCATCTGTCGGTCGTGGTAAATTCGGCATCTCTGTTCAGGAGTAGCTAGTGGCCATTGGCCCCATGCGTATGCGACGATCCAGTGCTTGTTAAGAGCCACTCCGTATCTCTATAACCTTTATTCCTTACAATATCTACATCCAATCCTTCCGCTGCCCTGCCACCAATTGATCTTTAGGACTCTCTCGCGGCAACCTAGTTATTTTTGCTTATTATGCCCTCCCTCTCGGATTACGCTAACTACGTGCTGTTCATGCACCTGACAATCACTACCAATGTTCTAACTCGCTTTGCTCTATCCCCACGCAATTATTGGCTCATACTAAACGGATACTTCCTTCTTTACTTACTGGTACGACGCTATTGTCTCTACGCAGGCGTTAGCAATCCACCCATACGGCTAGTGATTCTATAGGATATTCAAAAGATATTCTCAGCATAATTATTGTTGCAGAGCGTACATGCTTTTGTCTCAAGCCTAAATGTTGTAACACAAGACATTAACAACGTTTAACTCCATGCCTGTTCTTGCGGCTTTCTCTCGGTTGTCCCTCACTTCCCCTTTTCTCTGAGGTCCGGGATTATTGGAGATCTGGGATTGGACTGAGGAATAGTTTTGGCCCAAGACGGACGTAACAACCCACAAGGACTTACATGGAGCGTGGTAGAACTCCGAAAGGACCGAATTACAATCACCACAACCCTTGTCCAGTATGGAGAACTGGACATATCCTCATACTCCCAAACGTTATACATCTAAAAAATCTGGACCGCGGGAAATTGAACTTTTGCTCACCTGGACATGCAACAAGAAGAATAATCGCGATGTCCCTCTACTCCACCGACCTCAAAAATCATGGCGACCTCAAGCAAACTACCTGTCTAACTAACAGAGGAAATTAGAAGCCATTACTCTGCGAAAAACCGAAGGTAAAACCAGTCGTCAAGCGTCTTTGCCAGTTCGACATTAATGTTCAAAATGCTTTACGGCAGTGTTGCAGGACGTGGTGGGTTTTCGCCTGGCAAGCGTTCTCCCTATAAAAAGCCACAAACGTCTGTTTAACAACATTGCGACGTGGCGGATGTGACTCGCCACTGAATAAAGTCACTGCCCACAACTACATACTGGCAAGTCGACTAGCCTCACATATCAGCTCTTCCCGGCACCGTTTCAACTACACACGATTTAACCCGACGTATCGTCGTGCTACGCATCTGTTTTTAAACCTTGATCATGCCTGAGTTGGTGTGTCTCTATGAAACTGAGAATAAACTATTTATTTATTTATTTATTTGCAAGACAACCAAGGAAGACATCGGAATCCTCGATCGCACATATGCTACATTCACTGAATGCTCCGCTAGTTCTAATTAGGTATTATACTTTTCGATCCCACATAAGATCAATGGTAACGGTATACGTTTAGTAACCTACTTTTACTATTGCCATAACTTGATAGTTTTTATGGTAGCACACTGTGTTTGACATTCGTTGTTGCCGATAAATTTGCGGGATGTGCAGCCCTTCATATCTCACCAAGTGTGCTTCTGACCCATTGTGTTTTACCATTCGTTGTGTGATAACGGTTGGAATCGTTTAATCCTTCCTTAACAACTTGGGTCTACTTTTATTTCTTATTCTCGCCGGCGCCATTAGACGCAAATATAGGCACTTCCGTTACTAGGCAATTAATTTACGAACATTAGGTAAGCTGGAGAAGATACTGTTATTTCATGAATCAACGGCTCGAGAAGGATAAGGAGATAAATTTACAAGACAAATATCTGAACCATAGTATTTCTTAGAAAACATTTATTGATAGTATATATTTTGGCACGTTGTTGGGCGCAAGAGGGACTGCTCTGTGCAGAAGGCGCTCCCCGGATGCTGTCACCCGTTTTAATTTCTGTGGCGCTGGAAACGCTACGGCTTTTCGACGGACAGTCGTGTTTGCAAACGTACACGGTAACGCAACAATGCATGCATGTTTAACCATTTAGCCATGTTCCGCCTCAGCTATGTCACTAGCGGTGCAGGTCTAACGGAGTTGGCGAAACTTAAACAAGTCAAGCCGCATTACTGCACGGCGTCCAGCAGCATGAAATCACAACACTGCCCACTCCCTGTTTACCTTCCAGTTTGAAGCAGTGTCAATCACGTGGGTTTTTACATTAACACACTTTAACTTATGCATTAAGTGGATGCGACGCACAGAAAACCACAACAAGTTAATCCCCTTGGACGTTCTTATATATGCAATTCACGTTAGTTTGCTCCCTTCATTTATTTTATTTCGCAAAACTCGCGATGGCACCTGTTATTTCGGCCGTGTCTTTTTATTTACACCAGCTTTCTGATATTGTCGATATGCGTCGTGCTTTTTCGCGCTACGTTTGAAAACTTGCGTGTGCGCGGCAACCCCTAATGTCGACGGAATCACATGTGACGATAGCCCTATGAGCGTGGTGGGCTGAATATCTCAAAATCTCGCTCTTATGCGCCTGAAAGTATAAACCCCTAGTGTGCTTTAGCTGAAATACTTAGAAAAATGTTAACAGATAAGCACTGGTGCTTGGGGAAGGGTAAAAGAATGTGGGAATGCTGGGTAGCTGAGTCAAAATCCAGGCTTAGACGTTCGCGCCTCGCCGGTTGGATTATTTGCCCACTCTTTATAATTTCTCATGACTATTGGCTCAGCTTTGGCGCAAACAGCTCCGGTGACTCCATTGTGACAACGAGTGTCACGCCGCACCATGTTCGTGACGGTATGCTGAGACACTGGATCTGGACTTAGTTAATCGAAATACTAAACCAAAAGCCCTTTCATAGGTGCAAGATGGAGGAAAGCAAAATGCATTAGGCCGGATGAAGCAAAATGGTGCCGGTTAATCTCACAAACTCTAAATAAACGCAAGATATAAAACTGTGTGCGGAACATATAAAACCGCGGATAAAACCAACATTTACTCTCCGCTAAAATTGCAGTCTTGTATTCTAAGCGAATCATGAAATGAAAAAAGTAAAATGCAAAACAGTGTTTTCAGACAAATTGTAAATAATTATTAACATATGATACAATCTTCAGTCCGTGTAAAGCTTTCTTAAAACACTCGCGTTTGTGCAACTGAAATTTAACCTACATGACAAAGACTAATCGCACACCACGTGAAATATAACCTATGAGACCCGGCACCGTTAAAACAGCATTTCGCTCTCAAAGAAAGAACCACATTTGTACAACAAATCATGTGACAACCATGGACCATTGCAAATGCACAATAACACATCTACTCTGATGTCTCAACAAGACATAAATGAAATAGAAGGACCGGACAATGGAGGTATACGCTTCCATTCACGCGCTCACTGCTGGACGCATCCGGTCGCAATCGCACTACACTCGGAATTGGACTCACTGCAATTGGGTAAGCAAATAGAGTAAGCAACACTCCGTTGTGTACATCCATATTACCTGTACAATATTATAAATAAGTAAATAAATTCTTTATTCTCGTGCAGCGCGAGCCACGCTTATTAGGTATGATCATGTTAAAGGTGCAACTAAACGTCAGGGAATGTATAAAACATGGTGCAATTTAGCCAGGAGCGTTAGAGCTGAGAGTTCATACATGTATGTAGAAGTGCGTGTGTATTTCTGTTGTTCCAGTTTGAATATGTGCCAATACAATCGTGATTGGTCGCGTGGATAATATCAGAAGGGTTAAGAGACGTCCGTCGTTGGAGTGTGCTTGGTTGGTTGGGTAATCCTGGGGCCGTGACTATAGCTGGAGGCAAATCACATCCGCCTCGTCGCGGTGCTGTTAAACAGACAGCAGTGACCTGTTACATGGAGAACGCTTGCCAGGCAAAACCAACATGTCTTGGAGCACTGTCGCTAAACGTTTGCTGGAACAGGGTAGACCCAAACCGCCCAGTTGGTGTCACGGGGAAGTCAGGTTTTCCTTATCGACGGTGCAGCCTGCGACTGATGACAAGCTATAAGCAAGCGATTGGACGCTTGATAGGCGGGACTAAGGGTTAGATACTTATGAATTGATTCAGGTATGTTGTGGTAATCATTGGTTTTGAAGGCATTTTTGTAGGCAGGCCTTGGCCGATCCAATCCCCTGGATGATGACATCCAAAGCAAATTGTCCAGTGATATTAGGCCAGGATGGGAGTGAGTGTGTTGGGGATCTGATTTGAACCACTTTTGTCTTTGTAGGTTTATTCGGTCGTAGCCAAGCAGGCCAGATGGGATACTTGGTATGTTTCTGTTGCTAACTTCAGACTTCGGGGAAGCGAAGAGAAAAGTAAAGAAATAGAGAGCAGCAGAGACTACCATGGAAACCTGCGGCAACATGCTTGTATGCATATTTGCTCATGCCTTTAGAGGTGTGTCTCGTTTTACAGAGAATATACCATTTATTTATTTATTTATGTGTTGTGAATGTGAAAGTCCTATATTTTACATGGTGAAAGTGATACATGACGAGCAAAGAAAATATTTGGAATTTTGTGTTCTGCTACCATCTAAAGTAGCTATGCGGGCGAAGTTAGCTTAATAACTAGAAGCAGGCATGAGAGGATGAATGAAGACAAAGTGAAGACGGAGGCAAGCGAAAATAACAGAGAAACTAAATAGGAAAGCCTGGAAATGGGATGAATGCATGAGTTTTAATTGCCCTGAAATTATGTTTTAAGGTGGTTGGTGTTTATAACAAAGAGATATGCAAATCGACAAGTTAACACATCAAACTAAAAGTGAGAACAAGGATGCAAACAGGTTGGAAACTCAAAGTCAGCAACAGCATTCTAGGAAGGGGCGCCAGGCAGTAGAAAGGGAAATGAGAAGTGTCGTGTGGCTAGGGACACAGCCGCGCTTAGCACCCAATAGTTTCAGCACAATAACAAGATAAGAAAAGCAGGTAATACTGAGTTAATTTAAGGGTTGTGTAGGGCTAGAAAAACAAATGATTTTCACGAAAAGATCTGCTGTAGACCAGGCTTTTAAGCCTCATTGCAATAAGCGAGGTAAGAAAACAGCGATGGCATGTGAGGCAATGCGAGATGAACGCATCAGGCAAACAGCAAGCAAGCCAGGTGAGGTACGAGTGCGATAAGCGTATCATAGCATCAAATGGCTTTAGCGTAAAATGGGGAGCAACAGCAATCAAGGCAGGGGAAGATAAAAGGATTGGTCGATGTACCAAACCTGAGTTAGTAAACCTCAGTCGCTCAAAAGCTGTAAGCATACAGGCGAGACAGATTAGATGAGACTGTATTAAGCTGAAAGTAGAGGATAGTTGGCCAAGCAGATGTGAGATAACAATTAAAGAGGCAAGCAGAGTTACAGAACACAAAATCCGAGACAAAGTCTATGAAAATTCTCATACGGAAGTCAAAAAGACGAAAGGGTCTGTTGAAGCAGCCGTTACTGAGCTAATCCCAGGCGACGTGCATAGCTTCATAAGGTCAAGGTCAGGCGGGATCAAGAACAGAAGCATCATGCGTTAGCATGGACTCACGATGATAAGGCCTGGAACGGTAGTGTGCAATAGCCGTGGCCTGGTTAAGGTTAGAAGAAATACAACGGGTGACTCTGCTGTAAACTAGGCTTTTAAGCCTCAGTGGTCCAAGCGAGTTAAGGAAACGGCAAAGACAGGTGAGGCAGCGCTGGACGAACGCATCTAGCCGATAACAAGCAAGCCAGCTAACGCGAGAGCTGGATACGTGGCTCAAACCCATAAGCGAATAATCGCATTAAAATGGCTTCAAGGTGAAAAGTGTGGAGGAACGGCAATCAAAGCAAGGGAAGATAAAAGGAGCAGCGGAAGAACCAAAGATGAGTTAGGATGCCTCGGTCGCCTAGCAGCTGTTAGAACTCGGGCGAGGCAGCTTAGAGGGGACTGGATTAGGCTGAAAGAGGGACTATGCAGCCCAGCAAACGTGGAGATAACATTTGGGGACGCAAGCAAAGATTCAGGACACAATATTTGAGACGAAAGTTAGGAAATGCCACCTTTTGAGGTCAGGGACACAAAAGGTTTGATGAATCAGCCGTTGCCGAGCTAATCCTAGAGGGCATGTATATGAATATGCTGTAAACCAAGCTTTTAAGTCCTAATGGTCCAAGTAAGGTAAGGAAACAGCAAATACAGGTGAGACAATGAGAGGCGAACGTATCAGGCTGCCAACAAGCAAGACAAGTGAAGTGCGCGTGGAACATCTGGCTCAAACAAAAAGGGCATCATCGCAGTAAAATGGCTTTAGGGTAAAAATTGAGGAGGAACAGCAATCCTAGCAGCGGAAGATAAAAGGTTTAGTGAAAGGGCCAAGCCTGGGTTAGTATACCTCAGTTATCTAGCAGCTGTTAGAAGACAGGCGAGACGACTTAGGGGAGACTGGATTAGGCTGAAAGAAGAGGCTATTCGACCCAACAGATGTGGGGTGGCAATTAGTTATATAAGTGCCTAGCATCCTGCTTTTTGTAAGTGATCACGATTTAACCGGCACTAATAATTGGTGACCTTGTGTTAGGACACACTGTACCGTCTTGACTTAGACCTGTTTATTTTTTTCCCAAACGCTATGGATGATCCATCACACCAGGGTGATTCCGCACCCTCCACACTACAAAACATGAAACTAGCTTCTGTGTACCTACCGTCATTTTGGCCCCCTGACCCACTGATATGGTCTACTTCTGTCACACCGTTTGCTTTTCGCTATATTACGTACGCACAAAGTACGTTTCATCATGTGCTAACCACCTTGCCACTAGAGGTTGTTGTCGCCCTACGAGTTATTTTTTCACTGGCCGGAACTAAACCTTGTTTTCATCCTAAACGTGTTGTCCTTAATAAGTCCATACGACGGAGGTTGACCAATCCAGAGTGCATTAGGAAGCACCAAATTAAGAATGTGAGGTGTCTGGCCTTGGCGTATTCTTCTGGGTGTGGAGTTGTGCTGAGATGCATTAGCATTGTAAACGCCTCCAAGTAGAGCAGCATTCAATGGCTCTGCGGAGAGTCCACAGTGGAATAGATCCCATACAATACTAGGCGCATGTAAGCCGCCCCGTAGTAGGCAGTCCCATAAGCTTTGATAGAACCTGGAATGCGGTTACCTTCACCCCAGGGCGCCTTGTATCCACTCCGGTGGTAAGGGGTTTACATCCGTCGGGGGTTAGACACCACCATATCGTTACTATACCTTCGTTACAGAAAGTCTCAGAGGTGTGCACCTTATGTTCGTATTTTACGTAGGGTGTTGTACCGAACCCGTTCCTCGCTACATTGCGATCCGCCCGTGAGACCTAATATCCTGGGATATGTAGCTCTCAATTCGGTATATTAGATGCTAACCAAGGCGCTGTGAAGGCAAGCAGGTATGGGCACTGTTCCGTGGTGGTACAGAGGATTCCATCCAGTATGAGAACTAGGCGAGCTGACGACTACACAGCTCCTGCAAAAATGGACATACTAGGTATTTGCACCCAGTTGGCGACCCTGCGCTTAGAGTGTTGTGGCTTCATCGTCTGCCACGTGGTGTAGGTAACCACCAGTTTGCAAATGCAGATTCTCCGCTATCTCCGTTCGCCGAGCATAACGGCCGTATTTGGGAATCCAACGCCCAAATTTCGCAGGTTTATTCCACTTCTAGCACAGAAATAGCGGAACTAAGAGCGCAAGAACCGGCGTTTACCAAACAACAGACAGCTTGAACACCGTAAAGATTCTGATGCTGGTTTCAAGCGAGTGGACTGCCATTTCATGATCACCTTCAAAGTCTTCCCGTGCGTCCCATTGTTGGTACCATGAGCGATTTTGACACTAAAGCAAGATCATGGCGCATAACCTGTTCTTTTGAGCGCAACACGCAGGAAAACAGGCAGCCCAACGCGTAGTAGGGACGAACTGCTGGTTACTGTAGTCGGTTTTTCATTGTTGTTGCTCGGAGAAGGTGAGCATTCCATCTCGTTGATACAGGCACAGAACTCAGCGTTATCCCAGTGATCCCAATGACTTTATCAAAGAGTCGATTAAAGCATTGCGCGCAGCAAACGAAATTATCACGCGCTTGTATGGTAAGCATTCGCGCCCACTTAACCTCGATTTATGACGATCCTTTGTGTGGATATTTCCAGTACCTGGCGTCCAGACACCAATCATCGGTCTTGACTTCATGCAACATTATGTCCTGCCTGTGAATGCGTTACAGCATCGTCTCATCGACCGCTCCGCCAATATCCCCTTCATTGGGACTTTTAGAGACATCAAGTCCATAATTCACGTGGACGGTACTCAGGTGGACCTACCCATGGGCAAATGCCCCCAGACACTTTTCCACCGATTTCCACAGTTTTACGCTGCAAAAGATACCACGAACTATGACACTCAGGAAAAACCTGCCCGTATTTTCGAAGACTAGATGACACACTGGACAAACTTCGATTCGCTAGTGCTGAATTCCAACACACGCTCGCACCATGGTTCCACCTCGAAGCGTCCGTGGGCGTCGCCGCTTCACATGCTGGCTAAGAAGCCAAGCAACTGGGATCCGTGTGATGACTTTCTTGCTCGGTACAACTTTACCATTCCCGACCGGTATCCTGTATCTCATAAACGTGATACCCGGCTAACCTGCGTGCCACCCGTATGTTCTCGCAAATTGAGCTGATGCGTACTTAACACCAAACCCCGGGGCCGAGGAACACGCAGCAAAGACCGGTGTTATTACACGTCGGTTTATTAGAATTTTTACGCTGGCCTTGTGCGTTAGACTTTGTCTATCCGTGTCTCGACGACATATTTATAGCTAGTGCGGCTAACTAAGCTAACCAAAACCACCTAAATATCTTCTTCGAACGACTCGCAGCCGAAAATAGCACCCTAAGGGCAGATAAGTGTGTATTCCGTCAGAAGGCTGTAGACGTTCTGGGCTATCACATCGAGCAGGGTGGTATACGACTTAGACGATACAGCTTAAGCTATCCGTGCTTTTGCTTTTCCGAACACGGCAGCTGCCATTCGCCGTTTCAACAACATCATCAAGTATTACCGACGATTCTTGCCTAATTGTGCAGATTTGCTGGGCACACTGAGAGACCTATTCCGTAGTCACAGAAACGATGCTGTGGTATTCCCCATCCACTATCCAAGCATTTAACACTAAAGAGGCTCAAGATTCTGCAGCGATACTTCATCATTTTCACGCCAAAGCACTACTTAACATCGCTGTCGACGCATCGGAATCCGCCATCTACGCCGTCCTACAACACTACACTAAAGGATACGGAAAGCTACGAGCTTTTTATTCAAGACACACGCAGCTTTCTGAACTCAAGTACAGTACGTTCAGCCGAGAATTGTTAGCTAGATGCTTGCCCATCCAGCACATTTAACCTATCCACGTGAGTAATTATTTCCTAATCCTTACTGAATACAAACCCCTTAATTTCGCTTGCCGGAAACAGTCAGCTAGACACTCACCACATAATGTGCTTCAGCTGAAGTTCACTTACCGGCTTGCTACACAATTCTAGACAACGGAATGTCGTGGCATGCTCTGTCTAGCGCAGGCATGCCCAACCTGTGTTCGGCCGTGTCTCCATTTAAATCTTATGATTTTCATAGGCCCCTAACATTGATCAACACAATTTAATCATTCGTAAAGTAAACATGTACTTTCTAATTGTCATATTGGTTTCTTTTATTGTTGTGGTTAAATTTCCCTGTTGATATTACCGCTCTTTCCTCCTAAAACTACTATTAAATTCCCAACCACACGAAAACATTCATGGCATGGAAGCATCAAGTCCCTAGTTTGTAAATGAAGACCTAATAATATTTGCCATTTTAGTTATTTATTGTCGACATTTTTCCTAAAACATGCCATCCATTAGGATTTGTAGTAACTTCGTAACAACCTGCTTGTCTTGATACCAATGCCAGCCTTGAGCATGATGTCTGGGCAAGCTTGCATATATCCGGCTTCATATTTAACAGAGAAGATTTTGTGCTGACCAACCTCTTTCTTCAATTTGGTAGCGAAGTCACACTGCTGTATCCACATGCACACAAGTAGTTGGGTGCAAAAACTAGGAAATATATTTCAGCTGTTTAACTTAGTCTATGACACCTGCTCACCGGCTTTTACTGGCTTAGTCTACCCTAGTACCATTCTGATAGCACCATAGCATGAATTCGGTATCTGCGCGATATTGCGATTCTGCCTCATATGCTACGCCGTCCCAAAAAACATTAACGTATGCACAAATTCTACCTGTTGGCTGTCCTTTCTTCTGTTAACCTATTTTAGCTTTCCTCCGCAACCATTCTTAGCAGGCCAGCGCAAGCCTCTCCTTAGCCTCTCCTTGCTAGATGCTCAGTTATCACGATGCAACTTCTGTAACATCTGCTTAGGTTGAATTCCGGCATCCTCACTGGCTCTTCTCAGCTTAGTCTACCCTAGTACTATTCCCTTATCACCCTAGTTTGACTTGAGTGTCTGCTCGGCGCTGCACTTAAGCCTCTTATGACTTGACTTGCTTCACAACCTCATCCCGTGCGCCGTCCTTTCATCAGGAAGCCATTCTTATCTTTCTTCAGTCAAACAAAGATAACACATGTAGTCTGTACCAAGTCGCTGCTTAGCCTCTCCTCTCTAGACATTCACTTCTACCTTACTCGCTGCAACGTCTGTGACACCTGTTCATATAGGAGTCCCGCACCCTCACTGGCTTTTCCCGACTCAGTCTACCGCAGCAATATTCCTTTAGCACCCTAAAATTGCTTCAGTATCTATGCACCTCTGCTTCATATGCTTCGACGTCCTTAGTAAGCTTAATGTATGCATGCATTCTGCCTGCTTGCTGTCTTTTCTTCTGTTAACATATTTAACTCTCTTCTGGCAATTAGGCTTATCTCAGCAGAGCAGCGCACAGCCGCTCCTCGGCCCCTCCATTCTAGACGTTCAGTTATCTCTTACTCCTTCTAACCTCTTTTACTTTCCCACCCACAAGCGTCCAGCTCACGGACAAACCTTTCTTGCTTCTATCCACGGTAATATTATCCCAACACCGTAGCGCTTGGAGTACATATGCACCGCCGCGCTTCTGTCTCGGATGCTATGACGTCCTCATTAACTTTAATGTTTGGTTGAATGCTTCCAGCATGCTGTCCTTTCTTTATTTAACTTGGTTTAGCTTTTTTCTGGCGATCTACCTTAGCAGGTTAGCACACTGCCGCTCCTCAGCCTCTGGTTGTTGGGAGCTCTGTTATCCCGTACTCGCTACAACGCCTGTGACACCTGTCCATGTAGGAGACCATCTCTCTCACCGGCTATTTTCGGCTCAGACTACTTGGTACTATTCCATGAAAACCATCACATGACTTGAATGACTGCGCACTAGTGCTCTTTAGCCTCTTATGCTCTGGGACATTAAACAACCATAATGCATAATTGCGCTTCCCTCGTACTCTCTGTTTTCATCATGAACCCCTTATTAGCTCTTAGCTTGCTTTCTTAGCTCTCTTATAGCGAGCAACCCTAAATAATGCGGTCAGCTCCCAGCCTTTCCTAAGCCTCTCTATTCTAGACGTTCATTTAGCTCTTATTCGTAAACTCGACCTCCTACTATGAGCTTCCAGCTCTCAAACTACTCCACTTTAATAACCTTAGTACTATTGTTTCGGCACACTAACATGACTCGAGTATCTGCAAGCCGCTGTGCTTCTACATTTTATGCCCTGATATTCCCATCAAACTTAATGTATGTTGCCGTCCGCTTGTTCCCTGTCCATCATCAAGCAACGCTCCTTGGCTATAGTCTTCTTGGCAAACTTAAGTCAGTTGGTCCGCACGCTGCCGCGTGCTAGCCACTATCTCCTTGATGTTTGGTCTTTGTAACGTCCACCGTGAACGTTGAATAACGCGTAGCCAAAGATCCCGAAATCAAAACAAGTCGGATCACAAATACTACGGTACTATTAAAATATATACAGTTGATAATTGGGACATACTTCAATTGTTCAGTATCCCGGTGTATGCAAGTTGACAACAAGGTGTCAGTAAACAATAGGAGGGAACGAGTTGTCTACGCCGGACAATCAAAGGAACAAGTCACCACACCTGAGTGCTACGAGTATTAAGAATAATGGCGTTGACCAATCAATGGATGGTCCAATCACAGGGTGAGAGTTTAATGGCACGCATAAACATGGTGTTTGGACGAGCGACCAGTGAACGGGGGAGGGGTGCGACACATGCTCCGGGCTGAACGTGTCATGTTCGGCGAAGAGTAGGGTTGGAGATCCAAGGTCGTCGGTAGCCGCACACGCACGGAACCAGTGCCGGGGATTAGCATGCACACACAGACACACCTACAACGCCAACAATGGGAATGTAAGGAGGCGCACGTGAACGCTGGTCGATATCCATCAACGATCGGCCAAGGTCTGTAGACTAGACCACGAAGCGAAGAGTAGAAGAATTTCATGGGTAGATAAGCGCGTTACACTGCCTCCGAAATTCTGCTGCGATTGACGTCTCGTACGTCCCCGACTCCACTCTGGCTCTCGGTCCTACAACTGCCTACAGTAGCGCTCCTTAGAAAAACAGAAGGGAAAGCAACGCAACCACACGAGAGCGTCTTGGCAGGAGCCGTTTTCCATGACTCCCACCAAGCGCCGTTCGTGGGCGTCTTTGGGCATCGAAGCGCTTGGGTGAAAGCCGTTTTCCATGACTACCACCCTGCACTCCAAGCCAGACTTAAGCGCTGCTACTCATCGCCCTCCAGGCGGCACACCTTTCTGACATCTCTTTTTAATATACCTGAGTTCGTTCTAATGTACACCGTCCTTACTAAACCGTCATTGCTGGCTTCACAACTCACGACTCGACCCAGCGGCCAACAACCCCTTGGTAGTTTCTCGGAAGCCACCAACACTAATTCGTCTTTTTCTACAGACTTGGTCGGAAGCTGCCACTTCTGTCGAGATTGTAATGTTGTTATGTATTCTTTTAACCATCTCTTCCAGAATCCCGTGGCTACGTGGGCTACTTGCTTCCAGCGCTTAGTATACCTGTCTCTGATGTCGATGTCTGGTAGCTGCAAGGTTTCGCATCGTATGAGAAGTAGGCTGTTCGGGGTTAATGGAGGAGCATCTTGGCTATCGGAGGTGGGTGGAACTAGCGGGCGATTGTTTAGAATCCGTTCTACCTCGACGAATACAGTGGCTAGGGAGTCATCAGTAAGGCGTTGCTCGTTGCATACGCCGTACAATATTTTCCTTACAGAGCGGATAATTCTTTCCCACACCCCGCCCCTGTGACTTGCAAATGGTGGATTGAAATGCCATTGCACACCACGAAGGCATAGCTCTCCGTCAATCCGTTTTTGATCCCATTTTAACACCATCACGTAATTCCCTAACTGCCCCGACGAAATTCGTTCCGTTGTCACTATATACTTCTGATGGGCAGCCCCGTCTGCCGACGAAACGGATGAACGCCGTAATGAATGCATCAGTCGAGAGTTCGTGGGCTGCTTCCAAGTGCACTGCCCTGGTTTGCAGGCAATTGAATATGCACCCAAAGCGCTTTTCCACAGTCCTTCCTCGCTTTACAAAAATAGGGCCAAAGTAATCCACACCCACATTCTTGAAAGGAAACCAACCAATTCCCGCCCTGGCACGGGGTAATGGTGCCATCTGTTGCTGGCACGGAGTGGCGGTGCGCTTCCAGCAGCGGATGCAGCTTCCGACCACTCGCTTCACTGTTTTAGCTCCATGCAGTATCCAGTACTTGGTGCGGATCGCACTTAGCACGTGATGCACTCCACCGTGGCCTTCTGAGACGTGGAAATGACGCACCAGCGCCTCGACAACTAGGTGCCTACTGGGAAGGATAGCAGGGTGCTTCAAACTCTCCTCGTAGTCCGTGTAGTTCAACCGCCCTCCGACGCAGATAATTCCCTCGATCAGAGTTGGGTACAGGCGACGGATTGGGTTTCGTTTTTTCCATGCGTGACTAAGGTGGGTCGATTGATTGCTGCACGCTTTAAGGTTTGTCAGTTCGTTGCTGAACGTCTCGCGTTGCACCATGCGCAGGATGTCTTTCCTGGCATCTTCTATCTCGGAAACTAACAGCGGACCTCTAGCAAATACCCGATGCGCATTGTGACGGGATAGTAACCAGCATTTGAAACGAACCATAGGTCGGTGGTAGTTCTCCATCTTAATGGCCAATTCCGACAGGGCATCTGCGTTGTTGGGAATGGACTTCGCGCCTTGAAGTAGGCTTTCTATCGATGCCCTAGCAATGTAGTGTGCTTGCCCGAAGAGGTCTCGAAGGATACGTCGAGCTCTTTCATAACCCTGACCGGGCGGCAGCATTACGCAGTTGCCAATAGTCAGTCTAGCTCGTCCCTTACAGTAATGAATGAGGTAGAGCAGACGTCTTCCGTCATCTACCACCTTGCTCTCCACATAGAACTCAAACTGCTTGACGAACCTCCAGTAGTCAGCTGGGTGCCCATCGAAATAAGCCAGCTCTACTTTGGGGAGACCAGCTTCCGCAATAAGTGGGACGAGAGCGGACGCTATAGCGTTTCCCAACGTGGCAGTGGGGGGTCAATCGGCAAATCGTCATAACAACCGGCGGATGGTTGATTCGCAGCCACCGCAGCACATTCCGTGACAAACTCGTCAACTCTGTTTGACGAATAAATAGGGAGTGCGGGCAGGTCTACATCGCCTTGTTCGTCTTCCAGCAAGGCGCTACGCTGGGCGAATTCGACCTCCTGTCTAGCCTTCAACAGTCTACGCTGTTTGCTAAGTTCCTGCTCCCTAGTTTCTAGTTCTAGCTCCTCCTTGAGCTGCTTTTCTTTCAACTCAGCAAGCAGGAGCTGTGAGCGCGTACTGCTAACTGAATTTCTAGAGCTAACCCGAGAGCCAGGGTGAGAGACAGCATTAAGAGGGACTTGCCTTGACTTGGATGAGTCCTTTGTCCGGGTGGATGCGCGGGTGACTGGCATTGCGAAGAGGAACCAATTTGGCACTTCCGGATACGAGTACCACCAAACCGAGGGATCCAATTAAGCAATCCGTCGAAGCGAGAACCAATTGAATACTGTAACGTCCACCGTGAACGTTGAATAACGCGTAGCCAAAGATCCCGAAATCAAAACAAGTCGGATCACAAATACTACGGTACTATTAAAATATATACAGTTGATAATTGGGACATACTTCAATTGTTCAGTATCCCGGTGTATGCAATTTGACAACAACGTGACAGTAAACAATAGGAGGGAACGAGTTGTCTACGCCGGACAATCAAAGGAACAAGTCACCACACCTGAGGGCTACGAGTATTAAGAATAATGGCGTTGACCAATCAATGGATGGTCCAAGCACAGGGTGAGAGTTTAACGGCACTCATAAACATGGTGTTTGGACGAGTGACCAGTGAACGGGGGAAGGGTGCGACACAAGCTCCAAGCTGAACGTGTCATGTTCGGCGAATAGTAGGGTTGGAGATCCAAGGTCGTCGGTAGCCGCAAACGCACGGAACCAGTGCCGGGGATTAGCATGCACACACAGACACACCTACAACGCTAACCATGGGAATGTAAGGAGGCGCACGTGAACGCTGGTCGATATCGATCCACGATCGGCCAGGGTCTGTAGACTAGACCACGAAGCGAAGAGTAGAAGAATTTCATGGGTAGATAAGCGCGTTACACTCTTTCTTCACTCTCTGCGACGGCCTCGACAATGCCGCGAAAGAATACAACTCTCTCACTGGCTTTCTTTGGCGCAGTCTACCTTAGCACCCCAGAATGAGTTGGATATCTGCACGACGCTGCGCTATAGCCTCTTATGCTCTGACTAATTTAACAACCTTAACGTTTGCCTGCGCATCTCCCGTTCGCTGTCCTTTTTCAATTAACCTTTCTTAGATTTCTGGACATCAACCATACTTCAACCGCTCAGCACAAAACCACCCAATAGCCTCTCACCACTAGGTGTTCTTTTATCTCTTACTCGCTGTTATGTGGAAGTTGCTCATATAGGAGTCCTGCTCTTTCAAGGGCTTTCCCTGGCTCAGTCTACCTAAGCACCATAGCATGATTTGAGTATTTGCGTGCCGCTGCGCTTTAGATTTTTAGGCTCTGACTTACTTAAAAACCCAAGGTGTACTTGTGCGCCGCCTGTTGGCTGACCTATTATCCTTAAATATTTCTTAGCCATCTTCTGGCGAGCATAAGCAACTGAAGTGTTCGGTGCACAGCCGCCATTTAGCCACACATTTCTAGGTGTTCATTTAGCTCTTACTCGTGATATCTTCAGATATATATTTGCACTCCTCCAGCTCTCCGACCAGCTTTCCTTGTCTCTATCCACTTTGGTAGTATTATCTTAGTAAACTAGCATGACTGCTTATCTGCGCGCTGCAGCGATTTTACTTCTGATGCTCTGATATTTACCAAAACCTTAATGAATGCTCGCATTCCGTCCATTTTCTGCCAAGTGTTCCATTAACCTTACGTAGCTTTCTAGCCTTCAATTTTGGCTTATCTGCTTAGCAGAAGCTGCCCTTTAGCCACATTGCTAGGTGTTTAGTTTTCCCTTATTCGCTGATAATCCTGCGACACCTGCTCATATAAGCTGCCTGCTGCCTCACTGGCTTTACTGGAGCAGCATATCTTCGTAGCATTTTCTTGGCACCCTAACAGGACTTGGGCCACTGCGCGGCGCTGCGTTTAGGTCTCACAGGTTGGTACGTCAACAGCAACCTTAATGCATACTTTCGTTCCGCACGTTCGCTGTCCTTCGCTTGAGCTTTTTAGGTCGCTTCTATAGACTACGTTTTTTAAATCTAGTAAGCACACAGCCCCCATTAGGATCTTTTTAGATGTTCTATCTCCGTCTTGCAACGACGTTACCGACTCTTGTTCAAGTAGGAGGCCAGCTCTCTCACTGGCTTTTCCCAGCTCACTCAGGCCTAGCACTATTCTGTTAGCACCCTTGTGTCATACTTATACCTCTAGGTCCCCTGAACCATTTACACCACCCTTGAAACCTATCTTTCTGCCGCTTCGCAACCAATTGTCCTTTGAACCTCTCTCGTCGCAGGCTAGTTATATTTTTACTTACTTATTCTGCGCTCCCTATCGACTTAGCCTGGTTACCTGCTGTTCATTCACCCTTCAATTGCCGCTAGTCTTTGAAACCTCTTTTCTCTTCCCACACAGTAAGTTCATCATGATACACTGTTACTACGCGGGCTGCTTACTGGTACGACGCGCTTGTTATCTATGTAGCTGATAGCAACCAACCCACAAGAGCATTGCTTTTTGTAGCCATTTGACAACAATTTCGGCACAATGATGGTTACACAGCCTACATGGTTTTGTCTCACCTCTGAATGTCATAACATACGACTTTTATAACATTTTATTCCACACCTGTGGTGTGCGGTCTTCTTTCGCTTGCTCTTATCTTTTCCTTTTCTCCGAGGTCAGAAAGTTCGCCCGAGGAGAACGTAATAACCTACAAGGACCTAGGTGGACCAAGGCTGTACACCAAAAGGATGCAACTGTCCTCACTCTCACGATCGCTGTCCAGTGTGGACCGATGAAGGCAATGTCTTCACACTCCCGAGATGTACACATCAGATAAAAACTTCTGGCGCCATAAATTTTGAAAGCGTTGCTCACCTGGACACTTAACAAGAGCACCGTTCGTGATTACTCCATCCTCGACCGGCCTCAGGGAGCATGGATGCTTTGGCCAAGTTACGTACTCAGCCAACAAAGGAAATAGGAAGTCATTTGACTCAAAATAGCCGCGTGTAAAATCAGTCGGCAGGTTGCTGTGTCAGTTGTACCTTAGTATTCAACAGGCTTTACGGCAGTGTACCCGGACGTTTCATTTGGGTTTTCACTTGGCAAGCCTTCACCCTATATAAAGTTACAAATGTCGGTTTAACAACACTGCCAAGTAGCGGATGTGACTCGCCACTGAATTAACTCACTGCCCACAAGTACATATTGACAAATCGACTGAAGCCATATTTCACTCTTTCCATGACACGTACAAGAAAAAGATACCCTCTGGCTACATCTGCCGTCTTACCTATATTTGTAGTGTCTGGACTGCTTGCACTACATATTTGCCTACATAGTCTCGTCATCAACTAATATTTATCCCTTCTGTTTACTTTTTCAATTTCCGCTGCCTGTACATATTTCGGCCACTGCGGATTCCATACATAGCAACGTGTCTTTTGCGAAAACTCGCTGCTTGTAAATTTTGATCGTGCTTGATTTTCTGTGTCTTGATAAATTACAGAATGAACTATTTATTTATTTTAGTTACTCAGTGTCTTTGTAACACTACCGTTGTCCAGCTATTAATGCTAGCCTTAAGCATTGTCTTTGGGTAAGCTTGCTGAGGTCCGGCTACGTACAAGACGGCAAAGTATTTTGTGATTACGAAGCTGTTACTAAAATTTGTTAACGAAGCCACACTGCTGTATCCACGTTTGGCCAAGTACGTGGGTGGAAAAACCAGGAAAGGCAAAGAACTATATTTTAGCTGTGTAACACAGTCTGGAATATCCGTTACTGGAATAACCCTTTATTCAATAAGCTTTTGTAGTGCGTGTATCTGGATACGGTAAGCGTATCACCTTGAACCTATGAGACTTTCCTGGATTTTAACTCCAATCTTGCAGTGCAGTACAATGAAGCTATCCAAACACCAAATTAGGTTATCCAGGTGCATCAGGTCAAGAAACCTGTCGTTCATTGTTTCTGTGTTGTTGTAAATGATTGGCGTAAGTAAACAAGGTTTCTTCCTGCTGCAACTCCATAACGGTAGCGTAAATTGAATATTGTAAAATCCCCGATGTCCAGTGTGTTGAGCAAAAATTCCAATTTTCTAAGACAAGCGGTAGTGGCTTCTACTGCATGATAAAATTACCTGCACGGAACACTGCCGAGGACATAACTGTGACGCTCCAATGGACACGGAATCAATACAGAACAAAGAACTCACCCGCACTTTGCAATCCCGACGCATTAACGGAACCCAGAAAACTAATCAAATCAATACAAATCACCTGAGTCGTCCGACTTCAACAGCTCCAAACACTTGCGGTCGACTCCGAAGGAGACTACACAACCATAGGAAGCAAAATGACGAAACGTGCCTGCGCATACCCGCGAGAGTAATCGGACCGGTGCAATCTTTTGATTATCATAGCATCAGTCGGCAGTGTTCCAGAACTTGGCGGATCTTCGTCTGGCAATCGTTGTCCCTACAAAAAGCCACAAATGTCTGTTTAACAACAATGCCATGTGGCGGATGTGACTCGCCAGTCAATAAAGTCACCGCCCCAAGTTGACAGATACCACATTTGCAAATTCTGTGCATATATCTGCTCTCGCACGAACACGCCTACATATTTGATTAGTGACATGCCACTATTCTTAAATACTTTCTCAACTTTTTCCTCAAGCTTCACTCGCCTGACCCACACGGTGTACGCAACCTACTCGGACTAGTTCCTCATCAACATACTCCACATTAGTGATCTGATTCTTATCCCTACATCTCGCATTCTGTGGACATAGACTTCGTACAACCTTTGGGCCATATGGCTCCACACTACTGTCTTCAACTCTACTGCTCCCGCGCCTGGTGTTGCTAATCATGCTATCATGTACAATATTGCAATATGCTGATCATGCCCAAAAGGCGTGCCTCGCTTTGTCGAGAATAAAATATATATTTATTTAGTTATTTATCCTTTGCTTGAAATGAGATTAGTTAACGCCTTGAAGTGCTTTATTTAATAGCTTGAGTGCTTGGTAAACCTCCCAATAAAACAAGCCTAGCTTCGCTGTTACCATTTTTCGTTATATTTGGTTTTAGAAAAACCGGAACGATGGCGTCCCCGGGCTGCAAATAGCGCCGAGTACAGTTGCTGTTGGAGAGCTATCTAACTGCTGTATGCAACAGGGGAACCAGAGTCCTTCACTTTTCTACTCAAAATACGGCTGGAAACGACTACCAGTAAGACGGTTCGATTTGATATTTTTGACGATTAGTAGAAAAGCTGACAGGAAATCGTCTAAACGCGCACCAAAGTCCTTATGGGCTATGTGGTCTCGATGAATCACAGTGAATTGTGAAAGCATTTCTTAGCTGGGTAATTAAATCATTATATCTTCTGACCGTTGCGGCTGCACCACCTGCTGTAAAATCAAATGTGTTCAGTAAAGGAATGAACTTTTAGTCGGACAGCTACATTAGCTCAACCACGGACCAACACTAATCCTCTTGACAACTTGGATGTCTTCCACTAATACCTTATCATTAAAGGCTCTGAGGTATACTACGAGAAGTGAGCCGGTGTGAGGTAGGGTAGACGCATCTAGTTGGAGGGAGGACTTTTCCACAGCAGTAATGCAGCTAACGTACTTTCTATGTCCTGAATCATCTTATCGGTATGCGCAGGTACAGTCGCATTGCCGAGCGGAAAGGATTGAATTGCTTCTTGTAGAATTATATTCGTCAGAGTAGATAGTATTATTGATACTGAAGGCAAGAGAATAGTTTCTCCAACCTTGTTTTGACTGCCATACTTGGAAACCAACCTGCTGCTCATAGAGGATGCTGTATGCCTAATCGCTCTTTTGCCATCAGAACCAACTGGCTTTAACTTTGGTCAGTTTTCAGAATTATCTCACAGCTTTCAAAATACACGACAGACATTTCGTTTCCTTCCCTACAAACACTTTTCAAATGATTTTTCTTATAGTTGTTTGCAAACATTTATTTAAAGTAAATGAACAAGTTCTACACTTACCAGCGTGCGGTTTTAGATAAACGCGATAAATCCAAATCACATTTATCCCAAGAACAATTGCCAATACTTCTAAAATATGCCACTGTAAATCGTCAATATGTAATATGAAGTAGCCTGAGGCTTCTCCAATTTGCGCGTGTATAATACTAAAGATACTTGTTTTATTGTATGTCAAAGCCACCAAACTGGATGGTTGAACTGGTTGCTTAGTTTGATTGCTTTAATTGAGCATCGCTAATTTACTTGACGCTCGTTTCGTTTGAAAAGCGCGACCGTGCTGTATGTTGTGTGCTTTCCGTTCCCCAACCAGCAGCCTAAACTGTATAATGTTATATAGCTAGATAGCAAAGAACCCCATTTGTACACATAAAGGTTTTCCTACAACTCGATCAGTCTTCTGGACTCGCTCTCAAGTCTACCGGCAAAGACATCTCGCTAAATTGGAGACCCCGACTCCGGACGAACCCCAACGCCGGACGATTCAAACCTTTTTGTGGTAAGTTCGTTCCATGTATGTTTTCATATCTTACGGCCTGTTTTTCATACGGTATCGTATATTTCTATCCATTTTCCAAGCATGTTACTGTAGACAAGAAGTTAGGGTCTCCCATTAGAGTTGCATCCATTTTGTCCCACCTCTTTGGGCCATGGGTCATCTTTTGTTGTTTTCTCAATTAAGTGCAGAGTATTAGAAACACAGACTCACGCCGGCTGCGCCACGTACAGTAGATGCAGTCATAACTTCCCAAGAAGCTAACAATACAGGTTCGCGAAGCTATCATTTCTCAGATGGAAAACCGTTATGAAACCCTCATTAAGACCGATGTTATATGCCTCATGCTATCTGAAAAAGCCAGCCTGCAGCAACTTTTCAGCGAGCTGCAGTTAAAAGACCAACTGTCCTTAACCCTGTTGTGAGAACTGCAGCAGCTGCTTGATTCAGAAACATTAGACGAGCCCCTACTCCGAAAACTAAGTCTACAGCTGCTACAGAAAATGACGCAAGCGATTATTGCTACCCTGTGCTTCATATCTTTTACCCAATTAGCTGGCTTAGCAGTCACATTCAAAAGCAGACGCTAGCATGACCAAGGCTGTGGTGACCCTGGTCACTTCTAGCACTGGCTTACGGACTACTATAGAAGCCCTGCATACACAAGTTGCAACACTTAGTCGCCAAGTCCAACGGCTCACAATGAATCGTCCTCGCTACAGCCGACCGAAATCACCCTCTTTACACTCCAAGCCTAAGAGCAGATAAGCTAACTGCCAGTAACATCAACGCTTTGGTGCCGCAGTGCTTAAGTGTATCAAGCACTTCACCCTAGCCGAGCAGCAGGAAAACTTCTCAAAAATCCTATAAAGGTGATGGACGCAAGCGGCTAACACCAAGGTTGTCTCCTCCGTGTTAGGAATATAACCTCCGCTTCCGAGTTTCTAGCCGACACCGGAGCCGAAGTCAACGTCATACCCATTGACTCAGGTAGGTCGCCTCAACTTCGCCGACCATACTGCGCTCCGCCACTGGCAAACCACTCGCAACTTTCGTCGAACAGCTGCTAACGCTGAGGTTATGCTTTGGAAAGTTTTAGATAACACTTCATGGTTGTAGACATCATTGTTACTCATTAATGGAAGGATGTTGATGAGTATTTTTGTTCATCGCAATCAGCCGTCAATTCAGATAAGTCAACTAGCTATCTGGAAAAGCACCAGACGGCCGTTCCGCCCCATTGGGCCTCATCAGTGGCGCACATCCTTCTGTCCTCCGCGGAGGATCGAACCCATGACCTCTAACGGCTCTTGCCAACTAGCCCGCAGCTTATGCAACTGCGCCATGGAGGACGGTATCCGACCATCACGACCTGTTAGCTAAATGCGATATAGCCCAAGCCCATCCTCCACTGCCATGCGGCACCTGCCATGCAGATGACAGCGGTTGGCCTTCCGGCTTCAGGACTTCCCGGTTACTGCAGCTATGAATCTACATAGCATTTTGTGGACTCCGTAAGGGTGAATTTGTATTACTTAGGAATGGAAGGATTTTGCATGGCAGATGCCGCATGGCAGTGGAGGATGGGTAGAGCTATATCGCATTTAGCTAACAATTCATGATAGTCGGAAACCGTCCTCCATGGGACAGTTGCATAAGCTGCGGGCTAGTTGGCAAGAGCCACTATCAGTCATGGGATCGATCCTCCGCAGAGGACCGAAGGATGCGCACCACTGATGAGGCCCAATAGGGCGAAACGACCGTCTGATGCTTTTCCGGATAGCTAGTTGACTTATCTGAATTGTCGGCGGATTGCGGCGAACAAAATTAGACAACATCGTTGCCCTCAAAGGATAGACTCTTCTCAGCAGTTTACCTTATTGCTGACGATAATAGGCGGGACCTACGTGTCTTACGGACACAGGTAAATATTATCGTGTTTGGCGCCAGAGTGGCTGGGATCACTTTTATTCTTGTCCTGCCCCAAGCTTTATAGCTTTTTAGGACAAGATAATAAAGTCATTTGCTTTCCGAATGAATCATCACTTTGACGTCAAAAGACATTCATCACATCTACACTAAGATTTGACCCTTTTCGGCTTGCCCCCGCATACTAGCGACGGACAAGCTCACACCGGCTAAAGCGCAGTGCTTACATATGCTCCTACTTGGAACATCCTCCCCTTACAAGAGTCCATGTGCATGACCAGTACAATTTGTACCCAAGAATTCCGGTGACCAGCGCCCCAGTGGCTACTACAGGGCGTCCTACAATTTTGCTGTCCCGGATAAGTAGCACATTCCGCACATGTACGGCTTGTCCTTAACCCTAGCTGTCAAGTCCGCTTTTAGAAAAATGGATCTAGTCGGCGCCTAGCACCAAATACCGGTGGCGCCAAAGGATTTTGCTAACTAAGCATTCATCAACGGTTTGGTGCTTTTGAATACCTTTGGAAGCTTTCCGGTTTCCTCAACGCTGCCCAAACTTTACAGTCTCATTCACAAGATAAGCCAAGCAATTAAAGATGTTTACCATTACTTGGACGATAATAGCATTGCTAGCTCTTCTGATGATGAACAACATCAATTCAGCGCTCATATTTTAAGCTTAATTGAACATGCAGTTAACGGTAACCTATATAAGTATGAACTTCGCAAAAGCTTTATCGACTTTCTAGAGCACCGCGAATCCGATACTGACAATGAAGCACTGCCAGGCAAAATCCGTGCACTGAAGGACCATTCTGCTGCTAGTTCCTTTAACTAGCTTTGCAGCTTCATTGGTCTGGTCAACTACTACCGCCATTGCATTCCCAAATGCGCGAGCATAATGCAACTATTGGTTGACTTTCTCCGCGGTAACCATTGCCTCTTTTTTTCCAGACGACGCCAAACTGGCCTTCAGAAAGCTCAAAGATGCTTTCTCCAACTTGGCGCTTCTCACTCACGCAGGCCTAAATATACCACCTTCTCTGACGACTGAAGCATCCAGCGCTGCCGTCGGTGCAGTTCTTCCACAGCTCATCTACCATCGATGGGTACCGCCAGGTCCCGTCGGCCGGTGGCCGAGTGGTCTGCACGTTTGCTTTGCAACCATAAGGTCACCGGTTTGACTCCGCGTAGGGGTGGGCGTCCTCGCGGTATACTCAGCCCGCGCGCGACTGGTGGTGGTCGCGCGGCAGCGAAGCGCCGTTACGGCGTATAAGCTGACACATTTCATTTCATTTCATTTTTCCCCGCCAGGCCTCCTCTCAAGTTGTCTGCAGTCTGCCGAAGCCTGTTGCAGCGTCTACGGTAGGGAACTAATAGCAATTTACTTAGGTCGCCGACACTACCGTTACTATCTCGAATGTCGATATTTCACAGTCTTCACTGTCCAAAAGCAATCTGTCCACGCAAGCAATGGCGTAACAAACCAGTACCCTTCGCGAGAAACTAAACACCTAAGCTACGTTTCTTCTTTTAGGACAGACGTACCAAATGCCACATTTGCTCTTAATCCGGTCTTGGAAACCGCTTCATACACCCAACAGATCAGCTTCTAACCTGGCATCAATATCGATTTAGCCGCCCTGGCAGCAGCCCAGCAAGCTGATCCGGATATAAACAAGCTCCGGTGCAATACTTCTGACTGTCCTGCGTAACAGTTGTTTCATCACACTGCGCCATCACAGCCGTCACTGCAAACTCAGACCGTCAAACCACTCCAGCGAATTCTACAGCCACAACCGACCACACGCTTACCATCAGGCGACTTGGTATGTGAAGGGAGCCGCAGGTGTGTTTCTCAGCCTTTGTTAAAGATCACTTTACATAGGGGCTGTCCCTTACATCCGCATCCCCCTACAAAGCTTTTCCAACACCTACAAAAAGACAAATGCCTATAGAAACTACCAAAAAAGAGAAACACTTTTTTAAAACGCAAAAATAACTTCTTACGCTTTGCTTTGCACTTCTTGGTATATGGCTATACACACACGATGCTCACATTTAATGTATTTGCATATAAATCCTGTTGGTTGGCTGGCACGGTCTCACGTTTCGCTGAATGCCCGCACTTCAACTGGAAGCAAAACTAACTTTTTGCTCAACGAGCTACGTGAAATCTATAAACTGTCCCTCTACAACCATTTGCCGACTCGACACCATAGGGATAACACTGTCCGGTTTCACTCTTCGTCCCCAGTAGCCGCGTCAGGTAGCACAAGCTGGTGTCGTAGGAGGCTGGCTGGCGACGGACTGTCCTCACGTAGCTCAAAGGCCTGCTTACACAGTCCCTTCTGTTGAGGGTTATGTAGCAGTCTGAAGCCTCGCAAATTACTTCATTTTACTCCTAGGCAACCGATGCGGATAAGTAAACTGTTTGCTATATTTGTGTGCCTTAGTTAAATATCGTCAGATTAATTAACGCTCGGTTAATGTACAGCGCTCAGCTGTCCTGCGTGCTCTGCATTTTCCGTTACCTTTTGTTTGAACTACAACCTTTCGGTTATACCTTTCAATAAAAAGCAATATCTTACTATTCCAAAGCAGCTATGCTTGTATGCACATTTGATCACGGCTTCACAGGTGTGCCAAATTTTACCGAGGATACACCACTAATGTATGTACGTATTTATTTTGCAAGCAGCGTCGACGGTTTGAATTTTATAGCTAGGTAAAACAGAACCTTTTCCATACCAATAAATATCTTCGTTCAAATTGATCTCGCTTCCATACCCGCTCCCCGGAAAGCAGCACATGGGAACGTACTAAAATTATTATTTAATTATGCTATGTTTTAAATATTACTAAACGGTAATAGTATGTGTACCAAATAACATCAATCGGTCACGCTACACACGAAAGTATTATGAAGGTGCAGTAAAACAAAATTAATCCTTGTTTGACGTTAGGAGGATGAAACGTTTGACAAGCATACTTGTAACTTCGGTTCTTGGCTGCAATGATAAAATGTAAAAGTGTAGAAACACAGTTAGTGGAAACGAAAGGGTTTTACTGGGGATGGCTTTGAAAATATCGTGAATAGCTCAAAGACAGAAAGGACCTTCTTGACTGCAGTCAATGCAGGAAACTAATAGATCTGTGATACTGCAAATCCTTACTAGATACATATGCATTGCATGAAAGTTGAAACATACAGTGACAAAAGGTAAAATATAGAACAGCCGAGACAAACACGGAAGAACCTACCGAATGGTGCAAGGAACTGGAACGGTAGATTCAATAACGCAACTGGTAACGTACATAGGCTATTGCTAAACGTGGCGCTCAATGCGTGCCGGCATGGCATTGGAATATCTGGAGTACTAGGAGAAATGTACATATGTACAAAATAGGTTATGTACTCACTAAACAAAGCTGCTCATTAATTCAATCATGTCAACTGCACTGAATGCCAACCAGCGTTGTAATGCCCTCTATCTATTTCGACTCAGTGGGAATGCACGAACGTTTTACTTATGTAAAACCTTACGCGTGTAGCGTAGCCGATCGAATTCGGAACGCTGCGGGATAACCTGATATAGCCGCCAAACTTCACGCAAGCTGGGACGGATGACAAAAGCTGGTAACCTACTCCAGCCGCACTAAGACCCTATAAGAAACTAAGGCTGACCGGCAAATGACTTGTCAAACCGTGGTAGCGTCCCGAGAAAAACAGTTTCTGTGTGGCTTCGAGCGGTACCTGATAACGGGTTCTGACAAGAGTTGGCTAAGTTCACTGCACATTGCTCAATAGATTGGGTGGAGACCTGAGTAAAACTTGGTTTATTTCGGTAGGCATCAAAGTTCTGAGGACGAATCGGTTGCTAGTTGGGCAGTATTAGTCACCGTATTGTTATTGTTTGGTTGAGGTGAGCCAGGCGCAACCTGCTCAAGTCAGGCAAGGGACTATCGACTCCGCCATTGCAAGGTTGCTCAGTCTGGATGCACACATACGTAAACAGCCATGTGCGTGCGTACTTCTGTTCATTGCCTGGTTGGTACCAGGTGCTCTTGACGCGCGGACTGGAACTATAAGGAAGCTTTTTAAAGGAATTTCGCTTCATGGGTTGTCACAACCCACCTTTTACAGCAGCGACACCCATGGCCCCCTAAAATGTTTAGCCGTCCCAGAGGCCCCGTTAACTTCGTTATATCATCACGCAGTCATTGTGCCTCCAGTGGTGAATGGCTGGTATATAGTATATGCAAACAGTACCGCCAAACAGACAATCGACCTGTCTGTCATGTCCGTCACGCAGTTAGTCGATTACAGTACATCAGGACTCCGAGATTCTTCATTATAAACAGCTCCGCACCCTCTGCCGTCGTCTGCTTGTACGATTGTATGCGACAATTTAACCGAACTAAGATCTGTCGTTCCGGTAACTTTCTGATGCCGTTTTTGACACGCTGCATAATCCTGCTTACCCATGCATTAGGTCCAAGGTTATACTCAACGCCGAGAGGTATGCTTGACCAGGGATGCAACGCGACATTAAATGCTGTGCATGCAGTTATTACACTTGCTGGCAAACTAACGTACGGCGGCACATGTCCACTCCATTTGGTCGCATCCAGCCAGTTTCAGTAAGTTTGCTAGTGTCCATCTTGATATAATTGGACCGTTGGTACCGTCCACATGAATGGTCTACATTTTGAGCACGAGCACTCGTTGCACCAATAGACTCGAAGCTATTCCCTTTACTGACGTATGTGCGGAAATCGTTATACTAGCACTGGTTGAGCGCTGGGTCGCTTCACATGGCTATCCAGCCATAGTGGTTAGCAACTGCGGTCCGCAATTCGAATTTACTACTTAGAACGGTCTAGTTAAGTTCGTTGCATGCCTATGCCTTTGTAAAAGCGCCTGTCATCAACAAGCAAATAACATAGTGGAAGGTTTCAGCTGGCAGCTGTAAGCTTCACGCACTGCCTCCAATGCACTGAGTTGGACCGAAATATTGCCTATGGTACCGCGTGGCATCTGATGGACCCTGATGGCCGATACAAAAACGTGCAGTACTAAATTGTTGTATGGACAACCTGCACCTTTACTTAGTGGTTTCTTTACAAAGAGTAGTAGTATTCTTCGTTGTCGAACGAACTGCGCTTGCCGGCTAGTCACGAGCATACGTCACCGCAATCTCACAGTGGTGTAAGAAATATGAAGTCCTACTTCCTTGTTGGTCGTCTGCGCAGGCCACTTGAGCGATCTTACAAAGGCATGTTCCAAGTTTTGCAATGAAAAGACCGGGCCTTTATTACCGGCCGTCACGATACACGAGGAATGGATACCTTGTCAGGCTCAATGTTTCCTCAGGGGAACCGGAGACAAGGTAATATCCCGGTTCACCTCCTGTAAAGTGACCTTAAACCAAACGGTGCGTTTTCGTTACGTATTGTCCCGCAGTACATTGAATTGTATGGCATCGCGTTCTAGTGCCGTTTGTGTTACACTAAAGTAACACATATCAACTGTTACTTCCTTTTTGCTGTTTTTGGACCTTTGTCCAAGCCGTTTTCCCAAAGTCGTCTGTTAGCGTCGCGTGTTCAACGTTTTACTCCACCTTTTTACTCGTTTTTTTACTGCTTATTCGTATCATGGTGAAAAAAACGTATGTCACCCGTACCTGCCAAAAAAATAACACTGGAACAAGCCGCCCATGACCTTAGCGAGTCTGACCCATCTCAAATACGAGATTGCAAATTAGTGCTCCTAGATCCACTAGCAGAAGCTCTGCAAAAGGTATGTGTTCTCGAAAGTCAGGTAAGGTCGCTGAAAGAAGAGTTTACATCTCTTGCGATGTTACTAAACAAAGCACTGCCTTTGGCCAATCTGGACAACGTCCAAACTATGGCTAGCCATCCTGATATGCTAGCCTCAGGTAAACTATTGAATAGCATTACGCACGAGGTCAGTGAACACATTCGTTGTGCCAATAACGCGGTCGTACTCATTCCCTGGCGCGAATTTGAAACGGTGCGTATTTTTCGCGTTGCTGTTCAGATTTTCGAAAATTGCGTATAACCACTTTGTCGGCCTTTTTGTGTTACTAATCAGTAGCACAATATATTCTATAGTACCTCCCTCACCGTTTTTGCAACTTTCCATCGTTTTCCTTATCGTACCCATTTTTACGGTTTTCACGCTGTCTATTGCGTTGTCATTCTTTGTTTACTCTTGACCAATGCGTGC
>OX104060.1:60561096-60700575 GCA_944474145.2 Dicrocoelium dendriticum | reverse complement strand
CAATTAGGAGACGACAGCAGACGCGCCACTGGTGTCGGTTGCGAGCCATGTCCTGTAAAGTCTCGAGCCAAGCACAAGGCGAGTCACGTGGACTCCAACCCGGAAGGCGAGACGGACCAACGACACCCAGTTTTGACGTCAGTGACTTCATTTCCCGCTGCCAAGTCAACTTCTGTCCACCTCGAGCCTTGCGCCACCCTACACCTGGCAGACTAAACAAGGCCTTCCTAGGTAAGCGGTGACCAGGCATACATAGCACGTGCCTGAGCCAACGCAACTTATTAAGTGCTATCTGTTGTTCTAGGGAGCTAGCATGATTATCACCACCTAGCACTCGCCTACACACATCATCGTTTCGGACACGCTGGTGCCATCCGACACCAGCAATGCTTCGCAGACACTGATGATCAAAGACTTGAAGGCGACTCAGATCGAAGCGGTCAAGTCTTTTTACCATAAAACATAACGACCCTCACTGTGGCCTTGTATACCCGGCCTTTCAGACGTAGGGAACCTCCCTTCTGTCGCCAAAGATGCCACAGGTTCAAGAAGGTAGCTCTGGCTTTTGCAATGCGTGAGCTGACGTCAGTTTTTATGCGCCCATCATTGCTGATGCAGCTGCCAAGATAAGTGAAATGATCAACCACCTCGAGTTCCTCGTTAGCAAGAGTCAAGGGGTCATCAAGTGGCTGGTGGTCCTGCAGCAAAACTTTGCACTTTCAAGGTGCGAAGTGAATGCCAAATAATGGGACCACTCTGGACAGGTTATTCAGGGTTGATTGTGCCGCCGCAACATAGTCGAAAAGCAAGAGGATATCGCCCGCATAACCAAGATCAACTAATCTTTCAGCAGGCACCACTTCAACGCCTACATTATGAGATTCCGCAAGGGAACACTCCATGATAGAATCCACGACGAAATTGAACAAAAATGGGGAAATCGGACAACCCTGACGAACGCCACTTGTGGTCGGAAAGCTATCCGATAGGACACCGTAAACCCTGACGTGGCCTGTAGTGTTCGAGTATTGAGCATGAAAGATGTTCACACATTTCGTTTGAACACCTTTCCGCGCAAGTATTTCGAACAGAATCCATCGATCGACTGAATCGAACGCACTCTTGAAATCAAGGAACATAGCTATTGTCGGTCTGCGGTATGCGTGGCGCTGCTCTAGCACCTGCCGCAAAGTAAATATATGGTCTATACAGCCACGTTCTGGGCGGAAACCGGCCTCCTCTTCCCTAATCCGAGATTCCCGTTCCGCAGTGAGGCGACGAACGAGAATCGAGGCCAGTAATTTTGCCACAACTGGCGTTAGGCTAATACACCTGTGGTTAGCACAGTTTGTGCGACTGCCCTTCTTGTATATTGCCACTATAATCGATTCGCTCCAATTAGCCGGGACACTTCCTTCCAGATAGATTCGAATGAGGAGGTCAGGGCTTTGCAGAGGACCTCACCTCCATCCTTAAGTAGTGCAGGTGGGAGGGAATCCGGGCCGGCGGCCCGAAAACGATTAAGGGTTGTGATCGCGTTTCGGACCTCGTCCTCCGACGGAGGCTCTAAACTAACCGTCCATGGCTCGTCCTACATCACCTGAGTAGCTAGAGGTCCGGGAGCAGGGGGTCAGCTGAACTGATCTTGAAAATGTTCCGTCCAATGAGCTATACGGCGCTGCTTATTGTCTATCAGTGCACATGCGCTGTCTCTGATTGTCTCACTGACGCCTGGTTTTCTGGGACCAGTGGTGCGGATTAGCTGGAAGAGGTTGCGGTAATTGCCTACTGCTCCTTCGTCCTCCATTTCTTGATTCCGACTGGTCCATCAGACTTCCTTGTCTGCACGCAGGGTGCGCTTTAATTCTCGCCTAATAGTCCGTCTGGTCACATTGGGTTCAGAGCCAGCCGAGAGGTGTCTTTTAGATTTCAACAGGTTCACCGAACTCTCGGATATCCAGTGACTGGTGCGGTAAGGATGGATAGTGGAACAACCAGATGCTCCTACGTCATGCATGGCGGCCGAGATCCTATTCCACTGAAGCTCAGTGTCATTAGGACAAGACAGCGGAAGTTCGGTATACAGTGCTTCTTGATAGGCTTGCCTGACCGAGAGCTGAGACAATTTCTCAGCTGCCAGTCGGAGGGGACGCTTGGTGCGCCTCCCGGTGAAGTTCATAGAGAAACGACAGCGTACCAAGGCATGATCAGAGTCGACACAGGTATTCCAGAACGAGTAGCAATCCAGGATGGAAACATGCTACCTGTAACTTATGGCAATGTGATCAACTCGAGTCCATCGCTGGCCAGCTACAGGAGGACGCCAAGTAGCACTTCGGCGCCCACTGTCTAAAAACAGTGCTACTAAGAAACAACTGGTGCTCCGCACACAGTTTCAGCAGACGCTCACCGTTGTCATTCCATTCGGAGTTAAGCCCACAATTACCACCCAGCTGAGTTTCTGAAGAGCTCAGACGCCCTACTTGTGCCTTCATATCCCCAGCAAGTACTATATCTGAACTAGTAGCACTGTGTAGTAGCGCGTTCAGTTTGTGATAGAATGTGTTCTTGACAGCATCAGAACTGCAGTCGGTGGGAGCATAAGCGGAAATCACAAACAAACAGCGTTTTTTACTACCTCGTGAATCAACCTTAGCTGATTTCGTCAGACGGGCTGCACATAAACGGCTGTTCACCGGAATCCAATCAACCAACGATGACTCAGCCTTGGAACTTAGAATGATACCTACACCAGCTTGGCCCGTGATTGTTGCAGCGGCGTCTCCGGATGCGTGCGACCAATAACGAGAGAATAAGCCGGGTGCGTTTAATTCAATAACCCCGTTAGGGTCATTGATCCTAGTTTCGGACGCGCAACACACATCAATACCCGGTGTGTCCAACATACGTGCGATTGCAGCCTGTTGACCTGTTTGTCTTAGAATGCGAACGTTGAGTGTCGCCATGGAAACGGGATAGCGGAGCCTTATAAAGGACTTTTGCCGATTGACGTCCGATAGGTTCGGTGGGATGGTGGCTACGGATGTTTCTACTCCAGTGGCACTTCTGTTGCTGTCAATTAAGCTGGGAATTATAGAAGGAAGGTTAGTAATGGGGGTCTTGATGGAAGTAAGAGAAACAGGTAGAAAAGAAAGAAGTGAAGCGCCAGCAGTAGCATGTTTTTGCTTATCCGCCCTGCTATATGCAGCAGCTAAGGCGACCCTTGATAATCTGCGCGACGGCCGATGCAGGATGAAGTTTATGTTTGAAGATGGCATGGTTGTATGTGGGATGGGATACTGCCAAGGCGCCCAGACCTAGACAGGAGGACGATTAGGGTCCTCATCCAAAGCCTTTGGCTCAAAAACCTCTCCGCAAGGCAGCGGGGATTTGGTTTTACAGAAATGGACGCCATTCCATTTTAGAATCCCAATCTGGAGGACCAGAAGACTGAGTTTGTCTGACCTCTTATCATTGACCAACCTGGTAGGAGTAGATCTCAAGGTGCCCGGAGGCATCACCCAGTATAGCTCAATGGGTCAATGAGGTACGCAAACCGTCGCACCACGTTAAGGTCCAGTCTCGCTGCGACGGTATGTACCATCAGATTATGCGAATCTACTGTCTGAATACCCGCGACCGGTAAGACCATCATCATACACGTTGGCTAGAGGTGGGGAACACCTCAGCTACTGTGCCGCAATACATAGAAAAAAGGACGGGAAAAAAGTAACTGGTGCAGGCCGGTTGAGCTACCGGTAACGGATGGGCATCGTTCCGGTAAGCTACCAGCCGGCTACTGTGCATCAAAAAAATTACTATAGAAAATTATATAAGGCTAAATAATGAGATCGTGGTTTGAGGGAGAGGCTAAGAGGGATGGCGTGGGACAAAGAAACTCACAGCACGAACGCCACTGAGATCGGCTCCTAGTCATATCAGCAAGCGTGTCCAACCAAACGTGTTCATCGTCTTTCGGACCCCAACTAGGGAGCCGAGACGCTCTAACCGAGGCCAGCTCAGAAGTGAAGGCCTTCATTCCTCTCGACCAAGTCATCACTTGGCCACCCCTCCTCTTCTTCCATCCACACGCCCTGCGCGCAAACAACACACGTCGCGGGAGTCGGTGGACTGGCATGCGTAACACGTGGCCCAGCCATCGGAGCCTGGTGCGTGAAATAACGGTGCTGAGCGGTTCAGTTCTTTTTCCTGTGCCGTAAACAAGGCGTCGAACACGCTCGTTACTCACGAGGGGTTCGCACCGGATGTGAGCTAAATTACGAAGACACCGGTGGTCGAACGTAACTAGCCTCTTCAGGTCCTCTGCTTTAAACGGCCAGGTTTCACAACCGTACAGTAGGGTCGAGCGTACTGCTGCATTGTACACTCTACCCTTCAGGGAGAGAGTGATGTCGCGCCGACGCCATAAGTGGCGAAAGTTAGCAAAAGCGCTCCGGGCTTTTGCTATACGATTTGTGATCTCATCTTCAATTCCACGGGCGCTGATACAACTTCCCAGGTAGTTGAATTTTTGAACGACTTCTAGCTGATCCCCACCAAGGGTCTGCGAAAGAGGCGGTCCAGGCCAATCTTGGAAGAACGCTTTGCACTTTGAGGCTGCGAAGCAAAGCCCCAAGTTAAAGACAGCCAGTGTTACTCTGACTAGTGCCACTTGGCACGTTTATGAGCTATCACGGATTATGGCAATATCATCAGCATACTCTAAGTCAAGAAGTCGTTCTCCTGGGAGTAGCTCCACATCTTCTAAGTCGTGTCCTGTAAACGCGATTTCCATGACTTCGTCAACAGCGAAGTTGAAGAGGAAAGGTGACAACGGGCATCCTTGCCTCACGCCGCTGGAGATGTTAAAGGGCGAAGACAACTTGCCGTAAGCCGTCACTCTGCCCGAGCTACGCGCATATAATGCTCGGATAATATTTACATGTTTCTCAGGTACACCTTTCCTGAGTAGACAGTCCCAAAGTACAAGTCTATCCACCGAATCGAATGCACCTTTGATATCGAGGAACACGACAATGTTGGGCCGCCAATATATGTGACGGTGCTCCAACAACTGACGCAAGTTGAAGATGTGGTCAATGCAGCCACGACCTCGACGAAATCCAGCTTGCTCTTCATGAATCTGGCTTTCATGAGTGCCGCTCAATCTGTGAAGGATGACAGAGGCAAGCAATTTGGAGGCGATGGAGATCAGACTGATTCCTCTATGGCTGCCGCATTCCGATCGTGAGCCTCCCTTGAAAATCGGGACTATGACGGAACGGCTCCAATCGGTTGGGACAGTTTCCTGCTCCCACAGTTTGACTAGTAACTCTTGTAAATCATCCACAAAAGCCGCTCCCCCGAATTTGAAGAGGGCTGGAGGAGGATCATCAGGTCCCGCGGCTTTATTTAACTTCAACAGTTCGATCTCACGTTCGACTTTTGAGCGAGAGGGTGGATCCAAAGGAACAGCCCAGGGAGCGGGGCGATCAGTGGTCGGCGAGAAATCTAACCGTTCCGACCAATCAAATTGCCTCTTAAAGTGCTCAGCCTAACGCTCTAAGCGTTTTGATAAGTTGTGGATAGGCTGCCAACTCTCGTCACGTATATTTTCACCAACACCAGGTCTCCTGCTGCCCGTTTCCCGTATCAGACGGAATAACTTACGATGGTTACCAAGGGCAGCGGACACTTCCATCTCTGTTGCACGATGAGACCACCAGGCTTTGCGGTCTCTCTTCAGGCTAGTACGGATTTTTGCCCGGAGCTCTTTGCGAGTTTCATTGTGTTCGCTTCCAGCCGGAATATACCGGCGAGCATCTATAAGCTCCAGTGACTGTGAAGAGACCCAATGTCCATGTTGGCGATTAGACATACCACATGAGGATTTTCCTGCTGCTAGTAAGGTCTGGTGAATAGGAGACCAGTGAGCTTCAATTGCATCCAATGAGCGTTTATCCAACTCGCATGACCGCGTACTTTGATAGGTATTCAGAACAGCTAGCTTCGCCAGTTGGCTGGTGTCAATGCGCTCACAACGTCGCCGTGGGCGTCCGCCAAAGCGAATCCGCAGGTCAGCACACATAAGTGCATGGTCGGTGTCCACACCTGTGCTCCAAATCGAGTGACAGTTCTGGACGCAGCCTCTCCATCGGTAACTTATCGCAGTGTGATCAATTTGCGTCCATAGCTGGTTCGAGGCCAACTGTAGAGCTTCCACCAGTCACGACAGAGGTCGCTCACTACATAGTTACGCGTGGTCAACCAGTTAGCGCACTACCAAGACGACTTGCTCCAGTCAAACTACGTGCAGCACGAGCCGAGTTCGACCACATGCTTCAGCTCGGTATCTTCAGACCGTCCAACAGCCCATAGGCGTCGCCTCCTTACATGGTCCCGAAGAAGGTCATGGGGAACTGGTGTCCTTGCGGCGACTATCGAACCATGAATACGCTTACCACAGCTGATCGCTATCCGATCCCACACATAGTGGATCTCACCACCAGTCTGGCAGGTAAAAACATCTTCAGCAAAATCGACTTGGTATGCGCATACAGCCAAATTCTGGTAGCCGAAGCGGACATCGCTAAAACTACCGTGACGACTCCATTTGGTTTGTTCGAGTTTCTGCGCATGCCATTTGGTCTAAAGAATGCCGCGCAAACCTTTCAACGCTTCATCGACCAAATTTGTCGTGGTTTAGACTTCGCTTTCGCGTATCTCGATGACGTTTTAATCGCGAGCTCTTCACGAGAAGAGCACATGCGTCACGTACGAACACTTTTTGATCGTTTATCTCAACACGGGGTGACGATCAACGCAGAAAAGTGTTCGTTCGGTGTCGATTCAGTAGACTTCCTGCGCCATCGTATCTCCTCTGCAGGCGTCGTGCCACTGCATGATAAAATTCAAGCCATCATCGAGCCTCATTCTTTCAAGCAGCTCAGGCGTTTTAATGGGCTTATCAACTTTTACCGACGGTTTATACCCAACTGCGTCTCGCTGATGCAACCCCTCACGGACCTTCTCCAAGGGAAACTCAAGAAATTCGAATTTCCTGCCGCAGCATGCGCTGCTTTTAAGTCGCTGAAAGAGGCTATCGCCAACATAGCTTCTATAGCGCATCACGATCCGGCCGCCCCACTGTCCCTCAGTACTGACGCCTCGGACGTGGCAGTCGGCGCTGTTTTGCAGCAACGAGTAGCTAACACGTGGCAGTCCTTAGCGTTTTTCTCCAAACGCCTACAACCTACCGAATCTCGCTACAACACGTTCGGTAGAGAACAACTAGCCGTATATCTAGCGATACGTCACTTTCGGCACGTCCTAGAAGGCCGCTCCTTTGTCGTCTTCACCGACCACAAACCCCTGACTTACGTGCTCGGCTCGACTACCGACCGATACTCTCCTAGAGAGTCGCGCCACTTTGACTATATCGCTCAGTTTACGACCGATATACGGCATGTCTCAGGTGTGCACAACACAGTCGCCGATGCACTTTCGCGCATCCAAGCTATCTCCGCTGACGCCGGCACTGCTATCGACTTGGCAGCCATGGCCATAGCGCAACTCAACGATCCTGAGGTTGAGCTACTACGCAGGTCTCTCTCATTGGACCTACGACCTGTTCCGCTGACATCATCAGACGGCACTATACTTTGCGAAGTATCTCTGAACACGCCTCGCCCAGTGGTCCCACGCGAGTTTCGGTAGACCGTATTCGGCACGTTGCACGGCTTGTCTCATCCAGGCGTTCGTGCATCGGTTAAACTCGTAACCGCACGTTTCGTTTGGCGCAATGTTAATCGGGACGTCCGTACTTGGGCAGCTGTTTGCCTTCCGTGTCAACACGCGAAGGTGCACAAGCACACGAGAAGCCCATTAGGTACGTTTCCGACGCCAGACGCACGTGTTCATCACGTGCACGTTGATCTCGTAGGTCCTCTGCCGCCTTCCAAAGGCTCTGTATGTCTACTGACCTATATCGATCGATTTACTAGATGGACTGAGGCCATCCCTATCCCAAATTGCTTCTCGAAACGGTGGAGAAAACGTTTCTGGAGCGTTGGGTAGCTCAATACGCCTGTCCCGCCATCGTGACCACCGATCGAGGGTCACATTTCTCGTCGACATTTGCCACGTTTCTTAAGGATTTAGGCTGTCGCCACGTTCAGACGACGACGTACCATCCGGCCGCTAACGGCATGGTGGAGCGTTTTCACCGCCAGTTGAAGGTAGCGCTATGGGCGCACGCAGATTGTTCATGGTCTGAAACACTTCCCCTCGTTCTCCTAGGATTAAGAAACGGTTAAAACCGATTTCGACGCAATACCAGCAAAGCTAGTCTACGGTTGCACGCTGCGGTTGCCCGGACAGCTGGTAGCACCAGCCCCATGTACTTCCACTTTTGACTACGGAAGTTACACTGATCGATTGGCTCACCAGATGCGTGAGCTGCATCTACCCGCTCCTCGATCGCAGAAGACACCAGTGTACCTGCCCCAGAAGCTGTGTACGTGTTCACACGTCCTTCGCCCCGACGGTGTTCGACAGCTTCTTCAGTTGCCGTACATATGACCTTTCAAAGTGCTACACCGTTCGAGTAAGACGTACACAAGTGACCGCGGTGGTCGACGCGAAGTCGTCACCATCGACCGTCTAAAACCCGCCTTTATGCAAGAAACTACCTCGCCTACTTAGTCTAGTAGTGCTTCGTGCGACGTCACAACTCACCGCACCAGTTTTCCGCATGCTAGCGCAGTTCAACCAGACCACGATCACGGTCTACAAGCTTCAGCTGTCCCGAGATCTGGCGAATCGAGTCCGCCGCCTCCCACGACCAATCGTCGTGGTCGGGAGGTGCGTAAGTCGGTTCGTTTCTCCGACTATGTACAGTGTAAATACATTTAGCTTTATAGGTATTTTATATATTTGCCCTGTTTTTGGTCGATTAACGTTCGGAAAACAAACAGAAATATCAAAAACCTCCGAAAAGCCTTTAAACAATGTTCCGGAACCAAAAATTTGAACACCTAAATCATTCGTTCGTGCTTCTTGGCGTTTTCTGCGCATGTTTTTCTATTTTTCTGTCTCTACACGCCCCAAACCCTCCCCTTCGATCGATTGGCCCACACGAAGAATGTTTTCGTGAACCCTGACACGAACGCTGGTCGCTTCTCCGCTGGACGAGGGTCGCTTCTTCGCGGGACGGGTGTCGCTTCTTCGCGGAACGAAGGTCGCTTCTTCGCGCGACGATGGTCGTTTCTCCGTGGGACGAGGGTCGTTTTGGCGCGCGGGTGGGGGTGTGTGTACAGTGGAGTGAGAGACCACTCCAATGCACACCGTTTGGCAACAGCGGAGGTTGAGGTCCTGTCGGGCTTTTTCTGGGCTAGCCAGTTTTTTGTAGTCCGACAAGCCCTCTCCAACGGCTCGCCGAAATGCCCCTGCCCCGCAATCAATAAATAACAAATCACAAACGGCACAGCGGAGTCAGACTTCCGGCGAACCTCCATTTGACACGAACAGCCGCTCATTTTTACTCGGCACGATTTTGCCTTACGAACCTCGATTCAACAGTCCTTTTCGAAATCGAAGGCTTTCTATGTTCTGCCTTCTGGGAGGAGAGCTCTGTAGCGCCCAAAAAGATAACTGCTATCTTTCATGTACAATTTAATGGTTGAACGATTGTACATTATTCTTTCTTGTTTTAATTTTCTTTACAACCGGCTGGACACTCGACCGCCTCGTAATTTCTCGCGTTCACGTGTTCGCTGTTGTCTGGCTTCATTCGTCCGCGTCTTTTTGTAGTCCATCGAATACTGTCGGTTATGTCCGACTCCAATTGCCTTCTGATATCCGCGCCTACTTTCGCGAACCGTCTCGGACTAGTATTAACTAGTCCTACAAACTCGAGCATGAGATCATCATCATCATTATGCACCTTAGCTAGAGGTGGGAAACACCTCAGCTACTGTGCCGCAATAATAAAAGAAACAGCAAATAACCACAACAGTTGCATGCCTGCTGAGCTACCAGCAAGGGATGGGCATTGTTCCGGAAAGCTACCAACCGGCTACAAGGCAACAAGAAAAATTATTATGTAAAATTATATTATGCTACCAAATTTGATCGTGGTTGGAGGGGAGGCTAAAAGGGATGGGAAGAGACCAATAAACTCACAGCAGGAACGTCAACGAGGTCGACTCCTACCCATGTCAGCAAGTGTATCTAGCCTAACCTGTTCATCCTCTTTTGGACCCCAACCAGGCAGCCGTGAAGCTCCAATCGAGGCCAGCTCCGAAGTGAGGGTCTTCATTCATCTCGATCAAGTCATCGCTTGGCCACCCCTCCTCTCCTTCCATCCACACCTCCGGTGAGCAAACAACTCACGTCGCGGGAGTCGGTGGGCTGGCATGCGCAACACGTGGTCGAGCCGAGATCAAACTATTGATAGTAAATAAACCCGCAGGAGCGGATGGAATTCCTCCAGCTCTCTTCAAATTGGTGGGAGCTGCTTTTGTAGATGATCTGCACAACTTACTGGTTATTTTGTGTTAGCAAGAAACTGCACTGGAGCCACTCGATAATAGTCTCGCAAATTTCAAAGGCGGCTCACGTTCTGAATGCGGCAGTCATAGAGGAATCAGTCTGATCTCAGTTGCCTCTAAGATACTCACTGTCATTCTTAATCGACTTGATGGCACACGTGAAACTCGTGTTTCGTCGAACTCAGTTGTTGCGACACCGCAATATTTATCAGTGAGCCACCGTATTCGTGTTCTACATCAAAAGTGCCTTCGATTCAGTTGATCTATGTGCTCTTTTGAACTCTCTACTGAGGAAAGGTGTGCCCGAGCAATATGTAATAAGAATGCTGCAAACTTTCGCCCCCCCTTCAATATCTCCAGCGATCTGAGACAAGGATGCCCGCCGTCAAATTTCCTTTTTAACTTCTCCATTTACAAAATTATGGAAACTGCGTTCACTGGGCACGACATACAAGGCGTAGAGCTGCTCCGAAGTGAACGACTTGAATTGGAATACGCCGATGACATTACCCTTGTTTGTGACAGCTTTCAAACATACAAAGTGGCACTTGACAAATTGGCACCGGCTGTCAGTCATTTCGGACTATGCTTTGCACTCTCGAAATGCAAAGTCCTCCAAAATTGACAACGATCCACCTCTGCGCTTACCCTTGATGGGGATCAGCCAGAAGTCGTCGTGAAATTCAAGTATCTTGGCAGCTATATCAGCGCCAATGGAATTGAAGATGAGATCACAAACTGCATAGTAAAAGCTCGAGGCGCTTTTGCCAATCTCCGCCACCTGTGGTGCCGACGCGATATCACTCGCCCTGAAGGGAAGAGTTTACAGCCGTTCGTTCAACCTTACTGTATGGTTGCGAAACCTGGTTCATTAAGTCGACAGACATAAAGAGGCTATTCAAGTTCCATCATCGCTTTCTTTGCAGCTTAGCTCATGTTTAGTGGGTGCACCGCGTGAACAAGGAGCGTATTCGGCGTCATGTATTTGGCACAGGAAGAACGAGTGAATCGGTCAGCACCAGCATATCACGTTTCGCGCATGGTAGCCCATCAACTCCCGCGTCGTGCATTGTTTGCGCGCCGGGGGTGTGGATGGAAAAAGAAGAGGGGTGACCAAGCGATGGCTTGGTCAAGAAGAATGAAACTCGTATTTCCGGACTGTTTGACTGGGTCCGGAGAACCATGAACATCTTTACTTGGATACACCGGTTGACATAACAAGAAGCCGACCTCATTGGCGCTTGTGTTGTGAATTTCTTTATCTCTCCCCATCCCGCTTATCTTCCCCGTTCAACCACGATTTCTACCTTGGCGCATAATATGCTGCTATGTAGTTTGTCGCCTGTTTTTGCATTCTATAATTTTCAGTATCTCACTTTTTCTTACGTCTTGTTTTTATGTATTACGGCACAATAGTTGAAGCGTAATTCTCACCTTCAGCTTATGTGTAATGATGATGATGATGATACTCTACCTCGGGAGTCACGGTAGAGACTGCATACTGGAAAGGAATTTGGCTAGACAGTGCCACAAATTGGTGCGGTCAACAGATTCAAAGGCGGCTTTCAAGTCAAGGGAAACCACCATAGTCAGTTGTCTGTATGTATGTTTTTGTTCTAAAAGTAGGCGCAGAGTAATTATGTGGTTGATATAACCACGATTAGGGCGGAATCCAGCCTGGCTTTCAGTGGTTCGGTTCTCACGCAGGTCAGTAAATCGTCGGGGAATGATACCCGTGAGAAGTTTGGAGGCGACGGAAACAAGGCTGATACCTCGATGATCATTCTTGAAGATGGGCACAATCGTTGATAGTCGCCAACCTGAAGACACCTCTTCAATGTTCCCAACTCGTATTACATAGAGAAGCAAGTTCCGTCCACAGTCACCTTGATTCAGCAAAGATGGATGAAGCTCGTCGGGTTCAGGAGCCTTATTTCGTTTTAACACGGCGAGCTCATGTCGAATCTCTTCCAAAGTGGTAGGTTTGACATCATTTCCCACATCGGCTAAGGCGATTCAGCAATCTGCAGTGTCGCAGTAGGCCTGTTGAACTGCTCTTCAAAATGTTCTTCCCACCAGGATAGTTGACGACGCTGTGAATGGATCAAATGTCCGTCTTTCTTAGTTATTGTCTCGCTAACTGATGGCTTTTTCGGACCCGTGTTCTGCATGAGTTGGAATGGCATTCGACTTTTTCCAATAGTACTGGCTTTCTCCATCTCACGGACGTTTGCACCGCACCAACGTTCCCGATCGATTCGAAGACTACTTGTCAGACCTCGTTTCAGGGCGTTACGGATCCGCTGAAACTCATTACCCATCCGAACCTGTCCGTGCTTCGATCAAGCTGCTCGATGTTTCAGAGATCCATCGACAGTTACGACGTCTCAAGTCGGGTGCACAACATGCGTCAAAGGCATTCTTCATGGCACATTTGAGACTATCCTAGTAAGCGTTCGGTTCATCAACCTCATTCATCACTGACATTTGGTGGGCCAGTTCGTCATGATGTTGTTGAACTGCAAATTGCGAGTTCAAGTTAGAGGTAAGAAGGTTAGAAGATAGGCACTTCTATGAAGCGGGAAGTGTGAGCGCTATGCTTGTACACACTAGAGCATGGTCTGAATTCAAGCAATTGCTCGAAATTGACCAACAGTCTTTAACTGAGGTGCGCCATCTGTGGCTGATGGCATTATGGGTCCCGGTTATTAGGAAATTTCCTGGGTGCCAAATGACGCGGTATGAATGTTTGTTCCGGAAAGCAACGCTGCCAAGGTTGAAGTAGAGGTCAGCTTACAGTTGCAAGAATCTATCGCCATTGTCTGTTCCGCATCATCAACAACAACAGCAGTACATCAGTCATTTGAACTGATACTTCGCTGCCATACAACCATGATGATCTAAGGAATAAAGAATAAGAAGAGCGAGAGAAAGGTGACTTACCTGAAAACCATAATGCCCTAAACAAGCTTTCAGGATCAAGGCGCCTACACCTTGTGTTAGCAACATACCGTTACAAACAGTTGGCTATCGTACAAAGATAAGGCGGCATCGACGAGACAGCTTCCTTGCGGCTTTCACTGTCCCACATCATAATCAACCATTACCCCGCAGATAACTCAGCACCAAACAGGCCGTCCGACTAGGTGAGGGCGGCAGACGCGCCACTGGTGCCGATTGCCAGCCATGTCCTGTAAAGTCTCGAGCCAATCACAAGGCGAGTCACGTGGACTACGGCCCGGAAGGCGAGACGGACTGACGGCACCCAGTTTTGACGTCAGTGACTTCATTTCATGCTGCCAAGTCAACCTCTGTCCTTCTCGAGCTTTGCGCCACCCTACACCTGGCATACTGAACAAGGCCTTCCTAAGTAAGCGGTGACCGGGCATACGTAGCGCCTCCCCAAGCCAACGCAACTTATTGAGTGCTATCTGTTGTTCTAGTTATCTAGCATGTTTATCACTACCTAGTACGTGCCCACGCACATCATCGTTGCGGCCCCACTGATGCCATCCGACACCAGCAATGCTTCGCAGACAACGATGATCAAAGACATGAAGGCCCTTTAGATTTTCAGACCGAAGGGTCAAGTCTTTTTACCATAAAACAGGACGTCCCTCACTGTGGCCTTGTATACACGGCCTTTCAGACGGAGAAACTCCTTTCTGTCGCCAAAGATGCCGCAGGTACAAGAAGTCAGTTCTGGCTTTTGCAATGCGTGAACTGCCTTCAATTTCTATGCACTCATCTTTGCTGATGTAGCTGCCAAGGTAAGTGAATCGATCGACCATCTCGAGTTCCGCGTTATCAAGGGCTATCGGATCATCAAGTGGCTGTTGGTCCTGCAGAAACACTTTACATTTTGAAGGTGCGAAGGGCATACCAAATAATGGGACCACTCTAGTCTGGTTATTCAGGGTTGACTGGGCCGCCCCATCATCGTCAAAAGCAAGACGATATCGTCCGCATAATCAAGATCACCTAACGTTTCATCAGGCAGGATCTTAGCGCTTACATCGTGAGATTCCATGCTAGAGTCGACGACGAAATTGAACAAAAATGGGGAAATCGGACAACCCTGACGAACTCCACGTGTGGCCGGAAATCTATCTGACAGGTTCACCATGGAATCTGACGCGGTCTGTAGTGTTCAAGTGTAGAGCGCGTATGATGTTCACATATTTCGTTTGAACACCTTTCCGCGAAAGTATTTCGAACAGAACGCATCGATCGACTAAATCGAACGCAGTCTTGAAATTGAGGAACACAGTTATTGTCGGTCTGCGGTATGCGTGACGTTGCTCTAGCACCTGCGCAGAATGGATATATGGTCTGTACAGCCACTCCCTGGGCGGAAACCTGCCTGCTCTTCCCTACTGCGGGATTCTCGTTCCACCGTGAGGCCACGAACGAGAATCGAGGCCATTACTTTCGTAACAACTGGCGTTAGACTAATACCTCTGTAGTTAGCACAGTCTGTGCGACTGCCCTTCTTTTATATTGCCACTATAATCGATTCACTCCAGTTAGCCGGTATACTTTCTTCCTTCCATGCTTTGCAGAGGACCTCATCTCCATCCTTAAATAGTGCACGTGGGAGGAGATCTGGGCCAGCGGCACGAAAACGATTGAGGGCTCAGCCTCCGACGGAGGCTCTAAACTAATCGTCTAGTTCTCGTCCTGCATCACTTGAGTAGGAAGAGGTCCGGGTGCAGGGGGCCTTCCGAACTGATCTTGAAAGTGTTCCGCCCAACAAGCCATCCGGCGCTCTTGATTATGTATCAATGCACTCGTACTGTCTCTGATTGTCTCACTGACGCCTGGTTTCCTGGAACTGGCGGTGCGGATCAGCTGGAAGCGCTTGCGGTAACTGCCTACTACTCCTGCCTCCTCCATTTATGGAGCCTGACTTGTCGATCGGGCTTCCTTGTCTGCACGCAGGCTCCGCTTTAGTACTCGCCAAATAGTCCGTCTGGTCACATTGTGCTCAAGTCCATCGGGGAGGTTTCTTCTAGATTCCAACAGATTCACCGACCTCTCGGATATCCAGTGACTGATGCGATGACGATGGATAGTGCAACAAGCAGATTCTCCTGCGTCTTGCATGACGGCCAAGATCCTATTCCACTGAAGCTCAGTGTCATTAGGACAAGACAGCGGAAGTTCGGTATACAGTGCTTCTTGATAGGCTTGCCTGACCGAGAGCTGAGACAATTTCTCAGCTGCCAGTCGGAGGGGACGCTTGGTGCGCCTCCCGATGAAGTTCATAGAGAAACGACAGCGTACCAAGGCATGATCAGAGTCGACACAGGTATTCCAGAACGAGTAGCAATCCAGGATGGAAACACGCTACCTGTAACTTATGGCAATGTGATCAACTCGAGTCCATCGCTGGCCAGCTACAGGAGGACGCCAAGTAGCACTTCGGCGCCCACTGTCTAAAAACAGTGCTACTAAGAAACAACTGGTGCTCCGCACACAGTTTCAGCAGACGCTCACCGTTGTCATTCCATTCGGAGTTAAGCCCACAATTACCACCCAGCTGAGTTTCTGAAGAGCTCAGACGCCCTACTTGTGCCTTCATATCCCCAGCAAGTACTATATCTGAACTAGTAGCACTGTGTAGTAGCGCGTTCAGTTTGTGATAGAATGTGTTCTTGACAGCATCAGAACTGCAGTCGGTGGGAGCATAAGCGGAAATCACAAACAAACAGCGTTTTTTACTACCTCGTGAATCAACCTTAGCTGATTTCGTCAGACGGGCTGCACATAAACGGCTGTTCACCGGAATCCAATCAACCAACGATGACTCAGCCTTGGAACTTAGAATGATACCTACACCAGCTTGGCCCGTGATTGTTGCATCGGCGTCTTCGGGTGCGTGCAACCAATGACGAGAGAATAAGCCGGGCGCTGTTAATTCAACAACTCCATTAAGGTCATTGATCCTAGCTTCGGGCACACAACATACGCCAATACCCTGTGTCCAACATACGTGCGATTGCAGCCTGTTGACCTGTTTGTCTTAGAGTGCGAACGTTGTCGTCATGGAAACGCGACAGCCTGGCCTTATGAGGGACTGCTGCTGATAGGCGTCCGGTGCGTATTGCGAGAAGGTGGTTGCAAATGGTTCTACTCCAGTGGCACTTCTGTTACTGTCATTTAAGCTGGGAATTATAGAAGGAAGGTTAGTAATGGGGGTCTTGATGGAAGTAAGAGAAACAGGTAGAAAAGAAAGAAGAGAGGCGCCAGCAGTAGCATCTTTTCGCTTAGCTGCCCTACTGTGTGCAGCAGGTAATACGACCATTGATAATCTGCACGGCAGCTGATGCAGGATGCAGTTAGTGTTTGGGGAACTTGTCATGATTGTATGTGAGTTGAAATACTGCCAGGGCGCCCAGACCTAGACAGGAGGACGATTAGGATCCTCAGCCAAAGCTTTCGGCTCAAAAGCCTGTCCGCAAGGCGGCGGCCGTGGAAGTGATTTAATGTTACATAACTAGATGCCATCCCATATCAAACCCCCAACCTGGAGGACCAGGAGACTGAGTTTGTCTGACCTCTACTCATTGACCAACCTGGTATGAGTAGCTCTCAAGGAGGCCGGAGACAACACTCAGTGTAGCTCAATGAGTCAAGGAGGTACGCAAACTGTCGCACCACATTAGCGTCCAGTCTCCTTGCGAGGGCATTGTTTGGCATGCATCGACTCCGATACGGCGTCCCAGATGTTGTTCATAGTCTGAAAGACTACCCACTTGGGTATTCTTTTCACCAGCAACTAACGAGATGTCAGTATTCGTCGCCATTCGAAGAAGAGAGTTCACGATAGAAATCATCTTTGATACCCTTTGAACTGCATTCAGTAGGAGCATAAACTGAGGCGAGGAAACGGAATGTTGTCTTCAGACAGTTTTCTAACTTCAATAGAGATTCGAAACCGAATCGCACACATGTGGCTGTTCACCGGTATCCAGTCGAGCAGATTGCCTTCAACACGTTTGCTGAATACTTTGGGCCACTGTATCATTATCGCCAGAGACGCGAAGAATGTAGTGATCCTCGTCAAATTCAGAACCATCGAGTCGAAGATTCGTCTCAACACTGTTGTCTTGTATACGTGTTTCGGAGACAGCACACATCAGTACCAAGAGAGTTAAGAGTGAAAGTCATTACTGCCTGCTGGCCGACCTGATCTGGAGTGTGGACGTTAAAAGAACCAACGTAACCTGAAACTCTAGGTTTGGTGGCTGAGCTACATGCATCGATGACAGCAGCAGCGAGGTGAGTGACAGTCTCTTGTTCAATAGGCAGGGATGCTAGCGAAGGGGAGAGAGAAAAACCAGAGAAAAAGGGAGTCTTGTCGACATGGTCGAGAGGGCAGATCTTACTCTCCGGCTGCCCATTCTGAGGGGTTTTGTTCGAGGTGCCCTACCTTTAGTCTTTGACTCCACATCATCATCATCATTATACACGTTAGCTATAGGTGGGAAAACACCGCTATTGTGCCGCAATACTTGAAGGAAATACATACATACGTACATATAATACAATACACAAAGGAAAAATAGATACAACAGTTGCATGCCAGCTGAGCTACCAGCAACGGATAGGCATCGTTCCGGTAAGCTACCAGCCAGCTACTAGGTAAAAAGAAAAAGAAATATTATGTTTTACCCTACGAAATGAGATCGTAGATGGAGGGGGAGGGACAAAGAAACTCACAGCATAAACGCCACTGAGGTCGGCTCCTTGCCATGTCAGCAAGTGTATCCAGCCAAACGTGTTCACCGTCTTTTGGACCCCAACCAGGAAGCCGTGACGCTCCAACCGAGGCTAGCTCCGAAGTGAGGGACTTCTTTCCCCTGGACCAAGTCATCGCTTGGCCACCTCTCCTCTTCTTCCACCCACATCCCCAGTGAGCAAACAACGCACCTCGAGGAAGTCGGTGGGCTAGCATGCGTAACACGTAGCCGAGCCATCGGAGCCTGGTGCGGGAAATAACGGTGCTGAGCGGTTCAGATCCTTTCCCTGCGCCGTAAACAAGGCGTCGAACACGCTCGTTACTCACGCGGTGTTCCCACCATATGTGAGCCAAACTGCAAAGGCACCGATGGTGGAACGTAACTAGCCTCTTCATGTCCGACGTTCTTAGGGGCCAGGTTTCACAACCGTACAGTAGGGTCGAACGTACCGCTGCATTGTACATTCTACCCTTCAGGGCGAGAGTGATGTCGCGCCGACGCCATAGGTGGCGAAGGTTAGCAAAAGCACTTCGAGCTTTCGCTATACGGTTCGTGATCTCGTCTTCGATCCCAAGGGCGCTGATACAACTTCCCAGGTAATTGAATTTCCGAACGACTTCTAGCTGATCCCCACCAAGGGTCAGCGCAGATGGCGATCCCTGCCAATCTTGGAGGAACGCTTTGCACTTTGATGGTGCAAAGCAAATCCCGAAGCGGCTGACAGCCAGTGCTAATCTGTCCAGTGCGGCTTGTCACGCCTGGGAGCTGTCACAGATGAGGGCATTGTCGTCTGCATACTCCAAGTCAAGAAGTCGTTTTCCTGGGAGTAGCTCCACACCTTCCAAGTCATGTCCTGTAGATGCAAACCCCATGGCTTCGTCAATAGCGAAGTTGAAGAGCAAAGGTGACAGCGGGAATCCTTGTCTCACACCGCTGGAGAAATTGAAGGGTGGCGACAGGTTGCCGTAAGCCCTCACTCTGCCCGTGCTACGCGTATATAATGCTTGGATAATATTTACATATTTCTCGGGCACACTTTTCCTGAGTAGACAATTCCAAAGGGCACATCGATCAACCGAATCGAAGACACCTTTGATGTCGAGGAACACGACTACGGTGGGCCGCCAATATGTGTGACGGTGTTCCAACAACTGACGCAAGGTGATGATGTGGTCAATGCAGCCACGACCACGACGAAACCCGGCTTGCTCCTCACGAATCTGGCTTTCACGAACGCCAGTCAGTCTGTGAAGAATTATGGAGGCGATGGAGATCAGACTGATTCCTCTATGGTTGCCGCATTCCGAGCGCGAGCCGCCTTTGAAGATGGGAACAATAACGGAGCGGCTCCAGTCGGTTGGGACAGTCTCTTGCTTCCACGGTTTCACTAGTAATTCATGTAAAGCATCAACAAGAGCAGAGCCTCCGAATTTGAAGAGGGCTAGAGGAAGATCATCTGGTCCCGCAGCTTTGTTCAACTTCAACAGTCCGATCTCACGTTCGACTTCTGAGCGAGAGGGTGGATCCAAAGGGACAGCCCACGGAGCAGGGCGATCAGTGCCTGGCGAATCGAACAATTCTAGCCGATTAAATTGCTTTTCAAAATGCTCAGCCCAACGCTCCAAACGTTTTGACAAATTGTGGATAGGCTGTCCACTTTCATCACAAATTGTTTCACTAACACCAGGTCTCCTGCTTCCCGTATCAGACGGAATAACTTACCATGGTTGCCAAGGGCAGAGGCCACTTCCATCTCTGACGCACGATGAGACCATCAAGATTCGCGGTCTCTCTTCAGGCTAGCGCGGAGTTTTGCCCGGAGCTCTTTGCGAGTTTCATTGTGCTCGCTTCCAGCCTGGATATGCCGGCGAGCGTCGATAAGTTCAAGAGACCGAGGCTTTGACTCAACAACCTGTCCCACAAGGTGGCAGCGTACATGGAGGTTTGCTTGTGGGACTCTACTCGGAGCCTTTGGTCCAATAGCCTGACGCACAAGGCAATGGGGAGCAAGTCCAGCCTGGGCATGTGATTACACTGACCTATTGCGATCTGCTTGAGGCCTGCCACACATTGCCTTTGAAGAATTAGAACAGTGCACACGTGTTTTACGACCAAATATTACGATACGCACCTGCGACCACGGTCAGCCGCAGGTGGAAGGTGGTGGGTTTGCACCACCAGTTCGACCAGGGGTTGCCTGGCTTGAGGCGAGCGGTAGCAAACCATTGCGCACCGGAACTTTCCCTCCGACTGTCAGAGACAATACGTGTGGCTCGTGCTCTACTCCAATCGAGCTATGAGCATATAACCCGTAGACCTTTTGTCGTCCATGGCTAGGTTTTAAAGGAAGGAGCTATCAACCTCTCTCTAACCTCCGAAGAGGATTGGATTGTTTGACTGAGTTAGTCTGATCCCTAAGTATTGGCCTGTCTGGTATGAGTGGCTTTGAGGGTACTTGAAAATTCCCTTTTTATCATTAGCTCAATGACTCACGGGGGTACACAAACCATTGCATCACTCCAAGCTTCAGTCTCGTTCCGATGGCTTTCCAGTGCTAGCGAAACATCATCGCAGTCTCTTGTTCTATTGTCGCCTTTTTGGGAGCCACAAATATAACAATGGGAATGCAAGACCGCTTCTCTGCCGCATCCTATAACGACGAAACACGATCCCTGAGTCCACCTTCAGTCCAGCTCCTACAAAGTGATGAACCTGATGTGAGCTTGACCTCTTGGACTAAGCTCTCCTCGTACGGCGAGTCGTGTCTATTTTCGTCTTTTTATATTAATCATGTTTGTGAATGTGGCCAACGTACAATCAGGGGAAACTAACTCCCTATCTATTTGTTCACCAACATTCCGGATATAATATCAACAAATTTGGTTTACACAGACCGAGCCAATCTTTGAGATTAATTACATACATAGGGGTACTTTGAAACTTCATCCTGTAATTTTTCCCGACTCTTACCTGAATTCCTGCTCCTGACTCAGAATATATTGAAGACAAGTCCTACTTATCACCAGTTAACGTACTTGTTATTACGCGAGCATAGCCTTGTTGAGCGTCACAAGGTGCATCTGTTGCTTATTACGGAACAATTAGACGATTGCACCCACACACAACTATTGCCATCCATGCAAGCGCTTGTATGTGATAACTACCTCTAAACAGCTACTTTTGCAAAGACTCCCTGCTCACCTACTATCTACATTGGCTAACGCTCATGAGGATACCGAACTGAAATGCTTGGCCCTTATGGCGGATAAAATAATGAGGTTAAAAGCACCAATGATCTCAACCTTACCGTCTGGCGTGTCTAACTACCCACTCCTAAAGCCGTGCGTCCCCTAAAAGAACAACTGACCTCCAGCTAAGCAATTGCATTACAGGCGTTTTACTACCAATTGAAGTGACATCTTCAATGCGTAATGATAAGTAGCTTGTTTGCAGATACTGTGCTTCGAGCAAATCTTTTTGGATGCCGTCGGCTGCGGGGCTGCTCTTTATATACACTTCAATCATTAGAAGGCACGCCTCATTCCGATTGGTTGCTTCGCCGGGCACTTGGGGATACACGAGGGGCCTATATATATATATATATATATATATATATATATATATATTAGATACACGAGGGGCCTATATATATATATATATATATATATATATATATATATATATATATATATAGGCCCCTCGTGTATCCCCAAGTGCCCGGCGAAGCAACCAATCGGAATGAGGCGTGCCTTCTAATGATTGAAGTGTATATAAAGAGCAGCCCCGCAGCCGACGGCATCCAAAAAGATTTGCTCGAAGCACAGTATCTGCAAACAAGCTACTTATCATTACGCATTGAAGATGTCACTTCAATTGGTAGTAAAATGTCTGTAATCTTATTGCTCAACTCATGGAACCCATCGGGTCTTCCGCCGCCAACCCTGGCTACCTGGATTTTGACTCGTTACGGACTGGCTTCCGTTTCATTAGTTAAACAATTGAACAGATTTCCACTTAGTCAGCGGTATGGTCGGAGAATCTGTCGCTCATGTGGCATGTACTGATATCACGGGTCTCGTAACGGGACCCAGAAATGCTTTGACCTGGAGCCTTAATGACCACAAGCATATCTTGTAATCGGAGGACCCGAGTTCGAGCCTGCGTATGGATCGGGCGACGCTCGCAATATCTGTAGCCCACTTGCGAATGATGGTGGTGGCGCGGCAGCGAAGCGTCGGTACTTCGTACTAGCGTGCTGTTGTTGCGTTTTACACCCAGAAATGCACAAAGCTGTGTCGATTTCCCAACTCTGGTATCGCGCAATGCAGCTTGTGATAGCGACGACGCAAGCTGGTGTATGGGACTCATCTGGCTTGTTCTGCTTGCGATACGTCAGATCTGATATGCGGCACCTCCTAGGCATAGGAAAGCAAGTCAGTGTTGTTCCGAAGGACTTAAAACACTGCTTTGTATATAGCCTGCAGGCAGTAAATGGCACACTTAGCTATACCTATGAGGAACGATCCATTACGCTGTATGTTAGTCTCCGTGCACCTCTTCCTTGGATCTTCACCGTATCTTAGTGGCCAGCCGCTGTTCTACTCCTCAATTTCATTCGGCATCATGGCACTATTGTGGATCCCAAACGCTGTCAACTTATGGATGGCGTAACGCAGTTAACACAGACCAGCTCCAAAAGTTTCCCTATGCCTTTGTGTCCCCAGCTTGCCCCACCTGGAGCCTTCCTATTGTATCAGGATATTCTACACGATTTCAGAATTATAATAAAGCCCGGTACCAACCTGATAATGTCAAGCGCGAGATCCTTCATAGGATAACGACGACAGGTAGTCCCGTTCTACATCAACTGCAGAGTTAAACTCCCGGATGTCGAGTTCGATCGTACGTTATAGTTTGGGATTTACGTCCATTCGACTCTTGAGCAGAGCTTGCAGCTCCGATTTTGTTGTTCTTGTTTGGGGTCTCAACGCACGTGTCGGTCGTCTTTTATCATATGAAAGTCACCTCGGGGGTCACCAAACGCTTGACGAGAGCCACTCAGATAATGTAGCGAGACTGCTCACACTGTGCGAAGACGGTCGTCTGTTTCTCTCGAGCACCATCTTCGGGCATTTGAGGAGGAGTTCCGCTACTTAACGCCCATCTCTGTGAAAAACCATGAAACGACTTAATCATGGTCTCAGATTGATCATATCGCAATTACTGTAAAGGGTTGCCTGTCTACTTGGGTAACTACGTTACGGCAGGGGGCTCGATTGAAATGGAAGTTTTCCTCCGCGTCGTCAAAGTTAGGTCAAAGTTTATAAACCTGGTCCACCTTTTTTGACTCAGACTATTCTAACATCTGCATGAGTTTAACGGGGTCTCCAAAAGCGAAGCACTGTGAGGTAGTTACGAATAAGCTATCTACCCCATCGTTCCACAGATGTATCAATCTTCCCTGACCGCAATCTTCCCACCGCAAGACATTGATGGACACTGGGACGTTCATGCAATAAACCATACTCTCTTCCGAACTGTCTTATTCAGCACCCCATGACGGCCTAAATCTCCACACGGTCCCTGGACCGCCGCAGAAATATCCCAACAGAGTCTAATCATAATGAAGTGTGACGTTCTGTCTGTCGGTACCACTAACTGCGACAACACAGTGATTACGATGCCTGGTGGTCTCAGCTTGTTTCGAAAGGGTAGGCCCCTGTCCTCTCTAGCAATATTTGCAAACTCTTCCACTGGGCACAGTAAGCCTGGTTTTAGTGAGACTATATGCGAAACGCATGGTTTGCCGATTGCTCACCTGCGGAGACGCTTAGATCGATGACCCAAACATTTTCATCCGCAGTTCAATTGGACCTCACCGTCCACTAGTATGTCATGCGAACCCAGCTTTCAGCTCTTGACCATCACACTTGATCCACCCAACGAAGTGCAATTTTACCTTGTGATTCGACACTTGAAACGATTCAAGGTTGCCGGCTCAGACACACCTCCTCCAGAGCTGTTCAAGTATGGATGCGCAGTCCTCAAAAACCAGCCAAACTCATTGCTCTCCATAATCCGATTTGAAGAAAAGGTACTTTCTTACTGGAACAAATCAGTTTTCGGGATTTTTAAGTAGGGTGCTCTCACTTCATGCCCCAACCACTGAGTGATTCGTCTCATTTCGGTTGCCTCCAAGCTATTGGCATCCATTCTACTCCGTAGAATATCCCCGTTTTGTGAGTCGCAATACCGCGAAGAATACTCTGGCTTCCGACCTGGCTGTGGGTGTGTTAATCAAATATTCACCCTCCATCAAAGCCTCGAACACCACCTACCATCGTTGCGTTCATGGTCATCCGTGCCTCCTTCGACTCGGTTAGTCGACATGCGCTATGCGGTTGCTTGCTAAAGAACGGGATCCCCGCTAAGTATATTGCAATCCTACGCACACTTTACCTCTGCGTCTCCGGTAGAGTGAAGGTCGTTAGAAAGCTTTTTTCATCCTTCACTGTCAATAGCAGTGTACGCAGGATCACCCTATGACCTCGTTCCTTTTCAGTCTTGTGACTGAAGATGTTCTGTCGAGAGCTCTGGAATTTTACCAAAATTTTGGTTTGCAGATACTACCGGGAAGGCGGGCGACCGACTTAGATTATGCCGATGACATCGCCTTATTTGGTGACTACTCACAGAGCATGCGACCGATTGAAGCATCTAAGTACGGAATGTGCTTCGCCCCGTCGAAATGTAAAGTGCCGCTCCCGGAATGACACTAGCTGTGCTCACTCTTAAAAGTACACAGCTTGAACACGTTTATAGCTTTGTCTATCTTGGTAGCTAGGTGTCTTCTGGTGGCACTCTTGAGAAAGGTTTCCTTCCGCGTCGCCAAAGATCAATTGGCGTTTACCAAATTGAAACACTTGGGGTATCTTCAGGATGTCTCCTCCGTAATAAATGTTCGTGTTTACAATGCCACCGTTCGGGCGGTGTTGCTATATGGCAGTTAGTCATGGATAGTTCGCGTATACGACATGTGCCGACTCCCGGCCTTCGACTTTAGGCACTTGAGGAGGATTGTTCTTGTGTATTGGCCAAAACGTATCTGCAACGGTGAAGTCGGACGTCATCTTAAGGAATGCGAGTATTCTCTTCAACAAGCTGGTCTTGCTGCGACAGTTAAGATGGCTCATTCACGTCCTGCGTATGCCAGCTGACCGTTTTCCTTATTGCGCCTTTTTTTTGCTTTTGCAACACTTGACTGGCGGTGGTTAGCCGTCTACCTGGTGACAGCTTAGGAAATCCTTGACTTCACCTCTTGCTTCCGTTGCATCCACACGCCTGTCTAATTGGGGTCCAATGGACGAACACTGCCGATGGCTAGAAATAATTAAGGAAATGGAGAGCAGTCGAATTCCGTGAAAGATCTGCGTGCATACTTGTTTAGCTTCTATTGCCTAATGTTCAGTATTTGTAAAACGAAAAAGTGGGGTGTGCAAAATAACTATAAAGTAGTTATGGTTTTGTTCTGATACAATAGCTGGAGTGCATAGCTCACTTCAGCTAATATGCCATAACGGTGATGCGGCGATTCGACCTGTCTTCCTCGATTTCCATGGTTTGGTTTGGCTCTATATCTGTTCGCTAGACTGTCGCTAATTCCTGCATACATACCTACTTTGCACCTTGAGCCTACAAAGCACACACCTAAGCGTGCAGCGCTACGTGTCAGTCTTTTCAGTATTGTTTGTGTGACCATTACGGTACACCCAAGGAGAACTGTATCTTCCGAATACTGAAGCTGTCACGCGGTCAGCATGCTGATCTTCCAACGCGGTAGTCTGAAACAAAAGAGTCATTCATAATCATTTCAATTAAAAGTTGGGGAGAGATATAGGACAATTCTAGGCAACACCATTTGTTAAGAGAAACTTAGCAGATAGTTTCCAATAAGTTTCTAGCTGGCATGGCGATCACATTAGAGAGGTTTTAGCATAGAAAGCAGCCTAGCTAACACGTCCTTCAGTAATAGGCAGTGCTGCAAATTGGCGGAGTCAGCAGAATTGAGGCGGCTTTCAAGTCAAGGAGAACCATCATATTCGGTCGTCTGTAAGTGTGTCTCTGCTACGAACACTTAACACTCGGGAGTTGTTCTTGTCAGTTCCTCATTTCTGTCCATTTCACGTGGTACTGTGGTTTACTTTCAAACTCAATGGTATCGGTGTTAGCGTTCAATCGGCTCTTCAAGGGACCAACCTGCAGTCGGTTTGCGCGATAGTGCGCGGTTTTGAAGTCCCTTATGAAATACTGGTCCACTCGTTTTAATCAAGTGGCGAATGTCCTTATTCATTCATCCATTATACATGTTAGCTTCAGGTGGAAAACACCTCAGCTATTGTGCCGCAATAAAAAGAACAGAAAAAAAACATGAAACACGCATGCTGACTGAATCATCAAGAACAGATGAACATCGTTCCGGACAGCCAACAGCCGGCCATTGTGCCGCAAAAAAGGAGTCATCTTATGCCTACTAAATGAGATCCTTGTTGAAGGGGGTGGGACAAAGAAACTCACAAGACAAACGCTATTGAGGTCGGCTCCTATCCATGTCGGCCAGTGTAACTAGCCAAACGTATTCATCGTTCTTCGGTCCCCAACCAGGGAGCCGAAAGGCTCCAACCGAGGCCAGCTTCAAAGTAAGGGTCTGCATTCCTCTTGACCAGGTCATTGCTGAGCCACCCCACCTCTTCTTCCATCCGCATCCCCGGCGCGGAAACAGCGCACAGCACGAGAGTCGGCGAGTTGGCATGCACAACGCGCGGCCCAACCATCGGAGCTTGATGCGTGTAATAACGGTACTGAGCAGTTCGCTTCTTCCTGCACCATAAACTAAGCATCGATCACTCACGTTTCTTGCGCGGTGTTCCCACCAGATATGAGCAAACTGCGAAGGCACCGGTGGTCGAACGTAACTAGCCTATTTATGTCGGCTGATCTAATGAGTCAGGATTCACAACCGTACGGCTGAATTGCGCACTCTACCTTTCAGGGAGATAGTGATGTCTCTCCGGCGCCATAGGTGGCGAAGGTTAGAAAAAACGCCTCATGCTTTTGCTATACGGTTTGTGACCTCGTCTTCAATTTTAACGGCGCTGATACAACTACCTAGGTAGTTGAACTGTTGAACGACTTCCAGCTCATCCGCACCAAGTGTCAGCGCAGGAGGCGGTCCATGCCAATCTTGGAAGAAAGTTTAGCGCTTCGAGGGTGCCAAGCATAGCCCAAAACGGGTGACAACCAGTACACATCTGTCCAGTGCGGCAGTCAGGGAGCTGTCACAGATGATGGCAATATCTCCATATTACCTGCAGTGACTCGATCTTGGCGTTTATGTTTAACTAGAGCTACCACCCTGTACTAAACACATTGGTATCAACTTGTTTTACTATTGCTGTAGTTCGTGGCCTCTAGTTTCTTTTATCACCGTACTGCGGACCTGAAAAGAAACAAGCAGGTTTTCCGCCTGAGTGGGACTGTGCCGATCATATATATATATATATATATATATATATATATATATATATATATATATATATATATATATATATATATATATATATATATATATATATATATATATATATATATATATATATATATATATATATATATATATATATATATATATATATATATAGAGAGAGAGAGAGAGAGAGAGAGAGAGAAGTATGATGCCACTCTCTCCGCCTCACATGCTACCACGATCTCGTTCGTATGCCTAATCGCGACATACTTCTCGACCAGCGCAGTGTTATGCTTGAGGTGCTGTTACTGGCCGGGAATGCTGCATAATGACTAGGACGCTCCAACTCAGAGTTTTGTGCGTCGTGATAGATGAATGGAACGATTCAATTTATGCCCAGTTGCGTGGACCCAAAAGACGCCAGTGGTGAGCCAGACGGAACGCAGGTATTGTTCGACATTGTCCGCAAGTGGTTATTTATTGCACGCTTTACTATTCCAAACGTAGCTGATCATAGCATGAAAGCGGTGACTGTTATTATTACCTCCAAACTGAAGTCACATGTTCGCATTATTACGGTCCACGAGGAGATGCCGCAGTTATTCATGGCTCAGACGGCCCACAGCCTCCATAACCAGACGAGAGAATGCAGGTTACTATGCGCTCTTGGAGTTTCCATCCCTAGGTGTCAGTATCCACACAGTGACCGGAGCTCAAAAGCATGGGAACACGTTCGTTCGTGTAGTGTTTGCAGTCTCACTCACTGGAGCTTCACAATCCATGCAGACCTAGTGTCCGACCAGAGTGCAACTCGTACTGCGAGTGACCTCGAATTGTCTTCAAACGTCAAGGTGTGAGTGTTGTTCATTGTGAATGTCAGCGACACATAGACCCTCCAGTTAGTCCTCCTCTGTATACACAGTAGAAAGGCCACAACCGCTCGTATGTGTGTGACGGATTCGAAAGAACACTAATGAATCCCTTAGATTGGTCGCGTACCCTCAAGCATTCTCATCTTAAAAGTCAGTGGTAGTGATGACGCCGCTATCGTGAATGGGCTGCGTTCACTACTGACTACCAAGCGCTTGCTGCTTACAATACTTCCACATTGGTTCGTGCATTCGGCTGAACCAATTGGGTGCAAGGGTCAACAATTATACCTGGAGTCCAATGACTACAACACTTCCTCGCTTTGGAATGCAGTTTGGAAATTCGGTGTTCAATGTCCAACAATTTTCGTTGCAAGCACCCACACGTTAGCACGTCCGTGTGATTTGCCTCGGTTCTACTAGGACTGAGGTATACACATATTGCACTTGAGGTGTATTTTGTTTAATTGTGCCATAGTTAACGTCTTGGTTGGACCAAGGCGTTTTTACGTGTTACTCGAGACTCACAATGACTCTATCGTTTGTACAAATAGCTTATCGCCACAGTTGAGTATACAGCCACATCTGCCAACGGTTGGGTAATTGGATGTTATGCAGGCTACTTCTTGTAAATTGACTAAAACAGTTTGAGCACTTTTTCGAAAGCCAAATGTAGGACAGGACGCAGTGGGATTTGCTAGATATATTCTTTCGGTGATCGCGTCATTGCGGTTATCAGATAATCTGTGATATTACCGCCTTCTAACGCATATAGGAGACGGCACCTGCAGCACACACACTAACAATAAGACATTACTGTTTTATTGTACCTCTTATTTGTATATCATTCCACCTGGTAACCGTATTGCCGACATTTTTTTCCCGTTGTATCTATCTGTCTCTATCTTTTGTTGATGCCCCCACTGCTGACTAAATTTATAGCTGCCACTTTTAGGTTAACGTTCAAATGTTAACTAACCAACGACAGTCGTGTTGGTTGCTTAGATAAGTATACGTGAGATCTTCCAACACTAATGAAATATGGCTGTTTTCCTTACATTCAATCCATACTCGCGCACATTCCTAGTGTTGTTGCTCATGAGGGCTATTGTTTCTACATCTAGTTTGTGGTAGTCTATACACAAGTGTGAACAAATGTCCGTTCGCAGTACTGCAACTCGACCCAGAGACCTTTGGTATGTCAACTGATATCTCATGTTGAATGACGAAGTGGAAGGCATGTAGAAACACTTGTAAACGCCACACTTCAACCTGACAGACTGATAGCATTTTCACTCGCGCGACACCATTATCTGATGACTCGACGTCTAAATGTGACTCGACTAAATTACAAGTCCCGCTAACATCTGTTCGTATTTCGATACATTCCCACTTGCCAGATGGATCTTATTACATTCTCGTGTGACACCGTGACTTATTGCGGGTTGCAATATAAGGTCAATGTATCTCATCGCAAGTGTCTGTCTGTACGCACGCCCACTTGTACTGCTGCCTCCTTCAGGTAAACGCATTGAGATTCAGAAAAGTCATCAAGGTTGATTCCGGAACAACGGCAACACGTTGTGACATCCAAATCGAAATGCTTGGGTACACGTGGCATTCTAGACACTGATGAATGGGTCGACATATGCTAGCGGTCAGAACAAATGACCAGGGGGAAATAAATAGTAACACACGACGGATTGCCTGGTGGTTCTACATCCCTGTTGATTCTCGCTCATCTCGGACAAGAGACGATTATAACGGGCTCTGGTTTTACCTTACGACACGGATAACCTGCAGTGGACATACTCGCACTATTTCCCTGCTAACTTGAAAAGTTGCTTACTTCATCTACTTCATTTTCTTTGTGTCATCCATATTCTATATCCCACATGTAAGTCGCGTTTGGGTACAGTTTCATTCTAGAATGATTAACTACTGGCTTAGTGCAATGTGGTATTCTTATTGCACATGCCTAGAACGGATGAGCCACAGGTAACCTAACTTTATTAGGCTTATTTAACTCGGTTGTATTTCGCGATGACTTCACATGTTGCCCATTACAATAGTGTACTCATCATGACCTATGCTATGCTATTCTTGCTACCTTCTCAAACGGAGTCTATTATGGTTACATACCGAGACAGTGAGCTACGGCATCTTCCTCTTCGTATTATTATTCTGCCGCGATTCATATCACTATGTAAGCTCCATGGTATTACTCACCATAACCGTAGCTTGACCAGCTGCTCAATGCTAACTAACATGACGCTTAGAGAGCCGGTGCATCACAGAATAATGGTTCAGTCCATCCATGAGCTCATTCGTAATTGACGTGCGCGCGGTGTTTCCGAGCGAATTGTGGGCTTGATATGGATCCATGCTACGGTGGCAAATCATTGTGTATGTTTTCAGTTCGATGGATACTTTTGAATCAAAAGGTTCTCACGGCTTGCCCGCTTACAGTACGCACTAAGTGTAAAGCTTGACACTTGGAACACAATGCTGAACGATTGTCCCCGCTTGTGATCACATTGGACGATGCATTGGGAGAGAAATTTCCCTGGAAATTCTGCAGCAAGTGAACAATGCACACAATTAACCGACCAGCGATTATCACGTTGTCGACAGTTCATGTTCCGCTCCCCGCAGGTTAGTAATGAGAGGAAGCATAGTTATAGTTCCAGTTTTCCCTCAGCCATACTGAATTTACCGGGGCTTATGAAAATGCACGTACTAAGCGGATGGAATGCGGAAGCGCAGAGACGCCTATCAGAAATTGCATTGCACATGGCCAATCTGTTGGATAGACGAAGTAAAATGTTAAACCCAACGGGAATAGTAGGTCAGTGTATCAGTAAATTACATCGGAAAGGAATCGGCGCATAGCGACAATCGTTTCATGAGCACCAAATGGCTGCACCCGAAGACGTACGGTGCTGATCTTTATCAAATAGCTTATGGTCACAACAGAGTACACATGGGTATGTACAAATGTTGGAATACTTGGACATTTGCAAAACATTGCGAGCACTGTTTGGAAAGTCGCATGTTTGACAGAGGGCAACGGGACTTTGTTAATGTCACCTGTCATTATCAAAGGTTACGCATCAATCGCTCTTTGAGAATGTTCACGTACCTCGGGTAGCAAATGACCGGACCGATGGGCGACACGGAAAGCCAGAAGTAGACACTTCATCACATTCGCATGCTGTGCGATCTCCCCCCTCAGCTAGGCAAAACAGACTATACATGTAGACGGCAACACCTAAGTGCACACTATTTCACTGTACTAGTAGTTTAGTTATCCTTTTACCTAGCAGTTGCTTCACTATTGCTTTAATGGGTTCCTTCAAATATGGATGCCCAAGATTTAAGGCTGTCGCGTCTAAATGTAGAAGAAAACATTAACAGTTTGTATTGGGTACTTATTCTCATGCCTGCGAAAGTGGTTGTTGGTCTGGCCTCCAAACGAAACCCATACACGTTTGTCGTACCATTGGTCATGAGGTCTAATGTGTCTATACCCAATTTGTGACAGCTCACACTTCAGTTTGAATAAACGCATATACATACATTGTATTCGAACTGCCATTGGACACATTGGATGATCCCAATCCATGTACATATGTATATCGAATGAATTCGACGAGGATACTCATACCGCTTTTGTACGACCAACTTAGTGCAGGAAAACGGCACTCGGGCAAACCGAAAATAACATTATCAGAACATGAAGTTGGTGAGTTTATTACAAACTAATGTTGATTACAGGTGTTGCGAATCCAAGACAAATTTTGATCAATGCGAATTCTATGGACTACTATAAAGGGTGGTTGCTCCGGGGCAGGAGAAGGCACTATTGCAGGTGGAATAGAAGCACTGTGAGTACGCTCCCATTCGATTTACTAATCCAGGCCAATAAGGCGGCGTATGTGGTACGTTTGCCTGCGTGCTGAGTAATCTTGCATTGCAGAAGTAGATGTTGCTTGATATCCCCGGTGTGGATGCGCCTGATGTGAATGTTGACAAGGTGCCTACCTGTCTATTACCCACTACCTCGTCCATACTGGCTCCAGGAGACAGTTGGTCGTTGTTGGTTGGGACGGGGTGCACCGTCCTCTTGAAGGTGCTAAGCTCAAAGAGTGGTTCCATGCAACCTGTGTGGAACGGGCTACGGTCCAGCCACCGCCTCGTGTACGTCTGGTGTGCATGATTTCCCAATTAGACCGGAATGCTTCTGTTCTGCTTGTCGAAGGAGTGTGGGCCGGCTTCGTTGATGAAACGTGGTTCCCATCCGCATGCCTCCCGGTCTTATTCCTTTGAGTTCACACCGGATATGAGGTGTGTGGTTGGGGCAGCGCAAGCCACCCATGATCCTCTGTAGGCGCAGGCGTCCTGTGACTGTCCCTGTGGAGGTCACAGTGACAAGCAAATCCGGATACGGACGCCGCCATATTATGTTTGCCCCATGCTGAGGCTGATGTTGCATTCATGATGCTTCTTCACTGCAGTTAGGCTAAACCAACTTACACTTAAACTAAGTCTTTTTAATGTGGATAAAATTCACTACATTTTATTTGGTTTGTTCTGCGTACTTGATAATCTTCTCCCAGTTTATACACGTCGCTCATGCAAATTGTGGTAAACTTGCGTAATTTTATCGCATGGTATTTTTTAAAATAACTCTCGGACATCTCGTGCTTATCGCGTATTCACCTTTAACCAATTTCTTTCATATGCTCATTTTACGCGTATTTACGTCGTCATATGCGTTTACTTTATTCGATATCGGCATTTCGAATGATTGTTTGACATCCCAGGTATGGCTGCGCTTGATGTGTATGTTGACAAGGTGCCTACCTGTCTATTACCCACTACCTCGTCCATACTGGCTCCAGCAGACAGTTTGTCGTTGCTGGAGCGGACGGAATGCACGGTCCATGTGGCCGTGCTAGGCTCGAAGAGTGGTTCCATGCACTCAGTGTAGAGCGGACTACGATCCAGCCACCGCCTTGTGTGCGATTGATTCCCAAATACCGTGTGCTTGTGTTTGCCTGTGAAGGAGTGTGGGCCGGCTCCGTTGAAAAAACGTTGCTCCCATCCACATGCCTCTCGGTCTTATTCCTTCGTGTTTACACTGGATATGGGGTGTGTGTATGGAGCTGTGGGTGGTGCAGCGCAAGCCACCCATGGCCCCTCTGTAGGCGCAGGCGTTCTGTGGCTGGCCACAGTGACAGGCAAATCCGAAACCGGATGCCGCCAACCATATATATATATATATATATATATATATATATATATATATATATATATATATATATATATATATATATATATATATATATATATATATATACTGATGGTTATGCAACCTGAAAACCAATAGTCAAGATTTCTATTACGTCTTGGTGTTAAGGAGATGGAATTTACTTTCTGCAAAACGTTGTTCTTCGCGTACACGCCCTGACAATAGAGAAGCGATGTTAGAACTTCCTTTTCCATCTACTCGGGTTTAAATACCAACATTTTCCAGGTGAGATGCCCCAGTGGTCATGGGGAATGCGGAAAGCGATAACATTGTGGTCAGCATTTTTCGGGACAGTCATATAGATGAACACGAGCGAACCCCACACCGGACCGGTGGGTCAAACCAGATAACATCGGAACGCTCGTGTGCATTTTCAGTGTTCATCTCTGCGTCCCTACTCTGTCCATTTTGTTTCTCACGTACTTGTTCTATCCGCAATATACCACTTTCACATTGCGATCGCTTAAACTCGCGATCGATTCGTGTTTCTAATGATCCCTTCTCTTTTTTTAGCCTGCTATACTTTTATAAATAGTATTGTCACTTGTCGATGAATTTCACTTTGGGACAACTCGCTTCGGATGCACTCGAGCCTTCGTATTATGACATTATTGGAGTGGACCCGAGATCTTCGGTTTCTGTTACACGCACCTGAAATCTCATGACTGGTTCTCTTTCAGACTGAGCAAATTGAAGCTGAGTTTCGTTTAAAGGCCCGAATGTTTCATCCGGACAAGAACAAAGATGTGGAATCTAGTAAATCGTCTGTTCTTTTTCTGTACCGCTATGCAGCGGCTGCATTTCAGCGTATAAACCGGGCCAAAGAAGTCCTGACGAATCCGGCGTTACGGAACCAATACGAGTCATGGTTTCACTGTAGTATAGAGATCCCTTTCGAGCAGTGGTTAACCGTTAATAAAAGCATGCACTCGGTACGCATGTCTTGTTGCAATTATTGCTCCTAGTGTATGCACTGGGGCTCTCCCACAGTCGAACCCAAAATGCTACAGAATGGTGGGAGTGCTAAGGTCCTCTCTCCAATTAACGGCGTATTTAACGAACCTCTTCCCGTGGCAGCTGCGTCTAGCCTGTTGGCACGTTTTCGCGCTTATCAGATTTGAAACCCCGCCGTTCTTTTCCACGCAGTTCTGTTCTTCCCATATTTCAGATTCCTATGAACCGCTCTGGGACCATAGCCGTCTTTGAAGAACACTTCTTTCATTATCATCATGTTTAATCTATTTTTGTTATCCGTTACTTTCTAACTTGCCATTTTCTTCATTATATATTATACTCTTTTGTCTTCAAAAATTTGTTCTTCATACCTGTCTTATGTCTCTCTCAGCTGGACGGTATACACGTAGCGGAAACGGCAATGCTCTTAGGGCTTATTGTTTGGCTATAAATGAGAGTTTAACAAGATGGCTTACCTTGTTCCCTAGATCGTCATTGGACCGCTGTCTAGACGGTAATCCACTTCTTGCTTAGGCATGAAACCACAGTATGGTTTGTAGTTGGCTCCGGACCCTGTGACTTCTAAATGGGCTCTCGCTTATACCATTTATTCTATTCCTCAGCTATCAATAGCTATTCTTCTCTCACATATGTGAGAACCAGGTATGCCTTCACTTTACATAACTCACGAAATTTCCCCCTTGCCTATACCTGTGCTCATGCAAGGTGTATAGGCCCATCTGCAGCATGGTAAGAGGAGCGAGGCTGAGTGATCGAAATATTCGTTTCGGCCAAGTATTGCAATGTAGGCTGACATGAACCCTATCAGGAGTACCGCCTACCGCCAGACTGTTAGTTGTCCAGTATGGCGCTCCTATTTCCGGAAGAAAGTAATTATCTATACGGTTTCTATCAAGTTAGTCTGAATCTAAATCTCACCGAATAGATTTTGCTAATACCTTACGCACTCAAATACATATTCGTGGCACATTAGTATCTCCGCTGTATAAAACTAAAATGACCACCGCCGATGCGACAATTTTGAACAGGCAATCACAGCTATGTTGTTGTGATTTAAATTTGCCTTCAGAGATACGGACTTATAACCCTAACATCACTCAAGGGAAATTGGCGTCTTACTGTGATGTTTCTTATCGTCTCCACTCACGTGGGCGCGGAATATTTATTACACCTTACTGCAAATCAGCTACCGTTGGCGCACACAACTGAGGCTTAACAGATAGACCACATCTTTGGTACTCTCTCGGTCGAGGCAGATCTTGTATCGCTTCTGACGCTTAATTCAGTCTATGTTACCACCAATGACGTGTACTCTGAAAGATCACGAGAGTAGGCAGCTATTCCGTGCTGACGTACAATGTCGAAACGAACGAGCAATGGTCGCTGAGATTCAAACGTCACTTGTCGATCGAGACCCTGACGATCCATTCAACGAATGTCCACTACGCATTAGAGCACGGACGAAATCAACTCGACTGTTGATGAAGTGTCTGCAGCAAAATTGCCCAGTACGAAAACATCTCAAAACCAGTATGACTCACTAACTTTTCACTTTGACTTGATTTTCTACGCATGTGATCCGTTCGGACAGATGTACATTCCTATTAATAGAAACCATTCGTGTATGCAACCACTGCTATCTGGATATGCAGCGATTATAGTCTGTTTCTAAATTAACCAGGCGACTCCGGTCATTGGCGTCTCACAGTCTGATTTATCAATTGAGTGTGATCCGACAAGCGGATGACGTGACATCTGTCCCCGTGGTTATAACAGTCATATGGGCTGATTGAAAGTAGGGCAAATTCGCAGGAAAATAAAAGCTATGGCGCTGTGTTCAAGCATAGTGGTTAATAGCTAGCAGCAGTGGATCGAGTACTTAAAGCAATACTGATTTCTAGACCACACTAATTCGGAAAAGGTTTCACCGCTGTTGTAATTGGCCTTTAGCTAGCAAAACTCTTCAGTATAGTAAACGTTGACGCAACTCTGACAGCCACCTACACAGTATGTCCACTAGATACAATTCAAGCTTCGAAAGATGCAGTAGTCCGGTGCGATCGCGTCCAATGTTGTTATGGCCTGTTTCGCGGTCGGTTAACACCTCTGCTAAGTCCTTCTAGCATACTCCGCCGTATTGTCACTAATGTGACCTAAGGAAGAGTAACTAATGTATAATGGTATGCCTATTGTTCAAATGGGCGAGAGGATATCCCTGGAATTATGGACTTATCATTAGTACAGTTATGATCATGCTCATGCATGAGATATGTATTCGGTAGCGTTCGTGTTATTGGAGCATTCTGAAACAGATGGCTTTTGTTGGTGCTGTTTTGTGCAACAGCATTTCCCACTCGCTACTTATTCTTTAGTCCATCTTAGAACAATTCCTTTGGGGTCTTTCCCGATGAGATCATTATCGAGTTCTGGTTCATAAATTTTCACGTTTCGCGCAGAATGTTCTTGTATTTTTACCGCTCCTGATAGTGGCGGGACAGCGTGTCTGGCGAGGAAGAACCTAAACTGAATAACTGTCCTGGTTTTTCGCACGTTAAGCTTTCAACTGTTATATAAAAGTCTTCGTGCGAAGTAGTGTTGCAGTTTAAATGTACAATTCAGTCGTCGCAACCAAAGGGACTCGAGCTCACGCTGCTAGCAACGCTCATGATAGCTCAATGTGGGCGATTTGCTGAACAAACGTTTAGCTAATGATCTTTCCATGTTTTCTAGAGCTTTTCCGTCAACTATTCGCATATTTCCATAACTAATGCTGCGATATTCAGGGATGGGTTGGTGATGACGCATTTAGTTTGTCGTTGGCGGCGATTGATTACCATGCACGCAATGACGTAGTGTTTAACGATTTAGCTAGTAATCCCTTTCCGGTATCGAGTTTCCGTTTCACCGACGAATGTGAACAGGCGCGCAACCAGTAGTACAGTGCAGTGTTTTTGGGCCGTAAGGTTTAAGTTTTGCTTTGCACCCTCTTCGTTCTGTACCACATGTGCAGATAGACCCCTCAACGCTATCTGTACGCTTTCAGGGCTGTCTTTTCTCCGTCCATTAGATTTCAGTTGATATTTTGCTGGGTGAAATCAAACACATTTTTTTAACTCGGGGAAAACAACTAATGTGAGGTGACATTTCGTCAGCTGACGCCGAACGAATGGGCGCTCGCAGTGTGGTCACCTTTGTTATAACTCGGTCTTCTGGTATCTCATCTGATCTAATCCAGTAGTTTCTATGTTTAAAATAGTCACTTAACAATTTGAAAAACACGGAAAGAAGACGGAGGCCGTTAGATACATGCATTTCGTATCTTATCTTTGGTACCATTAACAATATCTGTTATGCATACATATAGCTGACAATGGGTGCGACCAAATACGTTTTAAGTGCAGGGTGATTGACGGAAGTTCACTCCTAGACCGACGAATAATTGTTTTTGAACACACGGGGCCGGCTTATTGCAAATGCTACAGTAAACTGAACAAAGCGGGGATTAGCATGACGTAATGGAACCTGAGATCAGGTTTCTTGCCGTATGAGGAAGCTGGTAGCCTACGCGAGCACGAAAGTTGTGAGGGTAGGGTTATGGGGAATTTCCTGTTAGACCCATCTCGACACATGTTCCTTCCTATACTGACTGAACTTTTATGCTGATGATCTCGCTGGCACTCTGAATGGTCGGATTTTCGCACTCCGATGAGGATTAACAACCACCTCTTCTGGCGTATCAGACACACCAATTTTTCAAAGTCCTAAGGAGTCGCTAGTTGTGTTATTCCAACTATCCTTGTTCAGAGTTTCGGTCTCCGTGTCTACTGTGATTCAAATGGAACAGGCTATTTACGAAACTGTCTAATGTCGTATCAATTCTTAAGATACTCTTTTCAGTACTTATTCTATTTATGTGGCATTTTCTTGGTCTGCAACTATCAGATGTTCATGATATAGTTGGAGTAGCCTACGAAGATATCTCTGACTAGTTGTCTCTCATATGAACGGTCAGATCGCCTCTTTACCCTATTCTCTACAAGGATTACAAGGTATATTTGGAACTTCACCAAGCTATTGGCCATGTGGAAACCTGCGCATTGGACTGCTTTCGTTACTGTCTTTCACACTGATAAATACCGGATTACTGTCATTTCCACTGAATCTAACCCCATCCGGTAAATTGATATACTCATGAGTATGGATTTTGATGTAAATAATTAGGGGTTGTTCACAATAGCTTCCAAGTCATATAGGCACCACACCCGTTAAAACACTAGATGGTCATTTAGTCCAATCGGGACTCATCAAAACATTCGGCGTAACAGCTTCTAACCGCTGCGTCGTACGTGGTTTCTATCAGTGTAAATGGTGACCCTTGGGTCCAACCTGTCCTCTGCAGCATGTGTAACTTACATGACGATGGATTATAAGACGCGTTAGATCGTAGTTAGCTTGTAAGTCATGACGATTCACAACTGTCCGCCTATGAATTAGTTGCATTAATCTGCTGGCTAAAAGCGCAAACTGATAGTGGTCATGAGCTCGGAGCCTGATGTGCCCTACCGATGAGTCTCGATAGGACGAAACGACCCTCCAGTGCTTTTCCTGGCATGTGCAGGACTAACTAAAATTGGAACTTAATGCGAAGAACCTCCCATGATTTGTTATGCTTTTGACTTGTTTAGGTACATCTGTGTGTCCGTCATCATCTCAACCGACTGTTGAAATGTGGTGGGATGCAGCACACAAACTATCGACGCCCTGGCCCTTGTCTCATCCTATGTGACACTTGTACACGCACCTTTTCCTCTAGCAGTTGGTCGTAGTATGATCGATCTGCGTACGTGACTGGTGGATATCGGATAAATGTCACAATTAGGCCGACAAATCCATTGCACTTCGTGCTATGCCCATGGCTAATGAAATGGATTGCATGTGCTCCACAGTCACGTACTCACTGTACGTGACTAACTGTTATGTTACCAGAGTTTCGATTTGGCAACTTCCTATGTTGCGCCTCGCGAGCCAAAATTCAACCCACCGGACGAGTAGTATATTGGCGAACACAAAACCGGTGGACATGGGATGAAAACGCATCGATACAGTTTGAATCACGGGACGTGTGAGTGGTGTGAAACAAGCGAGAGTAACAAATCTTCTGCGACACGGTAAAACACTGGTTTGATTGTAGGTGAAGCTGTTCTGATACCAAACACACAGTTGCTTGTGGGAAATTGCGCATTTACCTTCCTGAACAAGTCAGTTTGTTTCGTTTCTGTGCGCATTTGACTTTGGTCTGTGTGGAATTCTGCTTTTCCAAGTAATTTATAAGATTCGATCCGAATCAGTGTAGCCAACTCGACTTGCTTCTCAGACAGTGCAATTTTCCTCGGAGTATGTCGTTCGAGACCTAACACTAAGATGCTCAGACTTGCCATGCGCATTACAGTGCCGTCGGTGCGGATCAATTTGTTGGAATGGATAAATTACCGGCTTTCATTTCACTAGGTTCCGGTACGAATTGATGTACCTGCTAATACTCGGTAGACCCTGATAAAAGAAAGGGGACGTCGAGCTATTTCAGAGTTGTCAATAATCTCGTTTCTTTGAAGGATGTTTGTGAGTAACGTAAGTTTCGTAGAAGGCAGTAGTCACGATTAAACTCCACACGAAAATCTGCCTCGACGGGAAATCGAACCCCGGTCCACGAATTTCCGGTCCGCTGCTCTACCACTGAGCTACCGAGGGCTGACGATAAGGTGCGGAATTTAACACGTGACTTCTGCTTGGTGCGCGACGTATTGCCAATGAGCTCACAGTAACTGTCCTGGTGTTGCAGATCGGCTCACTCACTCGTCACTTCCAGTGGAGCGAAGTAACTGTCCATCCGAAGTCCAAAGGGCAATGGTAGATTATTTGAAGGATGTTTGTGAGTAACGTAAGTTTCGTAGAAGGTAGAAGCCAAGAAACTTACGCTACTCACAAACATCCTTCAAATAATCTACCATTGCCCTTTGGACTTCAGAAGGACAGTTACGTCGGTCCCTTGGGAAGTGATTAGTGAGTGAGCCGATCTGCAACACCAGGACAGTTACTGTGAGCTCATTGGCAATACGTCGCGCACCAAGCAGAAGTCACGTGTTAAATTCCGCACCTTATCGTCAGCCCTCGGTAGCTCAGTGGTAGAGCAGCGGACCGGAAATTCGTGGACCGGGGTTCGATTTCCCGTCGAGGCAGATTTTCGTGTGGGGTTTAATCGTGACTTCTGCCTTCTACGAAATCTCGTTTCTCCTATTGTGGGGTGCCAAGCGTAGAGCTACTGCACCATAGGCCAGTAGTGTGGAGATAGTGGGTACATTGGAGAGAAAGGAGGCCTTAATGGACCAGGCCAGCGTCCCAATGTAGCGAGAACGACGCGATATTTGGGGGGGGGGGGGACGTGTATTGACACAATAATGCGCAAATTAACTCACAAACCCGTACAGATATAGACCGTGTTTCCTTTTCACGACGCAACGCGGATGAGGATTCGTGTGCTTGATGCCTCCGAGGTTGAGCTTCGAAACAATCCCTCCATGTTTCCATCCCGTATCCGCTTCATCATATCCGATTCTCGCCAGTCAGGAGTTGTTCCAACTCAGGTAGTCGGGATTGAATAGCATCCAACAGATTGTGAGCATGGCGTTTAAGGGACTTTGTCGTAGGGCGCACATGACGTCGTCTGAGCGACTTCCAATAAGCCTTAGAGTACCGATTGTGTTGTAAGTATTCCTGTATAAACCGAAGTTCCCTTAAACGCCATGCTGACAATCTGTTGGATGATGTTCATTCCCGATTACCTGAATCGGAAGGGCTGTGTGCACTTTACCAACCAAGTGTCGAAGAGCTTGATACAACCTAGCGTGAATCTTTTAAGCAGCCATGAGTCGTTCGAAAGCTCGCGATTTGATTTCCCATGGCTGCATCACTCGGCCCGCGTTTAGTCATGTGGGCTTCACTAGCGGCGTATTCGTCTGATTCACATTGTTCTCGACAAACACCTTCGTTGTTCTGGGCTCAGATTCTTTACCAAATTTCCTCTTTATCCGCTGTCAGCTCGATCCGCAAGGCTCGCACTGCATTGTCTCGTTTCATCCATTGCGCCCGTTGGCAACTCCCTACTATCCTGTTTTTGTTATCTTTCCGGTTCACGAGTAGTCGTTGGCTTCCGCCCCCGTACACTAACACAAGGAGAACGCTCGAATGTCGCAGTTGAAGGTATGCGAGGAGGAAACGCGTAAGCAGCGTTCCACGAAGATTGCGAACAACCACGTAGCCCCACGGAATGCAGCCGTAGGTAGTCGAATCTAATGCATGTTGTGAATGCTCGTCGGCACAATAATGGAACACCGCACCTCGGGTTACTGCACTGATGCTTTGACTTACTATGAAAAGACAAGGATTCTCTGACTAGAATCGTTTGGATAAGCGGATGTGACTATCTCTTGGATGACTTCGATGATGTGGTGCAAGCTGTTGGTGTGAAGATTGACCAGACGCAGGTAGTAGCCCTGCGGAGTCTACTCCAGAGCCGTGCGAAGGTCCCATAAATTGCGCGAAGTGGGTTTATCATGATGGAGTAGACCATCACGAAAGCGTTTCTCTCGGTATTCAACAGCTAGCCTGCCTCTAGGAAGCACATAAAGCTGGGGCGGATGCTTTCGTTTTCACGGTTCTCTTCCAGGGTTTGCTGGATTGGACGTAATCTCTAGTCGGTACTTACTGGTTTACCAATTTGAGAGGGATCTACCGCAGGCGATTGCAAGCTAGTACTGTTTGTAGACATCATTTCGAGGATTACGCGCAGAGTTTACCCAGTTGGTCCTTAGCTCGGCGATGCATCACTTGTTGCGTTGAAGGAGGAACACCAAGTAGACGCTAAACGAATGGGTAAACGTAGGGGTCGATGTGGAAGTTTGTGCTGGACATATGTGCGATCCGGGTTCGTCGCCTAGAGGAACAATCAAGGGGATATTGCCTCTCCTGGAATCCACCATGCTCAGTGAGGTGTGCTGCGCCCCTTGTACCAAATGAGCGCATCCACTTTTTTCTCGGCTCGAAGTATGCATACTCAAATCGCTGATAAGTGGGTGGTTGAATTGATAGTGGAAGTGAATGGGACTATGGAACGGGGTTTCATTGACAACGGTGCCTCAATGTTCCTCATCAGCTATCGGAATAGCGGGATAACTTCATTGAGAGAGATAATGACGGTTACCAGACGACCATAAGTTGCATGGTGGAACACGTTGTTAGAAGCTGGAGACGATAGCTAATTCATGTCGTCGTCGTCGTCATATTGCAGCTTTTCAGGCACAGCTTGCAGCTTTTCAACAGTGCGGTCGCAAAAAAACTGTCCTCCTGCGTTATTCGCCTCCAAATCTTTGGATTTATTCTCACAGTGACCTACGTGCCATCATACGATTTGGCTCCGCGAGCTCCTCCTACCACTGTTCATTTATTGGATCTATCATTCACGGATCACCAACAAACTGTGCTCTTGGAACTTCGAAGTCAACCGTATTTGAAGCTTATCGGATGTTTTATTTCTCCTCTCATCTTTTTTTTTTTTTTTTTTTTTTATTTTAAAGAGCTTTTTGAGAGTCACCCGATCAGCTTACTACCATTCCTTCAAGTCGCTCTACAAAGCGATAGTCGTCAATTTGATCCGTCCTTGGAACTGCCACTGTCGTCATTAGACAGTATTTTCCAAATCACCTTGCTTTGCCTCAGTCCTACGTCCACCACGGCCTACCCTCTACCGTCTGGATCGATAGCACGCACATCCACCCCAAAGAACGCGTGATTCATCTGGCCTCGACACGTCTGGACCTGCTGACCTCGAACCAGCGCCGATCGCCACGCAAAGGTGCGTCAGTATCTCCATCCCATCCCTACCCCTACTGAGAACATGTCTCGTATGAAGAGCAAATGCGAATCATGTGCCAAAGTCGTAAAAAGTGGTCTGGGTTGTACTATGTGTTTGAAAACATACCACACTACCTGCCTTGGGAAGGCGTTCACGAAAGCCAACACCGCAGACGCGTTTTGGTTCTGCCAAGTATGCGAGTCTATTCCATTTGTTAGCTGTCTATCTGTGCTACTGAAGAGGTGTGAAAGACTAACCGAAGCAGTCGAGCAACTGGTGAGCGCCAGAGTTACACCCTTGGGAGGAAACGGACCTGCACTTGTGAGTGAAAATAACACCCCGAACTCACTAGTCAGGCCGAAGAAGCGAGCCAGGCGTCCCAACCCAACCCCAACGACTCAGCCTCCAGCAGTATCAACTCCATTCTCCCTCCCTCCTATAAGTAAAAACAGTGACTGCAGTGCGCCTGCCTCGACTTCTGTACTGTGTGCTGCACCTAGTAGTCTGTTCACTACACTCGAGACTGTAAGATACAGTCAACCAGCCATAGTGAACAACCCGGCAACGTACGCATCGGTTGCTGCCAAGCAAACACCGGAAAGAGCGCCGGTAACCTTTGTGCCCGAACTAGAGAAAACAAAACTGACGCAGCACGGATGGCACACACCAAGGCCGTTCACAAATTCAACAAAAACACCAGAAACTAAGCCTCGAAATCCAAAACCAGTAGCCACCAGGCGCAACCATGGTGCCCTAAATATTGTATGCACTAATGTCCCCGAATCCAAATCCAATACAATTAAGGGTAAGTTGACGGACGATCGAAATCAGTGGGTTTCCATCTGTACGTCGATCGGAGTCCATGCTAATCCCACGACACTAAAAAGAATCTCGCGCCATCCAAACGCGTTGCACTACGGCGAACCCCGGTTACTTCGAGTAACACTAAACTCGGCGGACGAGACTGAGGCCGTTCTGCTGTCCGCGAATCGTCTGCGCAACGACTCAAGTGGAGTGCGCATACTACCCGAAATCCCGTGGAAAGAACGTTCAGGGGATCCCGCCAACAAAGATAGGTACAGAATAAGTCAAGATAAGAAAACAGTGATTGCTCACGGTGTTCCTGAGCTTACTGACTCCTCTTCCGACGACGCTCAGATGCATGACCGCGAGCAATGGCACTACATCCGGGAGGTTCTTTCTCTCGAAAATGTGGTGGTCACCTCGTTGACAAGGATCCCCATATCACCAAACTATAAAGGATGCGGTCCCAGGCTCTTACAACTTGTGTTACAGTCGGAACAAATGGCACAAACCCTACTAGCGAACTGGATCAAATTCAGTTGCAGATTGCCAACGGAAATTCGTCTGAAAGCAGCAAGAACACCAACACCTTTTAATGACAATTCAGTAGAGGCACAACTCTTAATGAAAACGCCAGCTGCAGGACCCGACTCGGGGACGGTTTCAAGAGTAGCCATACTATCCGGAGGGGCAGAGCAGAGCACGAGCAAACACCAGGATTCGGAGCATCTGATACCTGCTTATATATCAAATACTTCTCGAGAGTATGCAACCCATCCAAAAAACGATTAGTCGCCGACCCTTTAATGGTCGGCGTAACCTCATTTGCTTCATCCACCCCTCCAGTCGCCGGCCACTCACTGGTCGGCGAAACTTCACGTATGAGTTGTACAACTTCTGAAACATTGATTAAATCTGATAAACTTTCATGTATGTACACCAACGCCCAAGGGCTCCTCAGTAAAATTAACGAACTTCGACTGCGTCAGGTTGCGAATGCGTGGGACCTAATTTCTATTACCGAAACTTGGTTGCATCAAGAGGTGACTGATGCTGAGGTTGAGATAGCTGGAATGTCAATCATCCGGAACGACCGCCCCAGCAGAGGAGGTGGGGTCCTACTCTACTACCGCAGCGATCTACAATGTACAATAGTTGAGGACCTGGAAACACACGTTACCGACTCACTCTGGTGCCGTCTCCGACTGAGACACAACGATACATGTCTCATAGCTATCGTTTACCGCCCCCCAACGTCCACTCTGGAAATGGATTCCTGCTTGATCCGTGGCCTAAACAGAGTAACACGCACTAGGTACAGCCACACTCTCATCTCCGGGGACTTCAATCTACACAATCTGGAGGTTTCGGCATCGCCCAGTGAGCAGTTCAAAGCAGACTTGCAGGAACTGATCGCTAATATCCCTTTGTACAATCATGTCACCACGCCCACTAGATTCCGGACAGCAAACAAACCGTCCATATTGGACCTTGTGCTCACAAATGAAGAGCTCATGATTGAGAAGTTATTGATGGATAGTCCATTAGGTCTCAGCGACCACGTAGTAATAACTTTTGACTATGTGTGTTATGCAGAGTATCCATATGAACACTCGGAACTAACTCATACAATCACACGCTACCACGTATTGAAAGAACTCGCCGACGAAGCTGCTTGGGAATTCTCAAACAAAAGTCCCCTTGACAACGTTTGGGCAGAGTTCGTTAATAAGCTCAGCGACATCGTCAACAAAGCATCAGAGACCAAACCCCTTCGTCCCGCGAAAATGCATTCAATTATAAGGAGTAGGACTCGCAAATGCCTGGCGATAAGGGATGCAGCATGGCGTGCCTACAAGATTAACCCAGACTCAGAGACTTGGGGAAATTTCCTGACCTATCGCAACCATTGCACCGTACTTGTCCGTGAGGACAAAATAACGTATCAACAGTGTCTAGCCAAAAAGTTCATGGCAAACAACGAACTGCTGTATAAGCATGTCAATAAGCTTCGTAAAGTGAAGCATGGAATACCCCCACTATTCACGACAGGCGGTAGAGTACAAAGCGCCGAAGAAGCAGCTAATGCACTGCGGCTGCAATACGCCCCAATTTTTGAACTCGCAACATCTACCTGTCCCATAATATCAAGCTCATTACCGACACCTTTGTTTACAAATGTTATTTTCAACCCATCAATTGTGCTAAGGAAGTTACTCTCACTGCGTGAACATAGTTCTCCGGGAGCAGACAACATCCGCCCGAAGGCACTGAAGGCTGTGGCTAATAAGCTAGCTGAACCACTGTCACAGTTCTTTCAAAGGTGCTTTGATGAACAACGAGTCCCCACTATGTGGAAGTGTGGCATTATAACCCCTATTTTTAAAGGCGGTAGCCGTTCCGATCCTGCAAACTATCGTCCAGTGACTCTCCTCCCTGTGCTCGCGAAGGTGATGGAAGCAGTCGTCGCTGAGGCTTTGATGGACTACCTAGAAAAATGCAACATCTTGGTAGTGGAACAGCATGGCTTCCGTCAACACCGGTCATGCACCACCAACCTACTTATTACTCGAGGTAGTTGGACGGAAGTGGCCGATGATGGGGTCGGAGTCGACGTCATCTATCTGGACTTCTCCAAACCTTTCGACCGCCTCGATCACCGCATCCTACTTCAACGGCTTCAGAGTTACGGAATCGGAGATCCTGTACTTGGTTGGATTGGCAATTTCCTTTACCAACGAAAGCTCCAAGTACGTGTTAGGGGATCACTTTCTAACCCAATTGAGGTGGAATGTGGTGTCCCACAAGGCTCAGTGCTGGGACCGCGCTTATTCCTGGTGTTTATCAACGACCTGGCAAGGGTCATCTCCTCATACTTCCTGCTTTTCGCCGATGACGTCAAGATATGGCGGGCGGTTAGTAACAAGACAGATCAGGATATGCTCCAACATTACCTAGATTGCATTTACGAATGGTCAAAGAGTAACAAGCTTCCATTGAACATGGCTAAGTGCAAAGTGATGCATCTGCGTCACCAGCTGGTGAGCGCCTACAAGATTGGAGACCACACCTTGGCAAAGATTTCTCATGAGCGGGACCTGGGTGTATTGGTACAGGAAGATCTCGGGTGTTCCAAACAAGCAGAGAAGGCGACGAGAACCGGAAATCAACACTTCGGCCTTCTTCGCAGAGCCTTCGGTCGGTTTGAACCGTCAATATTTCCCCAAATGCTTAACGCCTACGTGCGCCCGCATGTGGAATATGCTATTCAGGCGTGGCAGCCGTGGCAGAAACAGGATCTCATTGCTCTCGAAACTCCTCAACGACGGGCAACCAAGAACGTCAGGGGCCTCTTTCATCTGCCCTATCAGCTTAGACTGAAATCTCTAAGAATGTACAGCAGTCGATATGGGCTTTTGCGGGGGATCTCATAATGGTTTACCAGATCCTGAAGAACCCAAACCACATTTGCCGTCCGCTGCTGGAATTGAACCCCAACATTAAACTAAGAGGTCACCCTCTGAAACTGACAATTCATTATAGCCGGCTTGAATGCCGTAGAAATTTCTTTTCTCTCCGCGTGTGTGAGCCTTGGAATGCCCTCCCTAATTATGTCGTCTCTGCTCCCAATCTGGCGATATTTAAAAAACGTGTTGACGATGCGTTGTCTCACTTACATTTCATTTTATGACTTGTTAGCCAGAGGCTACAAAACGCAATCAAACGGTTTCTTGCCAAACGCTCAACCATTGGATTTATGGATTTTTATGTTTAATACGCGAACATCTCCGCTATTTCACATAAGTCTATGGTGAGTCCACCACAACGCTTTTCACTTTATTATGCAATTTATTTTCGCAATAATTTCCATCCCACTGGACTTGTTAAGCGATGCTTTTTACCCGTAATAAACCATTGTCCATTGTTCGACGCGAACCTGACTGTCCTGGGAGCTCATTCCTTCGATTCCGATGATGTGGCTTGTGGAGTACCACAAGGCTCGGGACTTGGACCTCGTCTATTCTTGGTGTTCATTATCGAGTTGGCGAGATCAATTGCTTCCGATTTCCTATTTTTCGCTGATGATATCAAGATATGGCGAAGGATCAGAGGACCGGCCGACCATGAACGGCTCCAGTGCGATCTTAACACATTGTAGAATTGGTCACTTCAAAACGCCCTACCATTCAACCTAGACAAGTGTCGCGTTGTGCAATTACACCATAGACATAACTACACATGTTTACTTGGGACAAACGGATTGCAGACCAGCTCCCAGGAACGTGACCTTGGTGTGATCGTACAGAGCGACCTCAACTGTTCAAAATAGGCTGAGATAGCTGCGAAAAGAGGTAACCAGCACGTCGGCATGCTGCGAAGGTCATTCGGGAGATTTGACCCATCCATCTTCCCAATGATGCACAATTCCTAAGTGCACCCGCATGTTGAATACGCTATCCAAGCTTGGTTGAAGCGCGACCTAGAGGCACCTCAACGAAAAGCAACAAAGAATGTCAAGGGCCTGCGCTATCACTCTTACCACCGAAGGCTGAAGTTGCTGGGAATTTCCAGCGGACGCTATCGTAGGCTGTGCGGTGATCTCATATTAGCGTATCAGATACTGAGTGACCCCAACCACGTATGCCGCCATTTGCTGAAACTTAGCCACAACACGTAACTCAGGGGTAACTGCTTAAAGTTGAAGGAACAATATAGCCGTCTAGAGTGTCTATGGAATTACTTTTGCCTACGGGTTTGCTAACCCTGAAACTCACTCCCAGACTCAGTTGTATTCTCTCCTACTTTGGACGTTTTCAAAAAACGATTAGATGTTGTTCTTAGCTCCCAGCATTTTGTTACCTAAAATCCCCCATTGTGGACTGCACCAAGCATGCTTTTCAACAGGATTTATCTATCAAATGGATCCAAGTGAGCGACCATATTTTACTTTTCTCACACCTTACATCAACGGTCCCTGCACCCCAGTGTCTTCCTGAACGTTTACGCTCGATTTTTTTAAAAATTTTATACTGATGTAATTTATCGAAGTATTCATCTAGGCAGACGTTCGTAGATGACCCAGACATATTTTGATTTCATCATATTCACCCCAGCCATCCTATGAGACGTGTCAAGTTTTTATCCCGTGATAAATCATTGTTCATTGATTAGGCTATTGTCGAATTGGACCGATAGAAGCTGTTGATCAAATGCAAGGCTTACCTGCCAATGGGCCACGGGAAATGCATCCAAAACAGGCGGTTTTTTGCTGTTGCACATGATCAGGGTCTAGCAGTCATTCACCAGTAAGTGCCACTTCTTAGTTGCCAACAACGGCACCCTGTATGAATTTTGTGACTGGATAGTGCACATCCTTATGTTACCTCCACAGATACATCAATCACATGGACTCTGGAAGATACCATTTCATTTAGAAGCCGAGGTGAAGAAACAGGTGCAAGGAAGGTTGGATGCGGATGCGATTGAAAAGTCACACAATTCCACCAACTTTTTGGTAAAGGAGTCCTGTTGGAAGGTTAAATGAAATGTTCATGGGTCGTTTCACCCCAGTTTCATTGGTTACAGATATCCTTGATAGATCACGGAAGTAGAGAATAATCACTGCATTGAATCCAATATTTGTATATTGACAACTGGCAAAAAGAATTCTGTTATACACAGCGAATGTCCATTTCTTATTCGAAGTGAGCCCTACCGACAGGTGGACGGTGTTGCAATGGGAAGTCCACGCTAGCAGACATCTTCATGTCAATGGTTGAAGCACGTTGTGACTCACACCTCGATCAAATGTGTCTTTACAAGCGATACGTTGACGATACGCTAGTGATGGCCCCCAACATCTCGAGGCGATGAACGGTGCACACCCGAACGCTCATTTTACATTTGAGTTAAAGAACAACAATTATCTGCCTTTTTAGATGTACTTTTGATTAGAACTGATGACGGCTTGATACGACGTTCTGTTTACCGAAAACCCACTACAGCAACTTCACGCTGGTCCGGTACAAACGTTGCCTAGTCAAAACGCTGTTCCAACGAGCTCGTAAAATATGCAGTCCTGAATGTGTGGAAGCTGAATTGCAGTTCATCACACAGACGCAGGAGGCAAATGGTTACCCGACAACATTTAGTAAGTTTCACGGTCGCGCGACGGAAGCGAACAAACAAAGCCCTCTACAGTGTCCGTCTGTCTCCATTGTGGCTACGCAACTCGAGCGACATATTGTCACAGCAATTCGACGTACATTCAGTGCTGCAAAACTGTGCCCAATTTGGACAACTACTAAGTTACTAATGCCTCCGGTTAAGCTTACGCATTCAGTTTCCGCCACAACACATTGCGTTTAGAACTTTGTCTGTAACTGTGGAAGCAGTTACATCTACAGTACAACCGATGCCTGTGCAAGCGGATCGTTGAGCACATCCCGAAATGGGTTGCTACAAGTGCGGCAAAACAATAGCCGGGACAAGAGTCAAGATCCAAATTGCCGGCCTCTTCGATGGCCAGACAGCTACTCGAAACGGGGCACCAAATTGATTCTAACTTGGCGTTTATGGTTATCTACCGTAATAAAAACGCCAAGATACTCAGGCTCGCTGAGGCTGTGGTAATTAATCACAGCCGTCCGGACCTATCTGTGCAAAAACATTTGACTGTCACTCTCAAGCTTCCTTGAGGATAGTGATACTTGTCACAAACGTTGTGATTCTGTTGTAGTTTCTACTCTTAAGTTTCTTCCATTCCCATTCCGACATCAGTTAAGTCATTGATTTCCCCTTTCGGGATCGTTAAATGTCGTTAGTTTCCATGTGCTCAGAAAGCACGAAATGGTATCATCGTGGAACATCCGTCTTCTCCTCGTACTATTTAGATTAAAATGAATTGTATCTACGTAACTTAATTAATGCAGTGAACTTGCTTCAAAAACGCTCACCTATATGTGCCACCCTCTTCACACTGCACATACCAATTGCTTATCTACCTCGTCAACCAGACGAAAGTACAGAGCGATATTTGCCCGCACGAGCGTTTATACTTTGTCAATCATTCCAAATATAGTCAGATTTCTAGTTGACCAAAACGCTATCGGTTAAGAACTGGCCGGTAAAATCTGCCAGTGAGGTTATGCTTTTATTCAGCCTTTGCTGTCGTTCTGTCCATTCTGAATTACTTTTTCGACATCTCAATAGTATAGGTGTCAAGGCTGAAGATTCACCCGCCATGGGTGCATAAAATTGCAATCTTGACTTAACTTGAAGACCGTACGAAACCGCTTTTGCCGTATGTGAATTTCAACTCTGCTCAAAAGTACTATGCAGAAATCGCCAAAGAACGTCCACATGTCTTTCAGGCGCATTATGAGGTGGTCAACCGGTAGAGCACGATGTATACAGTCACTCGGTAGAAGATTCACGGCAGCGTCATGCTAGCGAGCGGAGGAGTGGCAAGAACTAGAGAGGGACCACTTCGTGTAGGGAGGAGTACTCTTGTATGTCTGATGGACAGTGTAAAAGCACTTGGAAGGAGATGGGTGTAGGGCACCAAGTTCTTACCACAACATCAGTATCCAATGTTGTGGGCGTAGCTGGTAAATCGTAATGCAACGTGCCAGCCATGGACCAAGGGAGCATCATAACGCAAGGAGAGGGCCTGGAAACCACCGATGCCTGTGTGTGTGTCAGGAGAAAATGCTTGACGACGTCCACGAGCAACCTCGTACACCATGCGACATTTAGGAAGACGCTCGTCGATAATTGGACTTCAGTGGTAGAATATTCTTATTTTGCCCATTGGGTCGGTACATCACACAATAAACACCCGCAATGTGCAAATTTCTCCCAACAACAGGTACGCGAGCAAAATAGCTCCCAAGAGTTCCTTTGGCTTTGCACTGCGTGCTCGACAATCCCTTCCGTTAAGTCTATGATTAGCATGGTCCAGAAATGCGACCGGTTAACTGCAGAAATCGAGCAGCGGATGAACAATAAGACTACTTCATTGGAAGCCAGTCTGCACCAGGAAGGCGTAATGACCTCCAAACGACGGAATGCTACACACTGCTTCTCCCGAACCGCATTCAGCCAGGTCCCCATCTACGTTGTTTTCTCCAACTTTGGCAGAACGCCAGGCGAAAATCAACCATAACTACTGGAATTAAGCAGTACTCATGACAACGGAAATCAGGCCCTACCGGAAACGTTTGGTTAATCAAATTCCACCATACCTGACATCTTCCTTTAAGAAGGACGAAACAGCCGAACACCAACCCTCGGCATATGCAGCTCAAAGGTCCCTTGTCGTGCCAAAATCCCCGTGGACATCAGTCCCCGTGGTCAGGCAGAGCTCACTGCGAGGGTCAGACGGGAATCCGCCATTGCTGTCTCTTCCGTAGTAAATACCGTCAACGCGAATAGAGAAACAGTAGACCATTATCAACTGACATAAAGCTAGAACGAACCATGACCTGGTCACGAAGCCTGAAAAATTGGGATCCAAACCATAACTCCCTGACTGTTGTGTGCCCAAATGTTCTCGAATATAACACCCTCACATTACGGGGTAAGTTGTCTGACAACCAAGACCAGTGGAACTCCTTGTGCATTTTGATGAAAGTCGAAGCCAAAGTCACAAACTTAGCAAGAGTTACTCGTCACCCGAACTCTGCACACTGTAGCGAACACAGACTTGTTAGTCAAGCCAAGTCAAAATTGCGCTTTCATTCACGCATGACGGGTGAATTTTCAGGCGTGACACACAAGCTATCGACACAGCAACCAAAGTAATTTGAGGCATTGCGTTCCCTGTATCATTCGAAACAACACAATGAGAAGGAATATTGCAAGATGATATCATTTCGTGCTCTCTGATCACATGAAAACCAGAAACGATATCAAGCAATCACTGATGAACGGGAATAAAATTTTGTATGAATAGACACATACCATCATAGACCACAGCAGAATCTCAGGTTGTGAAACAAGTGTTACGGTTCCTACGGAAGCTGGAGCGTGACAATAGGCGGTTTTTGCGCACAAAGGTCAGGGCGATTTCCATTAACGTCTACGCCTCAGCGAGCTTGAGTAGTTTATCGTTTATATTGCGGTAGATAATCGTAAACGCCACGTCCGGGTCAACTTTACCTGTGCTCAGTAAGTGTTTAGCAATCGCTGAGATCGACATTTTGAAGCTCAACGCCTGTCCTTGTGTTTGACTTCTCTTAACGGCAACAACCCATTGCGGAATGTGCTCTCCGACCCGCTTAAGCAGACGCCGATTCGTTTTGCCGATGTAACTACTTCAGCAGCCACAGACAAATTGGTAACTGCAATGTATAGTGACGGAAATCGGCTGGATAACCTTGACCGGAGGCGTTGGTAACTTCCTGGTTATCCAAAGTTGGGCCAGTTTGGCGGTACTGAATATCAGTCGAATTACTGTGGCTACACGTCGCTCGAGTTGCTTTGTCACCACATCTCTTTTCAATAGCAACTGGAGATGAGCAGGCATTTCTGACATGGTAAACGGCTTCTATTTGTTCCATCGGACGGCCGTGGAACGTGATAAAGGCTGCAGGGTAGCCATTTACCCGAAGTGTCTGCGTACTAAACTGCAATTCAGACTCCAAACATTCGGGGCTGCGTATTTAATGAGCTCTTTGGAACAGGGTTTTGACGAAGCAGCATTTATACTGGACTGGTGTGAAGCTACTGAAATGTTCGTATAGTCCCCTTCAAGTGGCTTTTCGGTAGACAGATCGCCATATCGATCCAAAAAGGCAAGACAGTTGTTATTCAGTAGTTCACGTGGAAGTACGTTGTACATCGCCTCGAGAAGGGAGTTGGCGGTATTGATGTTTGGAACGATTACCAACGTGTCATCAATCTACTGCTTGTAAAGGCAAATCTAGTCAAGGTGTAGTTCACAACGTGATTGAAAAGCGACAGAAAACAATGAAAGAAAAAGCCCCATGAAAAACACAACTTCATTGACAGGATTTGCCGGCCAGTAACAGACATTAGAATCCGCCGTTGACGTAGTAAATGTTTTACTCTCTATTTGTGCGCTATAACACGGATCCTGTGGGACCAGCATCTATTCTGATGTATCTTGGAGCACGCGACAATCGAAAAGAAACATCTCGGAGGGTAGCAGAATGCATGATAGCCTAGACACTATCTTCATCCATGATATGCCACAGCTTCCGTCTCACGATAGTCAAGAGATCTTAAATCACGATTCGGACCAGTAGCGGTTAGTTCGGGAAATAAATTTCTTGAATAACATCGCACGATCGCTTAAAAGGCTGTTTCTCACCCAATTATATAGAAGGCGGACCAAGGATCCTAAAACACGTGCTTCAGTGAGAGTAAACAGCAAGGGAAATCTTAGAACGTTGGCGGAGAAAACGGAAATGCCTTTTATCTGAACTCTGGTTAAAAGCTGCAGCAGTCTTGCAAAGACAAGATATAACTTTACTTGTACAAGCAAAATTACCGGTGATTACCCAGGCGCTTCACTTTACCGGTCGGTCATGCGATTATGTTGTATGTCCGGACGCGGAATGTACCTAGGCCAAAGTAAGCTGCGGCCGATGTCATTTTCCCATCACAAAAGCGAACAGCGGTCGACTTCACATTGGACATCCTTGTCAGTCGCAGGGATGACTGACAAATTAAGAGGTCCGTCTACTGAAAAGCTACATGGTCCAATCAATACCTGCATTTCACCAGCGCGGTATAAACGGACACTTGTGAAAACTAGGCGGATTTGCTCGGCGGATTGTCTGACCGATGAGCTAGAGTTAATTACAACCACGCTCAGGGCGAATGGTTATCCTTGCCGATTCATAGTGAAACACAATCAACAGCTGGACCCAAAGGACTTAGTGCATACAGCAGCTAAGACAAAGGTCTATATCGAGTTGCTTTCCAAAGTGACTTCCCTACACTGATGACCATTAAACGCTTAATTGCTACTACACAGAGAAGTTGCCATGCTGCTGAAGTTGTGGTCTTTAATCGAACTCCCAATGTACCTGTTCCGCTGACGAAGGAAGCTCAGCCGATTGGGGCCAATTCACACTGCATATACCAATGCGTGTCTGACTACGGATCCAGTTACACAGGCAGAACTAGTCGGTCTTTAACTTCCACAATAAAGGAACATGTGCCGAGGTGAATTCAACGTAAATTAATCAACATCCCTACCCCCTTGAATATTCGTGCTCGCGCAGGCCGCCAGCTTCCTCAATAGGTAGACACCTACTTGCCACACGACACCGGATACAGCTCGGAGTAGCGTTCACAATCGTGTTACGTCACCCTAATCCTCGCTTTCTCCGTTTCGCCGAGGCTGCGGTAATAAGCCGGATGAAGCCAGTCCTGTGTTCCCAAACAAATATTTGTGATTTTAAGACTGCCATGGACATGAGGGTGGAACTTCCGTCATTCGTTTTACACCTCATGCTTGTTTGGTCACACCCGCGCTTATTTATACAGTTGCATATCGGTTATAGTTAATGATCCTGACGAGACAATACGAAATGATTGCATCTACCAGCTTTCGTCTTCTTACGCCACTGTTCAAATTGCTAAAGGGAAGTATTTGCTTTGAAATACCCCACATTGGTCGGCATTATCCCTCATCTAATTCCCATAACCGTCTGTGAGCTCCTGAATACCGAGGAACTATCCTGCTCTTATAAAAATACTCAAGGTTTTTGAATAAGTTAGCTGAACTGAAAGCGCCAAGTTTCTAAGCCATACGATATTATCAGTATAAAAGATACGTGGTTAACTCTGGAAAGACGGATGCTGGAGTTGCGCTATCGGACATGTTGTTCATCCGAAACGAGAGAGTCACAAAAAGGGAGGGTTAATTCTGTATTGCCGAAGCGACCAACAGTAACAGTTTCCTGACTCCTGTTGATAGCACTAGCAGTTAACAGAAGCGCTTGCCTTATAGCTTCGGCGTACCGCCCCCCAAACCCTACAACTGAAATGGACACTCACCTTGCGACGAAATCTAAAGTGAAAGCACAATCACATCGTTATCATTGGGGAATTCAACTTATATTGTGTAGAAACCGCTGCTAAGATGGGAGAACAATTCGGAGATGACCTACAAGAGCTCGTAACCAGTGTTCCAATTTACAAACACGTCAGCATACCCCTTTTGTATCATAATATGTAATGTGCCATATTCGTTGAATCATGTATTCATCAAGGAGGACAATATGATTGACGCATTGGTTGTAGACTGCCCGTTTAGTTGTGCGGATCATGCAGTCATCAGTATTAAATGCATCCGTCATGCGGAATATCACCATGATAACTGAACTGATGCCCCCCCCCCGCACGCCACGATCGTTTAGTCCAGATTGTCAATGCTACAACCTCGTCGTTCCTCGCCCAAGGCCCCACGGAAGTCGCCTGGCTCGGGTTCGTCGAAAAATTGAAGCAACCAGTTATGAGTGCTGCAGGCAAATGAGTTTCCAGTGGGCCTAAAACTGCTTTTATCACGAGGAAAGCAGAGCTCGAACTGGATGTTAGGACGCAACACAGCATGTTGGGCGTATCGATTAGCTCCAACGCCAGAAAGATGAAACAACTACGTAGCCCGACGCAACCGCTGCACTCAACTGCACAGAGAAGGCAAAGCCGCATATCAGCAGGGTATGACAAAAACCTTCAGCGCTGACGCAAACTGCTGTACAAGCATGTCATTGGCATTCGTAAAATGAGGCAGGAAATTCGTCCCCACAGAACGGCGGTCGACCCAAATAAAACAGCCATAGAGACAGCAAAAGCGCTACGGACGTAATATGTCCCCAAATTTCAGAAGGCATTACCCTCCGGAGATCTTCAGACTCTTGTTGCTCCGCAGCACGGACTAAGCTAAAGCTATTTTACTACGGATGTTGTATTGCAGTATCTGCCGTCTTTACGCAACCACAGCTTCTTGGGTGTCGATACCATTCGTCCAGTGGCACTGGAAGTAGTAGCACGCCAACTGGCAGAACATTTAGCTCAGTTTTCCCAGCGCTGCTTAGACCAGAACAAGGTTCATACTATCTGGAACCTTGGAATAATAACTTCGATCCACAGAATTGAACCAAACTATCGCCCATTATCTCTCCTCCGTGTACTCTCCAAGGTCATGGCATGTATCACTGCCGATACATTGGTGTGTTATCTGGAAAATTGTAATACCATTACGCCCGAGCAGCACGACTTCCTCCGACAGCGATCGTGCACAACGAATTGACTAATCGCACGGAGTAGTGGGACTGAGTCGGCTGAAGCTACAGAAGAGGTAAATGTAATCCACCTGGATTTTTCGGAGGCATTCGATACTCTAGACCATCGGATACGCCTTTGCAAGCTCCAGTATTGCAGGATCGAAGACCATCTTCTACGCTGGATAGCCAACTTTCTCCTTCAACAATAACTGGCGGTCACAGTTCGGAGCTATATATCGGACCCCATACAAGTGGAATGCGGTGTTTATTAACAACCTCGCGCAGACAATCGCTTCCAACTTCGTACTGTTTACCGACGACATCAACGTTTGGCACAAGATTTAGGTGAATGCTGACCAGCATCTGCTTCAAGGTGACTTGGATGGTTGGTCTATCAAACAGGTAGTGTCTTTCAACTTGGGTGAATGCGAGGTACTCTGCGTACGACAGCAGTAAAACTACTCCTACCGACTCGGAATTAATCTACAGCAGCAATCGTCCGTCGAACGTGCTTTGAGTGTGTTGCTTCAAGTTGCTCCAGGAAATCCGGAAATGCTTCGAAAGCCGGCGCCCAACACGGCGGGCTGTTGCAACGGGCATTCGGGCAAATAAACAGCCCTATTTTTCGACAAATGCTCAGTGCGTATCTTCACCCCCATGACGAATACCCAATTGAAGCCTGACATCCATGGCTGAAACACGACCTTAATGGACTGGAGCAACCTCAATGTCCGGTATCTGAATAAGTCATTGGCATGCATAATCTTTCATACAAGTAGGGGCTGAAACCATTTGGGTACTTCAGCGGACAGTATCGCTGGTTACCAGGAGATCTGATAATGGCATAATTTATTATTCACAATGTACATCATGTGTGCTGCTGCTTGCTGCCACTCAGCGGCAATACAAACCTGGGAGTTAACTCGTAGAAAGTCGCGGAGCAGCCGGGGAAATTTCTTTTCAATTCGTGTATGTCACCCGTGGAATACTCAGTCTGACTCGACAGGAACACTATTTATTTGTCGGTTGGATGACGCCTTCATCCACTAACACTGTTACTTAGCACTCTCGCCATCCTACTCATGCGATACATCCAGGATTTCATTGGTGTGACTTATGAGTGCTGTGAAAAAGCACAGGTTGCTGGACTACACAACGGAGCCAACTATAAGTCCTTCATTTATATTTAAAGTGGTAACTGTTTGGTTATTATTTTTTCCTAACTCCGAAACTACCAAACGGGACTTATAAAGCGTCGTTTCTTAACCTGTGTAAATTCATTGTTCATTGCTCAACACGGCCTTGTCTTTAGACAAGCCCAGGTTACGTACCAAGTCATTCAACTCTGCTCGTTCAGTAGCGTATGGGTTGACAACATCAGCTTCCAAGTTTTCACAGATGTCAGAATCAGGTGAGGTTGACGATGTGGAACCACTACTCATCCTCAGTGACGTTCACTAGAGGCACTGCAACAGGTAAGGTACAATTATGTAGAACAGGACGAATAGCTGATGGAAGATCAGCGTAATGCATTTTGTTCTTGTTTCGGTTGAAGAGTCCAATGACACTATTTATGCCTAAGTAGCAGTCTGTCGTGTGATCCTTCGGCTCCCCCCCCCCACATCATGGGGATTGTGAAGGCATCTTGCCTTTGCCCTTGAGTCACTGAGTCCGATGAAGATTGCGCGACACACAAACAATATGTAACGCCCACTTCTTGTCATAATCACGGAATTTCAACAGAAAGATGCGTGGTAGGAAGGCTTCAGTAGTGAAAAAATGGGTCTGCACTGCGACTTTGTAGTAAACTGTCCACAGACGTACGAAAATGATCGTGATCATTGACACAGCAGCGTCTTTGAGCCATGAGCAAGATATCAATTAAGGAAACACAGCTCTCAACCCACTCTCAGTATCAATTGGTTACAGGGAACCAGTGGACTAACAACAGGCAAGCATTCACTGCATGGAACAAACTGCTTAGCTGAAATGAAAAACTGAACGTAAACGAAAATCGAACGTGATGATGACATTTGGATTGCATGTTCGTAATCAGCCCACTTGGTACTACTAGAACCACCCTATCAAATTTATGTTCTAAAAATAAGGTTGAACAGTGTATATCGTAATGAAAGAACTCCACAACGACGTTTAGTGAAACGTCAACTACGGAAATTATCAAACCCACAAGTAAGGTACATAACACAGTAGAGAGGAGCACTGGGAATTTCCTACAAGGAAAAACCTCGCAAGCAAATCGAGTGGTACTGCACAAAGGGTGTATAAGGGTGTTCTTCCAACATGTCCACATTTAGTTCATTGCCGGTGCATTTTCCGACCACCGAAGTATGAGTCTGAATACGGAGCTCTGTTGCGAGATTTTGCCTTAGCGGTGAGTGCATTGTCCACCCGAAATGAGATCGACTAGTTTAATGTCGTGATCATTAGGAAAGGTTTACGAGCGACGCCTTGGAGGTTAATTGCCGAAACAGTTGCAATCTTCCAAGCCACTATCTGCAGAAATTAAGAGGGGGTGGAATTCTCGACTTGTCAGCTAGGAATCTTAATAAGACCAATCAAGCAAACGTCCCAACATGGGTCACGTCGGATAGACACGACCACATTTTGCAAGGCGACGGACGATGAAACCACTGCAATTGTTAAAATCTGACTGGACTACTTGAGATGAAGGATTCGGTGGAGAGTCAACTGAACAAATTTAGTCTTCTCAGTGTTACACGACATGTATTCCGCAAGGAATTTTCAGGTTTTCTTTGGTTTGTGGCTCGTAAAACCTGGGTCGAGGCGGTAGGCAGTGGTCAGGTTGTCGCGTGTTATTCATGGACTTTTCGGAAGCCTTTGACACTGTTAATCATCTTAGATTCACACTAAAGTTAAGATCTTACGCGATCTCTACTCGCGCCCTTAAATATGCGTCTGTTTTAATGGAGGTGAAAGAACAGTGTGTACGCGTGGAGCGTAGCCTTCCGCTTTGGCAAGCTGTCCTTAGTGGCGTCCCGCGGGGCTCGTTATTAGGGCCATTGTTGTTCGCGATCTATTTAAACGACACGTCCGGGGAACTAGGAATGTCATCATAATGTTTGCTGGTGACCTTAACCCCTGGAATATTGTGAATATCCCGTGGGGGCCTGATGCAATTCATGATGCCTTGGTTAGACTCTGGGAATGGTCTGTCTTACTGGTTATGCCCATAAATCGGGCCAAGTGCTCTGTTCTCAGAATCAGAGCAGTTAGTCTCCCCTCCCCCGATACGTTGTCAGCGGTGGTGAATTACCTGTTGTTACACAGCAAGTTGATTTAGGTGTCTCCACTCATCAGCTCTTCATGCTGGCGACAATTGGAAGAAGGCTACTTGTAGAGGGTTTCGTATAATGAATGTTATTTATCCGCCGCTCTTTCGGAAAACTAACGGCCAGCATGTTTGTGAAGCTATTTTCGGCATTCGTGCCACCCAGCTTGGAAAATTGTATCCAGGCTTGGAGAGGGTGTTACAAATGGGTACTAGGTTAATGCAGGGTCTACGAGGGCAGATGTGCCACGAGCGATTGCTTAGTTCGGGGAGGTACTCCACGCACTACCGAAGGATACCAGTTGTCATATTTCGTAGCGTAAGATCGGTCTGAACTTTCAGGACTATTTAGTCCCGCCAACTTATGTAATCCGCGGTCAACCGTTAAAGCTGCATGAACTACTGTCTGATCGGATCAGGACGGAAAATCGTCTATCACGCCAAGTTATAGAGCACCGGAATTCGCTTCCGGACCACGTGGTTAGGGAACCTACGGTTAATGGTTTTGCGCGCCTACTCGATGCTCTTGCGTGGCAACACCAAACATTTCCTATTTCATAACTGACCCACATTCAATCTTCTGTTCTTTTTTACTGACAGATAGCTTGTTATTCTACCTGTTTAGCTCGTTCCGCTTTCTCTTCTTGCTCTCTGATTTTACTCCTTTCTCCTTCTTACGTCACTTGGCGGGCCCAGCAGGGACTGCTAGGGCAGGATACATGGGCAATAATGATTTGGATATGGTATGATCCGGTCTTTGTTTTAGATCCGTCTGTAGTTCAAAGTCCTATTGTTCAAGGCTCACTTGAAGTTGAACTTGTCTGTAAGAGCATCTTGACTCAGATCGCAGTTGTCAAGCTTATCTTCCTCGATCGCCATAAAATCTCACACCAACTTATCCACCTGACCTGGCAAAAATTATTCTGTCCGAAGCGAAATTTTTTCAAATAAATACAACAAAGATTTGTCCGCAACTCTCTCTAAAACCATGACTTACCAATCGGTTCCAAGTACACTCGATATGTGCCAGTCTTTACTGCAGGTCAGCGGTAATATCAACATGGAAAGCCACTCACTAAAATTGTTGGAGCTGAAATGCAGCCTGGAATTCTGCCGAATTTTTTCCTTTGTTCGTATATACTATCCTAGGAACGCGCTTACTTTATCAGTCGTTTTCGCACCAACATTAGCCATGTTTGGATGATGCGATTAGTGACGTACATTTCATCACCAAGCTTAAAAGTTCAGTTCCACTTCCAGGACAGAGAGAGGCCTCAATAGGTCTACCATACTTGTGATGTGGAAACAAATCGAGAGCACCTTCACATGACTATCTAAAAATATGGGTTTAGTACTTACCTGAGGAACAAATAACTGTTTTCCTTGGTTAGAATCATGAAACAACTGCGGAGTTGCTCAGAGGGACAGGAAAAGCATGTCCATTATAAAAGGTCGTTCATTAGAAAGATCACAGTTGAAAAAATACCGACTAAATCACAAGGTGCCGGTTTTTTCTACAGTTATGATCCTTTCGTCAGACCAGAGATGAGAATCCGCTTGTGGGGTTTAGGAGATCAGGTAAATTTAATGTCGGTTGAAGCACACTTAATCGTCTATTACTACTTTGGGTTCAACACTGAAATTGGACTGTAATCGAACTGTAACCAACCGCCAACTACCTGCTAAAACCAGCCACCGCAGAATTTCTTTTCGCCTACTGAATAATACTGTTGGCTCTAAGACAGTGCACCGAACAGACGCCGACCAACGGAATTTGGTCCACTGACAATAATCTGACAACCAGTGGGTCAGAATTACTTTATCACTGTCTACTCTCAGTCAGTAGGCTTTGGCCATGCTGGATAAGCACCAGGCACCGGTGTTCCGACCTTCTAGGTCTCGGCAGTGGTGCGCCTTCCAGCGGAGCCCTGTCTGGTTCCGCCCCCATGACTTCCGGATGCCAGCAGCTAGTGCAACTGCACCATGGGTGACAGCGGTGGACGTGCATGATTACCATTTGACTATGATATGGCCCGGCTCATCTTCCACTGCCATGCCAGTTACGAACTTTGTAGAGGACATCAGCTAACCCCACGAGCTAGGACTTTCTGCATAGTGCCTTGGTACGACACAAGGATGCAGAAGCTCTACGGACGGAGTTTAGAGTACTGATGAGTTGCGGGGATTCGGCATGATTAGATAGTGCATCATGGTCATTCTCAGTCAGCAAGCTTTTGCTAGTCTGGGTAAGTATCAGATACCGGTGGTTCGACATTCTGGGTCTCGTCAATGGTGTGCCTTCCAGCGGATTCCATCGCAGCGAAGTGGCACTAGCTGCTGGCATCCGGAAGGCGCACCACTGCCTAGACCCAGAATGTCGAATCATCGGTGTCTGGTGCTTTTCCAGACTAACTAAAGCCTGCTAACTGAGAGTGGACCGTGAGGTACTATCTCTAATCGTACACACTCCCCACTTCTCATTAGTAAAATAGTGGGGCAGATACAAACAGCATCAAAGATGAAGCACTAGAAGCAAGTTTAAGAGCCAAAAAGTCCATCAACTATATTCAGGTCATCCAACTTATTGGTAGATGTTTTTGATCGTTATAGATGATCCCTAGCTCTTCAGTTCTCAACTGTAAGATCCAATGCACCAGTGATTCTGTGGCTGAAACTCAGTTTATGCAAAAAGGCTGAGTTTATGACTAGCCGGTTCTTGCCTTGTTAAGGTCACGTTTGTTTCTGGTGTTTATTAATGACCTTGCACAGGAAATCGCTTCAAACTTCCTAATGTTTGCCGACGATATCAAGATCTGGCGCAGGATCCAGGCGAACGCCGACCAACATGTGCTCCAAAGTGACTTAGATACAGTGTATCAATGGTCGAGCCAAAACGTATTGCATTTCAACGTCAGTAAATGCAAGGTGCTTTCCATCCGACATCAAAGCAGCTACTCATACCGACTCGGAACGGGTGTACTGCAACAATCAACTCTCGAAAGTGACTTAGGTGTCCTGGTTCAAGATGACTTGGGCTGCTCTAGTCAATCCGAAAAGGCCTCGAAGACCGGGAACCAACACGTGGGGCTGTTGAGGTGGGCGTTTGGACAAATAAACAGCTCCATATTTCGACAAATGCTTAGTGCGTATGTTCGCCCCCATGTCGAATACGCAATTCAAGCCTGGCATCCATGGCTGAAACACGACCTTAATGCAGTGGAGCAGCCACAACGCCGGGCATCTAAGAACGTAATTGGAATGCGCAATCGGTCCTACCAGGAGAGGCTGCGACGACTAGGATTGTTCAGTGGAAGCTATCGCAGGCTACGAGGCGACCTGATTATGACATACTTGATTCTGCGAGACCCACATCATGTGTGCCGCCCTTTACTGCAACTCAGCAGCAATACAAACCTGAGGGGCCACTCATTAAAACTCGCAGAACAATACAGTCGTCTGGAGTGCCGCAGAAATTTCTTTTCCATCCTTGTCTGTCACCCGTGGAATGCTCTCCCAGAATCGGTTGTCTCTGCACCGACACTAACAATATTTAAATGACGGTTGGACGATGAACTCATCCACTTACACTTTGTTACTTAGCACTATGTCTCCATCCTACACCTGGAGTTTACCCTGGAATTATTTGTTGTTAACTGTGGGTGTTGTGAATCTAAGAGGATCGCAGGACTGCAGCGAAGCAAACGATAAGTCCTTATTTTCGTATTTAATGTATTAACTATTTTACTATCCTTTTCATCATAATTGTTATGTTGATATTCCCATCAACTATCCAACGGGGCTTGTAAAGCAACGCTTCTTAACCCGTATAAATTCATTGTTCATTGGTCGCTCGAAATTTAAATCGAACGGCCATGAAAAAAGATTTCTTTTGTACAAATACAATGCTTTCACGTATTGCATGTAAACGTCTACTGAAAATGCCCGCAACATCTGACTTCGAGGCATCGTTTTACATACCGTTCATTCTTGCTGTCTTAAGTTTAACACTTGGTATGACACATGAAATGTGAGACTCAGGGGATGTTGACCTGGTATCAATCCAGGGGCGGTTGTTTTCTAAGCCAAACATGATTCTTGTCAGTGCCAGCTTACAAACTGGTCTGAATCTCGTTTCTCCGTTACTAGACGTCCGAAAACTAAGCACAATTCCCTCACTCTACATAAAGGGATCCCTTGCAAGTACTTACTAGCTGCTTGCTCTCAGATTCATGTCAACAATAAAATGTTCGCTTTCCTTCATCCTTGTGGCTAATGGGTGGATGGTAGTTCGCCATAAAGTAAATTGGTTGTTTAATGCAATCGGACTATTTACAATTCAGACGTTTCCCTTTCCCCCGTGTTTCAGTTGATCAACTCGTCACTGAAGCAACCATACACAACTAATCAAACTATTGCTTTAGAAGCTGACCCCAAAGTGATGCAGCTAACTACCAATAGTGGAAGTAGGTTCCCAACTTCTCTGTCATTCTGACAGCGGATCCGTACACCTACGGAATATCAATGAGTGGTTTGCTCCAAACCAACCGCAAACCCAATACCGGTTGTAAACTCCAGTGGCAAGTAAATGGGAGCTACGATTGATTTGCATTCAACACATTCTTTAGACATCCAAATAAATAATGGAAAGCTAATGGAAACATGTGTACATGACAACGCGCACGTGGTGGTGAGTGGATGTTTTTCGTTTCATGGTGGAAGTGATCTTCGTGCTCAGTATCATCAACATGACAAATGTACTCCTAGTGGTCGCAGTCCAAGCAGCAGGTATGGCATATACAATCAGAAGAGTGGATACGGCAGTTCGCTGTCGGAGATTTTGCTTCATTAGACGATCCATGGTTGAAGGTATAGGGTTATATTATAGATGAGGTTTGTCGCTCACTATTCCCTAATGGCAAACCACATTACTAAATCCTATTGCTTAATAGTAATAGTAAAATCGCATGGCACGGTCGCGAGTTGTGTAGGCGTCGACTGCATTGACACTTTTAACTATATGCAGTCAAGACCATAAGTAGATGCATATGGCCAACCATAAGATGTACCAATCGATAAACTTAAACAGCAGCAAACGTCATCCCATTCCGGTATCGAAGTTTTTTTAATTACTACCTGTCTGGCAGCATGGAATCTATAGTTGACCATAACCGAGCAGTTTTTACTGTTACTATTACTTGAATGAAGTTGTGGACCTTGTGGTTACCGACTACCCGTCACAAAGGGACTTACTTACGATAAATGAATTTTGACAAAGGAGACCATCAACTTAATTGCCAACCACAATTTGACAGGCTACCTCCGGGCTGTAATTGGTAAGGAAGACCAGTCAAGCGGTGCACGGGCTATATGAATGAAGGTAAGTTGGTGGGACCTATGGTCAACTTTGAGAGTTGCATAATTTTGTGGCTTCTCGGTCAGCGTTTGATTCACCTGCACATCGACCTTTCGTCGATATCCCAGTTCATCCTGGTCAGATGGAGCATAGGAGCAGCGTAGAGGCTGCAAATCCGCAACCTGCTGTTTTTGATTCGTCCAGCGCTGACTAGGTTTCTACATTAGTAATTGAACGCCTGCGTCTAAACTTTGGTTGGACGGGACTCTCCACGATTCATCTCATGCGCACGGCATCTTTGTCGCTAATGACCTTGTTGATGTCCGGTGAATCAGAACGGGATGCATTAGTGCGCAGAATAGAACACTCATACTGTCGACAGAAAGTAGCGTCTTAGTAGGGTCCAGAGAGGCCAGTTCGTAGCTCCATTGCACTTTAAGCCAGTGGTTTTCGACCTAGGAGTAATTGCCCACACAAGAATAAAAGGGAACTTTCCGGGGGTGTAGGGCGGGTTAAATACAAGTACGATGACTGGGTCATCAATCCGTCGCCAAACAAAATTAATACAAAATCTTATGTGTCAAAATATCTGGCTAGCTTCCTGATCACTATTGATTAACCATCAGTGACTAAACATGAAAGAGTGATCGGTGAATTAGATAGATTTCGGTGATAAATTTTATTATCTACAGTACGTTTGCCGGTTCGAATTACAGTGTTGAGTGAACCCTAAAGTGGGAGCATAGGTCAGCCGACCAGGTGAAGGAGCGAGCGAATCTTTACAATTAACGTTCAGGTCGTATCAATAGAGTACGCGTTTTATCCTTTCGGGAATCGTCAGCAGTGCGGTTTCCATCGGACCCTGGTGGGACTTGAGTCCGCAACTCGGCTGTTGCCAGTCCGTGTTTGAGACAACTGAGTTACGGTGGACGGCAAGGAACATCATAAATAAGTAACCATTTCTACCTATACCATTTAACTCCCCATACTGCTCTTCTGTAATCAATACGCAGACCAAACTGCCTATTATGCCATAAGTTAATTCGTGGCTTAAGTTTGGTAAGCTCGTCGCTTGGTGTGGGGGCTACGCCGTCCTCTGCACAACAGTAACGTGTAAGTCATTGGATACTGAGCGACGCTATATCACATCTAGCAACTTATGTATGATGGTCGTTGCCGTCCCCCATAGCTCAGTGGTCGCAACCACGGACTGGTAACAGTCGAGTTGCGGGTTCGAACACTACCAAGGGTCCGATGGAATGTGCACTGCCGCTGATTCCCGAAAAGATGAAATGCGCGTACAGTGCTTTTTCGGGCGTGTGACGGCTGTCTGAGTGCGCCTAGATGTGATGAATTTCTTCCTATAACATTCAACTCTCCCTACTACTCTTCTGCAATCAGTACACAGACCAAACTGCTTATAATGCCATGAGTTAATTGGCGGCCTAAGTTGGTTAAGCTCGTCGCTTGGTGAGGGAGCTACCCTGTCCTCTGCACGGCAGTAACGTGTAAGTCAGTGGATAGTGAGCGGCGCTATATCACATCGAGTAACTTATTCACGATGGTCGTTGCCGTCCCCCGTAGCTCAGTGGGCTCAACCACGGACTGGCAACAGTCGAGTTGCGTGTTCGAGCCGAACCAGGGCCCGATGAAATGCGCACTGCTGACGATTCCCGAAAAGATGAAATGCGCGTACAGTGCTTCTCCGGGCGTGTAATGGCTGTCTCAGTGAGTCTAGATGTGACGAATTTCTACCTATACCATTCAACTCTCCCCTACTACTTCTCTGTAAATAAAAAGTGCTCCAAATAGGTGCATTAGTTAGTTGAATGACAACATTTAATTAATACTCGTCTTAATAAAAACCCTCTCGTTGACACTGGTCTCAGTTGGTGCATCCCGACTGCCTGACTGAGGTCCTAAGGACGATGAACACATTTGGTTGGACACACTTGCTGATATGTCGAAGAGCCGGCCAAATGGCGTTGTGTTGTGTGTTTCTTTGCCTTTCCCTCTCCCTCTAAGTTCCCCCTCCAATCCAGATATCATGAAAAACGCAGAAGGTACTAGTTAGCATCCTATTTTGTGGGGTAATCTGCGTACATTGTAGTGTACTTTTTAGTCTCTTATCTTTTTGTGTTGCGGCACATTAGCTGAGATGTGTTTCTTACCCTCAGCTAACGTGTACTGATGATGAGGATGATTCATTTTCCGTGATTTAATGCAATAATGGAATGGTCAACAGGTAAGTAGCATTTTATTTTTCGGTAATTATTGGTTGCGAATTCGCTTTGGGGGCAAAAACCTCGCAAAGAATAAGAACTACTGCTCTAAGCGGAGGTGGGGATTCAAGGCTACAACCTATTGTGGCACTGCAACAGAGGTGTATTTTTTACTACCTAAAATTCTAATAGTAGTATAAATTCATACAGCAGTGCTCTGACCGTTAATTGGTGACGCAAACAAGTCTCTTTGGAAGTTGTACACCCCAAGGCGGTTACACCCACGTGGTGGTATCGGTAATACACAGCCATGAAATGTGCTGGTTATAGGGTTATCTGTCTATTTAGTAACATGGTCGTCTCCCCAGCTCAGCTATTTTAAAGATCGTATATGGATGCCGTCATACACAGCGCAGTAGATTGCACCACGAATCCCTGGAAAAATTTGCGGTCGTTTAATCCCATCAAGTGAATATGTGTTAGATTCAAGCATCAGAATTAAATGGGCTAAGCAGTTCCAAATGTACATCACTTTATTTCTGGTACAGCTATATGCTGATGGCACTTTTATAGGCTCCAAATTTGGACAATGTTTTTATCCGTTTGCCACAACCGGAGCACATTTTTCTAGCGTGATAATTCCAAGCGTTACTCAGAACCAATCCTATTCAGTAGTTTTCAGGGGAATTAATTAAGTTCCGCAGCAGCTAGCTGTCTTGAATAACTTGCCATGTCATCTAAACATGTCACTTCCTGCACTTACTGTATGGACGGAAAGAATTACATTCGGTTGTCCGTAGGTGGTCACTTGTTGGCGCGTTTCCCAATCGACCGGGAATGAAATGCATACTGCCGAAGGGAGATCCCAGTGATAACGCCGACGTCTAGTAACAACTTCTAAGCTACTTGTAAGTTGGGTTATTTAAATCAAGAGACCATTTTCCTGTGTTTGTACTTGCTGATTTTTTCTGACGAAGACTCAACCAATCACAAGGGAGAGTACAGCGGAATCCCGCGTTCATTTTCACCACGTTATTTAAAGCAATTTGTTACACGTGTGAATAAAATCCGGTTCCAACAAGCATATGATTCATGGTGCGCTTAATGTATCGCTTGTATTTTCTTTCCAGTTCCTGGGCTACATGTAAGCACACCGAGTGCCAATGAGATTATCGAGAATTCCTATATCAGTAATGATGCGATATGGCAGACAAAAATCCATCGACTGAATCTCCCCGTTACCAATGGCAGCGTTAGAATACGATATTAACCAGAGCCATAATATGACCCTTAGGAAAAGAACCCACATCGGGATTATCTTTACTGCTCTTTCTGCCTTACAAACTCTAGCCGGAAGGCAACATTCTTTTCGCTCATCCTTATTCACTATGACTTCCCATGAACTTGCGGTTGGCCTATCTCCAACATTTAGTTATTTGTATTATGTTTTATTCCTTATCCTTTATATGCTTCCTTATTTCGTTGTTGGCCACGGGTGGGCTTCTCTTGAGGTGACGGATTACAGCTTCTAAGCTAAGTGTTATACCCATGCAAGACATTTTGCCACTGACTCAGTGGCGTATAACAAAAAAGTGCCGTACTTGAATGATCCATATGTCGGAAAGGGCTGAGGCCACATCACCCTAATGCATGCATAAAACAGCCCTTTTAAAAAACATTTGTTAAACAGGTGATGGTTTGAATGCTATTTTGCCACACCGGTTCACAGCCAGTGGGAGCATAGAAGTGGGGGAGAAATCCATCGAGGGAATACCCTGCATAGAAGCAGGTCCCCCTGGAGACGGTTCCATGAATAGCCGTATTACTTTATTTGAACTTCTGGCTAAATCTGCATCAGTTATTACCCCTAATTTCTTAATAAATCTGATACCTTCAAACTGCCAACCATTTAAAAAACCATTTTGGATCCCATATACAAAACATGCACAATTAAATATTTTATACGATCTTGTTGTACAGATTGATCAGGTCACCCATTTAGCCTGTGCCTCCCGCAATCGAGGAATAAACCGTTTATTTACTTCTTTGTAGTTACAAATGATTTTTCCTGTTTTCAGACCCAACGATCAGCGTTGCAAAGAACTGCTATGGCTCCCTAATCAGATTATCCGAGGGATGTCAATGGACTATTTTAACTTGCAGTCTGGCTACTAATATTCAGTAGATGGTAAAAGTCCCTGCTGTTGGCAGGAATACACTAAACACAGGCGTTTTCACTTTTCACACTTTAGATGTAATTTACGATATGTGACACGGAGAACTGGATACTTTCCAAAAGTGCAAATATATTGTTTCGGTGTTTGGCAAAAGAACATTTCCAAGTAATTTGCAATGCATAATAAGGACGTCAGTATAGGCAGTCCACGTTGACAAACGCAATATCCGGTATTTTTCCATTACCTACTCAACGTTATTTGCTTCCAACAGAGTCTAGGATAGGCTGATAGCGTGCCGTCGGATGCAATGCTATTCGCATCGGGTCATTTACATAGGCTTCTGCGTGCGCATCATCAAGGTACCATCGCCGACGTCCCGTTCGAGAGGGAGCAAAAGGTCTATTGTGATCCACTTTAGAAGCAAATTGATATTTTTCTTAAAAGAGCTTGGTGGTCTCATTTCATCTAACAATAGTGTAGCTTGACCACTTTTCTAGCCCTAAAGTGTGTTTGCTATGAGATGTTTGCTATTTTATGACTTCCTTAGTAAAGAAAGCTATGCTGAGGCTTGATCTTTGAACCTCTGGATCCAAGCAAATTCTCATACTCGCTGGACGCGGTGGTCTACGAAACTGAGATATCACTGCCTGCGTAGTTCAACCAAGCACGGTGGCTGTACGGTTGTGAAACCTAGCCGCTTAAAGCAGCGGACCTGAAGAGGTTAGTTACGTTCGACCACCGGTGCCTTCGTAATTTAGCTCACATTTGGTGGGAACACCGCGTGAGCAACGAGCGTGTTCGACACCTTGTTTATGGCACAGGAAAAGGAAATGAACCGCTCAGCACCGTTATTTCACGCATCAGGCTCCGATGGCTCGTCCACGTGTTACGCATGCCAGCCCACCGACTCCCGCGACGTTTGTTGTTTGCGCGGCGGGTGTGTGGATGGAAGAAGAGGAGGGGTGGCCAAGCGATGACTTAGTCCAGAGGAATGAAGACCCTCACTTCTGAGCTGGCCTCAGTTGGAGCGTCTGGGCTCCCTGGTTGGGGTCCGAAAGACGATGAACACGTTTGGTTGGACAGACTTGCTGATATGGCTAGGAGCCGACCTCAGTGGCGTTCGTGCTGTGAGTTTCTTTGTCCCACCCCATCCCTCTTAGTCTCCCCCTCCAACCACGATCTCATTCCTTAGCCTTATATAATTTTGCATAATAATTTTTTTGGGGGTGCACAGCAGTCGGCTGCTAGCTTACCGGAACGATGATAATCCGTTACCGGTAGCTCAGCCAGCTTGCACCAGTTGCTTTTTTTCTCCTTTTTTCTATGTATTGCGGCACAGTAGCTGAGGTGTTCCCCACCTCTAGCTAACGTGTATGATGATGATGGCCGCTGTGGAATTGTATCCCTAGTCAGTAATGAAATGAATCATGGGCAAAATTAGGATTGGATGCCAGCATGCAACCAAACAGTCGGAGTTCGAACTACCTTCGGATAGACTACTTTCTCGAGATTGTTTGCAATCCCGCAGAACCGTTGCAACAATGAGACGGCGGCCGGCGAACCGCGTGTTTCTTTCTGTGGCCTCGTTGAGACTCAAAGCCGGCTATCACACAAGTACGACCGAATTGTATTTTTTGGAGCACAACACACGGCCATCAAATTTGTGATTTATGCAACCTCTCTATTAGTAATATTTATGTTTGCGCATTGAGTACCGCGTCTACTGCTTCCTTAGAGGAAGCTAAATTGTTGAGGCAATAAGAATGTGGACATCTGATTGGATAACGGTCACCAGATACCCGTATCCTGTCATCTCCAGAAACGGAACATTCTGTACAGGTCTTATAATGTGCTGAGACAGATTTCGGGGTTAAATGCTTTTATTGCTACAGACAGGAGCCTTTTATTATGTGACCTATGATGTACCAATAACAAACGCCTTGGGTAACTTAAATCTGAATTTGCTGACAGTTGGGTGGTTGATCATATATGGCCAGCCTCACACACGTTGCATCCATTTTTCCAACCCCACGTAGTCTTTCCTTTCATGTAGTTGTTCGCTACTAAGTCAAGAGTCTAGGACAAATATAAAGAATAAATATTTCTACTGTGATCACTTGCCGGCCAGTTGCCTTAAGGATCACAAGCCTAGCTTGTAATTCGAGGACGCAGGTTCGAGCCTGTGTAGGCACTGGGCGACCCTCTCAGTACTCTTAGCCCACGTGCGACTAGTGGTGGTTGCGTGGCAGCGAAGCATTGCTTCTCCGTACCGGCGTACTGCTGATGCCCTTCTTCTCTCCCCTGCTGTGAACAATTTGGCGGTTCTTTCTACAGTATTTACGAAATCCAGTTACGTTAGATTTTTTGCGGGTCATTTCCATTTTGAAGTTCAGAGAATTCACTTTACTAAAAAATCATCTTAAAATGGTCACTTACCGACACTCGGTTATATACAGCCTATCTGAGCGGTGACATAACCATGGCTACTCGGGACGAGAGATTACTGCAAAATATACGCTACTAGCTTAACAACTTCTTATAATGCTTTTCCAACTTTTGAAATCATATAATGTATAACGGAAAGAGCAGGGTCGGGCATCCCAGAAAGATGAATGCAACATGGCTTTTATGTTTAAGTGACGTACTGTTAGCCACCTAGCCAGGTTGCACTTAAAGCACAGGCTGTTTTGATTCCAGAGGCTATAAATATTGGTAGAAGAGCTGTATCATAAATTGTTTAAAGTACTTTCAAATTGCACTCCATAAACGTTCACGTAAACCACCGTTGATATCAACCATTAAATCCAAGCGTCTAAATGGTGTATGACCCCTGAAGAGCAGTAAATTACTACACTCAGAAACTTTTCAGGCTTTAACTACTGGAAATCCTGATAAAAGTATATCGTCTGAAGCGCTATGTAACTAAAGGTACCCGATGGTAGCCATTGAACACGTTCTAAGCGAGATAATCTACGTAGTTAGTCGATGAAATTACTGGTCCCTAGTTCATTACCTCAGGAATTGCAGTGAATAGTAGCAGTAGGTTGAAATCTTCCAGGAGAAACTTAATATCCATATTCCCCTTCCGTACTGATGGATTTGCAACAGGATGGTATACAATGTCACAAATCAAAGTTTGCACAAACAAACTTAGAGAAATATTGAGTGGCTTGGGAAATCCTTCACCTAACTCAAATTGAGAGTCCGTTGATAATTTCGGGGATAAATGGTTAGTTGAAAGGTGTATGTGAGTAGCGTAAGCTTAGTAGAAAATAGAAGTCACGATTAAACTGCGCACAATAATCTGCTTCGACGGGGAATCGAACCCCGGTCCCACGAATTTCCGGTCCACTGCTCTACCAGTGAACTACCGAGGGCTGACAATTAGGTGTGCAATTTAATACATGACTTCTGCTTGGTGCGCGACGTATTGCCAATGAGCTCAGAGTAACTGTCCTGGTGTTGCAAATTGGCTCACTCACTCGTCACTTCCCAAGGGACCGAAGTAACTGTCCATCCGAAATCCAAAGGGCGATGGTAGATTACCTTAAAATTGTTCGTGAGTAGAGTATGGTTCGTAGAAAGTAGAAGTCACGATTAAACTGCGCACAATAATCTGCCTCGATGGGGAATCGAACCCCGGTCCCACGAATTTCCGGTCCGCTGCTCTACCACTGATCTACCGAGGGCTGACGACTAATGGTTAGAGCTGCCAAATTATTAACTGCTACAACCAAGCAGATATAGGCGAAGGAAGTCACATCGGAAGCACATCGCATTCTAATTAACAACATGGTTACAGTGAATTGATAGGGCATGGGAATAACGTAGGGCCTACCAACGACTGGATTTTTTACTTGTCGTACCCATTTTGCTGGATATTGCCGAACGAATGAATTGAGAAAATATATATTCGGATTGGATTTATGATGCATGCAATAAAGATGTTATGAATAACAGTTGAAATGTATTCTTTAACTTTTTTTGAATCATTGTACGCTATGTTTCGTTAGTTGGTTAGACAAATGATCGCTGGGGCGTGCATGTTCTCCAGCCAGCACGGTTGACTGGTTACGTACTCTTCTGCATTCCATCTGCACAAATCCACACCCACAGAACGCTTACAATTTGTGTACGTGTCAAATAACGAACGGAGCTTTGCGTAACTCTTCTCGACTTCTAAACTTCCGGGGCAAGATTAGATGTCGGCGGGTTTATTCGCCTTCGCTTCGTTTGGAAGTATGTATGGTAGACTTCGAATCCCCATACCATACATTACCTTTCGTGATATTAGTCACAGGAACCGGTGACAAATGAGCCCTCGTGTGTTAAAAAATGGCACAAAGGTGTGCGTCTGTTGGTAAGGGGTTTTACGTAGCCCCGGTAATTATGCTTCCAGGTGGCAAAGCAATTAGGTGGAAATGCGATTTTCACAAAAATGACAATGTTCTTAGAGGCGATCGATGCCCAATACCAAATGTGACACAGGGCGCTGGGAAGCGCCATATCCCTCAGTGTATTGTACTAATCGAGAGATGTCATGAACGAAGGATGCATTTTGTAACCTAGATCGGATTGATTCCTACGTGCATTCGAGAATAGTAAGCAGCTTACAACAGAAACGTTCATCCATCCAAGCCAAAGCAACAATTACGGCTGTTGCCTCAATAAGACACAACTGTGCATCCATATACGATACTGATACTGATACTGATACTGTATTTAAGAGCAAGTAGAAAGGTTTCTGTACAACTCTATCGAATTACGAAAAATCAAAATTTACTTGTGAATTATCAGCAGTTGTGTCTGGTCCGTTAATCGTTTATCCGTGTTCGGTTAGAAATTTGTACTAGCGTCATTATTTCCGGACATACAATGTATTCTTTTGGCACTGTATGTGCATCGTTTCACAAAAGCACAGGTTTGCAGAATAATCGTCGATACGGGTTTTAAAACACTTCACAGCATCGGCCTCTATTAATCCTTCAGGTAGTGTATTCCATAAGTTTACGATTCTTCGTTCGATACAAAGCTGATGTGATACTTTGTTCATGCTGGGGACCCTGAGTTTGTAACGATGTCCTCGGGTGTTACAGGGTTCTCGCAGGTGAAATATTGGCCGTAGTATGGGGAAGTGATTCAAGCGTAGTACTCGATGGGTCATAATAAGATCAATTCTTACTCGGCGATAGGATAGTGTGTAGAGTCCGAGCTTTTCACAACGTTTTTCATATGGAAGTTTTCGTAGACTTGGTATCATTCTAGTTGCGATATGCTGTATTTTCTCCAGCTTTTCCGTTTCCCATTGGGTTATCGGATGGTAAGCTGGGGCACCGTATTCAAGGATTGGTCTAATGAGTGAGGTGAATAGACGAGGGACGGTTTCTTCGGACCATGTGGAGAAACTGCGTCGTAATGCCCAGAGCATACGAAGTCCCGCACGGTACAATTTCTCTGTATTTTCTAGTGATCTTAAATCATGTCGTGAGAGAACTCCTAAGTCTCTGACAGATGTGTTGGGATGGAGCAACTGGCCGTCCAAGGTGTATGATCGAGTGGCTGGACGCCTGGTGATACTGATGAACTCCGACTTGCTTGCGTTAAGAGGGAGTTGCATTTCAGTGGACCACGTTGACAGTCGCTCTAAGTCATGCTGGAGGCGAGCGCAGTCGTCCTGGTTTTCAATGATCCTCCAGATTTTCAAATCATCTGCAAACAGGACACATGGTGACTGGAGCTGCTGCGGAAGATCGTTGATATGAATAAGAAATAATGCTGGCCCAAGTACAGTTCCTTGATGCACGCCACTGGTCGATGGGAACCATTCTGTCAGACAGTCATTGACCTGTACTCTAAACCTTCGTCCCACAATAAACTCTTGTATCCACAGAAGTAACGTGCCACCGATTCCGTATGTCCTCAGTTTACGAAGGAGTACCTCGTGGTTCACTCTATCAAACGCCTTACTAAAGTCGATGTACACCACGTCAACATCCTTCTGTTCATTGAGAGCTCGAACCCACTGGTGGTTTGCGTACATCAAGTTGGTGATGCAGGATCGCCCTTTCGTAAAGCCGTGTTGCGCTGGCGTCAATATGTCCATCGATTCTAAAAACGACAGCAGACATTTTTTCACAACCTTCTCGAGAACTTTGGATAATACCGAAGTCAAACAGATCGGTCTATAGTTCTCTGTTTTACTCTGATCACCACCTTTGGGAAGCGGTTTAACTATCGAGCATTTCCAGTCGTTGGGGACAGATCCTTCAGAGAGCGATCTATTGAAAAGGTTTGTCACAACTGGTGAGATGATAATCGATAGGGACTTGAGTATTAGTGGGTGAAGTCCGTCTGGCCCGGGGGGCTTTGCACCATTGAGGTTGACGAGTAGCTGATGTACTTCGACTGCATCACATTGTAGGCTGTCGTGCAAGACTTGCGCAACCTGTGCCGGTACTGGAACAGCCGCCGGTTTACTGGAAAATATAGTGAGGAAGTGCGTAGCCAGGGCGTCCGCGCGCTCCGCGCTTGAAATGAGTGTCTTCCCGTCTAAGCTCTCTAAGACCGGTAGGTCGTCTCCAGGTTTCAGTTGACGTTTCAAGTAGGCAAATATTCGCTTGGGTGCAGTTGCGGCCGAGGATGATAGTTCCTCTTCGAACTGCCGGCGTTTCTTGATCTTTGCGGCGTTACATAAGTTACGCTGTTTCTTGTACACCGCGTATTCTTCATCACAATCCGAGCTGATGTATCTATCCCAAAGTTCATGACGTCGTCGCGCTAACTGTCTGTAATCCCTATCAAACCAATGCGGTTTGACAGGTCCGATTTTTGAATACTTAAGGGGAACGAACCGAGTACAGAGCGAGTGAAGCTTCCCCTTTATTAATGACCACCACGCCTCCAGTGACGCATCATGTGGTAGTGTCCAATCAGTCTGACTTGCGGCTTGGACAAGTCCGTTGAAGTCCGTCTTCCAATAGTTGAATGTCGGCTTCTGTTGATGGTAATATGGTAACGACAGTTCTAAGCTTGCTACAATAGAGCAGTGCTCACTGTTCGCCAGAGGTTCGATGACTCTGATCTCTTTTAGCTTCTGCTCGCAGCTCGTAAACATTAGGTCCAGACAAGATGCCGAGTACGGAGTTACGCGCGTCGGTTGGATGACATGTTGCGTTGCCCCAATTTCAATAGTCATTTTAGCGAATTGAGCCTCAACGTTGCCATGACCGGGAAGAAGTCGAACATCTGGCCAAATTATCTTAGGTAAATTTAGATCCCCCATCAGTAAGAACTGAGGGCGGCTCATGTGCTTCTGTACATGTGGTATCCAATCGCAGCAACGGTTTAATGGGCTCCGGTAGATAACCCCCACAATTAGTTCTGCGCGCCTGAGACGGATTGTGCACCACAATTGCTCGCATAAACTATCCTCGCTCCGATAGGTACTGATACGTTTGCCAGATAGTAACGATTTTATGTACAACAGAACACCACCGTGAGCCTTTGATTTTCGGTCACATCGGAAACAAGAGTATCCTGACAACACGACTTCTTGGGGTATGATGTCGGAGTTCAACCATGTCTCTGCAAGTCCTAAAATGTCCGGCCGCTCCGAGACAGCGAAGCGGCACAGTTCGTCACGTTTGTTCATTAGGCTGCACACGTTGGCGAATGCGACACGGAGGTCCTGGGAGGTACTGCGGGACGTGCCTGGAGGTTGAGCAACCGATTGATACGGGTTCGTACACCCTTCTTGATCACCCGAAAATTTACAACTTGTAAGTCAGTCTCACCTTCCTCTGTACGGCGTTTGAGCTCAATGACCGCAGTCTTCAAACGATCCCTGTCCTCGGGTTCCAAATCGCGGCGGATGTGAACTTTTATGCCTTTCAACCTTGACAGACGAGACAGTATGAGCTGCGGCATATTAGGATTTGCAAAGGTGATCCTCAGAGGTCGACATGACTGGTTAGTTTTCTGGCCAAGTCGGATTACTTGTTTAATCGTCACACTGTCCTCGCCCACATCCAAGAGTCTATCGATGAGCCCCTGGAGGAACTCAACATCGTGATCATAACGTATCTGAGGGTTTTCATCTTTTGACTCCGGTACGTGGAAGACCATGAGATTATGACGCCTCAGCGAAATCAGTGATGAACCTGTGGGAGCAGAACGAGGGGCGCTTAACTGATTGGGTAGTTGTTTATCAGCAGGTGACGTCTGAACTCGATTACGTGGGCCCTTGCGCTTCTGAGTGGTCCATGGATCCTCGGTGTTCAGCAGTTCACAGACAGGCTCTGAGAAATTCACGGACCGATCAGTGAAGCGGCATTTCGTAGCTTCTGAGTCTGAGTCTTCCATCGGTGGGAAACATTGAACCTGGGTTCGGCCGGGGTCGAAGACGCTGGTGGTGGTGCAGATCGCGGAGTGACAATAGAAGGCGAGGTGACAGAGGTACTTTCACGAGGGCGTTTGATCCCACGTGGTGAACGGTTTGTTCCTATCTGAAAGAGAGATTTTTCCGTTGTTGTTTGCGGTCGCTGCGTATTCTGATGTCTTGTACCGCGACATTTATCACATATAACTTGAAAAAACCGATGTCGGATGTCGAGCGATTTTCGAAACACGTCAACGGATAAGCCAATGCACGAAATATGGAACAAAACATCACAGCTGTGGCATCGAAGTGCATGAGCCTTATTTCCCACAACTTTCGAACACGAACCACAAGTAGCTTGAGACGGCATCACAAGCTAGAGCAAATCTAAGATGGCGGACAGAGCTGGTAGTATGGCAAATCAGTGAGATCTCCGGAATTAGCCAAAGAATAGCTCCCAAATTTGCACCGCTCGGAAAATACGCCAAAAGAAGAATAATGGTGCACAATTCACACAGATAAAACTCTGCAAACACAGTAATCTGAGGTAAAAGTATTCCTGTATTCCCATCGGCCGAAGTTTCGCGAACCAGTGCTGGGCAGCCGATTTATTACGCATGGCGGGAAACACAATCTGACACAGCTATGTAGAGACAGATGTAATGATAGTGGCTAAGAACCTTGCGACAATGTTACCCGGTTAGTAAGTTCCGATCGTTTCCTTGCTGTGCTTATCGTTCAAAGGAATAAGGTTGAAGTGGATGTGATTCTGTCATTAGACAACGCTTTTCTGTGTTTTCATCTTAAAAAGCGGTGCATTATGTAAAGATGGTCCGGGAAAAGGTTAGATACATGTGTTCCGTTTTACCTCGATTTTGTGCATTTAGCAATTAAGCAAAGAATCTTGGTTTCTAAGAGGTAACGAAGTAGGTGTTTGGCCAGTTCTGTAGGATGGTTGGTGTGAGAACTACAAACCCAAAAACGCTCGAGTTATTAGTTTAGGTGTCCACTGATTGAAGTACGCTGCTTCATAAAGATAGTGGGAAATAGGAATTAAAAGTAACCTGCACTACAATATGAGAGCAGTTGCAGTTAACGTATTCTGTGGGGAAAATTAGAAAAAACGCTCAATCTGGTACTGTTTCCTTGGGTCCATGAGCTACAAGTAGCCATGTTGATTACATCAAAGTTTTCCCACAGTAGCACAGATTAGGCAGCCAAGAGCTTGGAGTAAATGGCAGCATCCAATCGTGTTTCAATGATAGCCTAAGTAGGAGAAAACAAGTGTAATTGGGAGAGCGTTCAATGGTTGGAAAACCCGAAGTGGTAACTAATTCCGTCAGCATTCTAGAAAGCCGTATTGCCCACTCAATTTCAGGCTAATACCCCTGAGGTTGGTATTCCTGCCCCGTTACCACAAATGATGGCACAGGTGGTTTGTCACAATAGGAGGCTTTCGCGTAGCCGTCGGCAGCGTCCGCTGAAGACTCGCAGTAACTTCAGTGTTTACTGGTCTAAATGAGTGCGTAGACCCTTGACTTCTTTTGTTGCCCAGACCCCGAAGTCGTGCTGCAACCATGGTTGCAAAGGTTTGATAACTCATTCTGCTGGTCTGCAAGCTGTGTGCTCGAAATGTATAAATATGGGCGTGTCTATGACGTAGCCCAGCAACTCGTTAGTTTTCCAAGCTGAATTGTTCTGATTGGGAATAGCTATCCTAACCACTGGTCACGTTCACCTTGAATTTCGGAATAAATTAGTCATGGCAGATTCTGTTGTGGTGGGGGATGGTGCTCACCATGCACCAGCTGGCACTGAAAATCGGTTTCGTAGGAGGAAAGACTTGAATAACCAAGTTAGTTAACGAACCAGATGGAACAATGGAACAATAATTTTATACGGATAAAAAAGCTAATGCATAACAGGTCTCGTAGAATGGTTATGATGCAATCACAAAATATGAAAACTTGTTGACAAAATTGGCTTTACACCAGTATACTCACTGAAGTATATGTAGTATAGGTAGTAAATCCAAGATAACTCCATAAGGAATGACGGCAAATGGGCTGTAGGTAAAAATCCTTTCTCCTTCTGGTGTATACCTAGATGAGGTGAAAATCGTGTTTATCCATGGATATTGGATCATATAAGATGGTGTAGAGAAACAAGTGTACGGTCAACTGGCGCTATGAACTTTGCCAGCTTGGAGGCACATATGACAGCTTTCGGTAGGGCATTCCATGTATGACAAAGACATACGGGAAAGAAATTCCGACAGTATTCCAAACGACTGTGCTGCTCTGTCACTTTGAGATGGTGGCCTCTCCAATTGCTGTTGTGACTGAGCTCTGGCAAGGAGCGGCAAGTGTAGTTGAGGTCTCTCAAAATTTGGTAAGTTAAAATGAGGTCTCTGCGAAATTACCGGTACGGTCCGCTGAAGACCCTGAGCACTTGTAGCCTCCGTTCATAGGGCAAATTATGTAGGTAATTGACATTCTTGGTTGCTCGGCGTTGGGGTATCTCCAAAGCGGTAACATCACTCCTCAGCCATTGCTGCGACACCTGTGTTTCATATTCAACATGTGGCCGTATGTATGAGCCGAGAAGCTGTGGAAATATAGAAGGGTCCAATCGTCCGAATGCACGTGTCAGCAAGCCATATGTTGGATGCCCCTAATAGACACAGTTCCAGCCTGCTTCGATTATCCAAGGTTGACCTGAACCAAACCTCCTAGATCCTTCTTGCCAGAAGACGTTAGAATCTCCTGATTGCTAGTTTATAACAGTGCACCAACTTGTGCCATAGGTGAAGCACTCTACAATTTTACACATTGCATTGAAGTAGTTTCTGGACTGACCAGACGTATACCCTATCCACATCAGCTTGAAGTACTGTGATATCATTTGGTGTAATTATTGCCCTCCACACCTTGATGTCGTCTGCATAAAGAACGTAGTTTGAGCTTATGATAAGTGTGATATCGTTAATGAAGGTGAACAATAATCGCGGTCCTAGTACCAATCCCTGTGGTACCCTGAATTTAACTCGGATAGGTTCTGACAGCGAATCACGCACACGTACCTCCAGGCGCCGGTGCAGTAGAAAGCTTTTAATCCATCCTAGGGTAGGATGACCAATGCTAAAGATCTGCAGTTTGAAGAGCAGAATGTTATGGTCTAACCGGTCGCACGCCTTTGAGAAGTCAAGAAAGACTACAGCAACTCTTGTGCCAGAGTCTGCTGCTTCAGTCCAGCTGCATCGGGCTAGTAGTAGATTTGTTGTGTACGATCAATTTCCTCGGAAGCCATGCTGTTCTGGTGCGAGGTAGTTAAACTCTTCCAAGTAGGCCGTTAGTGCATCAAAAATAATCGCTTCCATGATGTTTGAAACAACCGGTAGTAAGATCACGGGACGGTAGTTGGCTGGATTGGAACGACTACCTCCCTTGTAATTAGTAGTACTCATCCCGTGTTTCCACATGTCAGACATGTACATTTATTCAAAACAGTGTTGGAAGCATCGAGACAAAGGTGCAGATAAACACTAGCCTAATGATGCTAGCGTTTTCTTGTGTATATTCTCAACTACAAGATAACTGTGCTTAGGCATACCAAACAGCTTTTTCAGTTTAGCTTCTGCTGTGAGGGATATTTGAGTGAGTTTTGGGGGCAAAATAACAATCATCATATGCTTAGGTGGCCAGTGCTCGCACTGAAATGTTGTAGCATATTCTACGCGCGCGGTATTCGCTGCTTCCTTCGGTGCCCGTGTGGGTAGGTCCGATGTTTTAAGTGGATGAATTCCCTGTTTCACCCCACGTAGATTGTTTACGTGTTGATCCAGAAGCGTATGATTTGAGGCTATGCGCACTGTCAACTTCTGCTGGCACGCCATTCTATCCTTGCGAACAAGCTGAGTACAGTGGTTACGTTGGGTCGCTTAGGCCATCCAGTTCTCGGTGATCGGGGAGAGTTTGTAGATATGCTAGACTGAGTTTCGCACTGCCATACACTTTCTTGTCCTGCTTTACAGAAACGCGACCAGGTTTCTCGGGTGGAAGGTCTTAGTTGCTGACGCTTCGACAACCAATGAGTTAAACTGGCTGACAAATTGTTCTCATGCACTATCTGATGCCTTGTCTACCAAAAATGTCCAGTTGGCTGCCTCATCCAGTTGAGCTAATATGTCATAGCGTACATATGTTTTCGTTGCGGCGGCAATTTCCACAGGATATTCTGCATAACAAATGTATTCGAAGAGTAGTACTGCATGATGACTGCGGCCCAACGATACGTCGACGATCACCCTCTCGATCATTAGTTCTTCGTTGGTGAATATCCGATCCAGTATCGAAGGTTCATATCTCTCGGAATCGGGTGGGAGTGTGAATGTGGTCATATAGCAGAAAACTGAAGACAAGTTCTTGTAGATCGGCCTTAAACCGTTCTCCGGGAGCTGCTGGGAATTCCAGAACGTGGAAGTTGAATTTGCCAGTAATGACTGTGTGACTGTAATTTGTGTTTATCACCATCCTTATTGCAGATGCTGGGTGCGAGTCCATCTTGGGCGTGGAGGAAAAAGGGCGTTAAATGACTGCTGATAAACATGTGTCGCCGAGTTTTAAACGTAGACGGCACCAAACGGAATCTTTTACCGTGCTGACCGGATCCGCTATGAGCTCACATTGGAGGTCGGTACGGAAGTACAGGGCCACTCCTCTACCTTTGCTGGGTCGGTCGTGCCTAACAATGGACATGCCTGGCAGTGCGATCTCCATGTCAATTATGTCAGGGTGTAACCATGTCTTCGTTATAGCGATGAGGTCGCAAGCATTGATCCTTGACGCCGCTGCATTTCGGAAAGTTTACTCAGTAAGCCTTGAGCGTTGATGTACATACAGGAAAGCGTCTCGGATGTCAAAAGCTGTTGACTAGGAGCACATGAATGATGTGTATTTGTGCTGACCGATGAGAGGCTGGCACCTAATAGCTTTTTGGGTGAGTTGCCAAGTCTCGATAGGAATGTAATCGGTCTTTGGTCCCACTTGCACCTGCGGTATGTAATCCATCCGCAACCTTCTCGATAGCTACGAGTCACAGCGCAAGGGTTTCTGAATCGCTGTTGTGGTTATTTTGAGTCGCGGGTGGTATCATTTCTGCTAGGACGGCGAGTGGCTGCCGCTGTCTAACTGCTGTCTTCAGTCGTACATCCGAACGAAGTGTGTTGAGTATTAACTGAAAGCTACGTATTAAGTCCACGGCCATCTTGCGATTGCACCCTTAGTTTCAGTATCCTGGGGACACTGCCTCTGTAGTTTGGTAACACGGGTAACAGTGTGGTCGACTGAAGTCTGACGTCGCCTGCACAGAGGGTTTCACGGAGGTAACGCCATCCTTTCAGGTCATAAGCATGGGCTTCCTCGTTGCTGGTTGTCGGTAGCTCGGGCACGCCATGAAAGAAAATAATGCTTTTACCACTCTCCCTTAAATGTTTTGGGTTTGCTATAGATCGACTTACGTAGTAGCGGAGTAGAGTATGGCGCGAAGACAACATGATCTAACGCTTTATATGAGAATCCATGTGATACTGCAGTAGATTTTAAGCGCAAATCATCGATAGATGCGAGCAGCCAGTCCCGCTGAGCTGAGTTTTACTAGTTGGGAGTATTTTCAATTCAGACGCAAAACGCACTTTTAGTGAGCCCATTGGAGGGAAGTGGCATCTGTTTGTCTAACTTGTAGCATCTCGGGCTGCTCTCATTCCTTGGTGTAGGTCGGAGGAAGTTTGTGAGCCATAGACTACCTACTATTCATATATTACTAATGAGTAACAATGATGCATTAGCTGAACTACCTACTATTCATAAGGAAACCGGGGCATATCAGCAACACTAATCAACTGCCTCCCATTTCGATAATACAGAATTTCCAAGGACGTCAGCCATTCGTATCCTTACCGAACTAGCGTATGAAGTGCAAATGTACAACTCAAAAGGTCTGCTAGTACAGCGGTTGTTTCCAATTTTAAAAGTAAATGGTTGTACTAATTCTGGTTGGACATTAAACTCCAGTCGCTTGTAAACGACCTGAACTGTGCCGGGCTTGTGTTGATGATATCCAACCTGTTGGAGTCCGCAGCGAACAGACCGGCTGACTTACCACATTCCAAATGGGCGGATGTTTGATCATTACATCGCGACAGCTGCGGCCTAACAAGCGACTGACGCAGACACGTGGAAAGCGGCATGATATGTGACCGTGTCATCGTCTCTCCAAGTTAGACAAATAAGCACTTCAGCAACATGGCTTGACAAAACCGGATGCTGTCCAAGTCCATCTAATGCATGTTCACAGCCGCCAGTAAACACGCCACTACCCAGGTCGGCGCAAGGCAGCGATATAAGATTTGTGAGCGTTGTATGTGGGCAAATAACGGGGACCGATATCATTACCAGCTAGTACAGAGGTGTTCCAGCCACGACGATTGCCAACTGTCACATCGTCTCATTAAGCGAATGAGGGACCCGACTAGTATTCCGGGACGCAAGTAAGCGGAGAGATAAAGCTGGGCTTCGCACCTTCTTCCCTATGCTACATCGCCCTTTGACCAACTGATTGAATGATTGGAACAGTTGTTGCACACTTAACCTCCGTCGCGGTTAGCGAGACAGAGGGCACTTAGGTGTGAACTGGTTCGCTCATCTCACCTCCAATTTTTCAACACCTCTTTGGAAGTCTATGCTAGCAAGCCGGCAACTGAACGAATATGCATGCACGAGCGCGAGCTAAACCACTGCAAGAAAATACAACATTAGGACGCTTTGGGTGGTAAAGGGAAAGAACTGTAGGGAATACTGAAGTTCCTTTTTACACAAGCCGTTTTCGTCTCATGCGCGGTATCCAGTTTACGGACAAGTGTACCCAATGTGACCTAGTAAGCGTGCGGTATGGTTTTCACAGAGGATACATGCAACCCACGAAATAAGTTAGCCAATTCAATTTATGGCAGTTAGAAAGGTGGAATTTGTGGAGGCACATCTTATGGAGAATTTGGAAAACGTACAACACCGTTTTTCTGTTTTTCATCTTCAGACAAATTACGGTTCGCGTACAGATTGATGTATAAAACATATTGATAGGTTGCTAATAAAGTTATTTTGCTTGAAACCACATGAGTTCAATACACATACTGGCCGAACGTTAACAATTGGAAGAGCCATTTAAATTGACAACTTTAGTTGACGGGAATCAATTTTAGTTGTCCCGGATGAAAATAAACGGTGTTCTGGCGGAGATCACGTCGTGGAATGTCGTTTCAGCATCTTCTTGAATTTTAAACTTTCTTTTCAACTAATTCATCCAGGTGCTTTAAAAAGTGGTAATCGGTAGGCCCTAGATAAGGAAACTATGGTGGATAAGGCAACGTTTTTTAACCCCCCAATGTGTGAGGCCTGCGAAATAAACTGGGTGAGATTCCTTTCCATATTTTACAGTATCATCCTCACCTGCTGGCTTTTAGTGAGACGTGGCTACCCTCAGGTATGCTGGATTCTGAAATACACCTTTCTGGTTATCAGTGCTCTCGGGCTGATCGTCTTGGTATCAAGTCGAGGTGGCGTCCCATTTCACCGCAATTCCGAGTAAAGGGTTCATACCGTAGGGGCTGTTTGTGATACAGTTGGTGGTTGGGCAATACCTTGATGTCGTGCACACGATGGACACAATTCACTTATTGTCTTATGTTGTCTACAGACATCCACTAGCCGGATCGTGATTTCTGGACTCTATAAGACTGCCTGGCAGAGACAGGGATTGCTTAATGATGGGAGACTTCAATGCCTCAAGCGTCAACTGGGCTTTACTTTACTGTGATCTCTCCCCAGAGTCCTTCTGTGCTGTTTTATTGGACACTGTCCTCGATGTGGGTCTAATGCAACATGTCTCGTCATCTACTCAATGGAATAATAGATTCAGCACAGATATAAAGGCATACGCCTAACCGTTTTCGTAGGTTGTGAGTGGGAGCAAAAATGTATGTATAAAATATACGCGTAGCCGTGGACTTACCGCAAATTTCAAGTATGCATATTGTTTGGTTACTTCGTTGCGTGTCCCAATAACGGGTTAAATCATGTGATCTAGATGATGTAATGCATCATAAAGTATGAATTCGAACAACGTACGGACGGATATGAGAAAATGCGGAAGTAACTTCACGGCTGGAACAAGCGAAAAGAGAATAACTTCCTGCGTGATTCCAACCAGCTCCACTGTGTTGCCAACTTCAACTGGTAGCTTCTCAGTGTGATGCTGTGGATGAGTTTCAGTAAGCGTTGGCACGGGTGATTGGGATCGTTGAGGATCTGATCCACACAAGTATGAGATCACCTGGCAGAAGACGATATTGTTCACTAACAACTCCTAGAATCAATAGTCTTAACTGGTAAGGGAGTTGGGGCAATCCCTTCAGATATATTGCCACCCTACGTTGTGACTTCACAAAAGTCATTAGGTCACATTTTGCCAGAAATGCCAAGCTTGGGTGCCGTGTTCAATGTGTGGTCTCACGTAAGCATTGGGAATTTGCGAAAAGAAGGTAAGATCAAACCGGCCAAATGCCCTCCGCAGTAGGCCCAAGTGTTGGCCGGCTATTTTTCACTGCCACCGACCAAAATGAGCACCTCAGGATCACATTCATGAAAAGGGCACTGCAGGACATGTTCGTCCAGTCGATATTGGCAGGTGCTCTGGTGGCGTATGCTCATTACTTTGCACTTTGCAGGTTTAAACACAAGCGTGTTCTCGGCCGACCACTCGTAAGCCCTAGCAAGGTCGCGTTACAGAGATTGTTGGTCGTCTACTTATTTGTTCGCCCGCCAAATCTTGAGATACTCCGCAAAGAGCAGAAGGTTCAACGTCAACACTCCTGCGAAGTCGTTTATGAACACCAGTAATAACCGTGGTCCTAGTACTGAGCCTTGAGGGACGGCACAATGAACCTCTGTCAGGACGGACAGAGTGCTGCGAACTACCACATACAGGCGTCGTTGAAATAGGAATGAATAAGTCCAACCAAGTATAGGGTCGTCGAGTCCGTATTTTCGAAGCTTATGTAGAAGAATGCGGTGATCATATGCCTTAGAGAAATTAAGGTAAACAGCGTCTATGAACTCCGTCCAACTAACACGAGCTACCAAAAGTTCGTGATACGTAAGCGGTTTTGGCGGAATCCATGCTTCTCTTGCTAGGTGAGATAGCACCTTAGATATATCCCATAACTGCAGCTGAAACGACAGATTCTATGACTAGCAAATACGGAAGTACAGCTATTGGGCGGTAGTTTGCGGGCACTGCCCGATTGCCTCCTTTGTAAATTGGAGTGACTATTCCACGCTTCCACATTGTTGGGACCCGCATCACGTCGACAGAGCGCTGGAAAAACTGAGATAATAGTTCAGCCAAGCTCGCGGCAGTTACCAGCAATGACTTGGGAAGTATGCTGTCTGGACCAGGTGTACTATACTCCTGTAGTAAATGTAGACATTTCAGAACATCTGCGGTTGTGAAAGAAAAGTGCCTAAGACTTGTTGGTGATGTGATATATCTGAACATGATGTGAGATTAGGATGCTTTCCGGAAAGCACAAACGATCTGATATCTAAGAGCATTAGTTATTTTTGGGCAGTTCACGCTGTCACTGACGGCGTTTAGAGGAGGGATGCCACGCTGTACTTTGCGAATTTTGTTAACATGCCTGTAAATTAGCTGGATTGCAGCGGAACCTTTCCGCCAAATCTTCCTCCTGCCTCAAATTATATTCGTGGGCCAGTTTAACACAGTGGTTTCGCTCAGTTATGTAGGCAATCCAGTTTCCGGGGTTTGCATCTGACGTTTATGTTTTCCAAAGTGAATCTCCCATGACCATTCGTTTCCAAGTCCTACTCCTCAGAAAGGACTCCTTTTTTCGAGTTAACGGTTTTAGACACTGACGCTTTGGTTACTAAGGTGTTGAACTGACTGACGATCTTTCCCCAAGCGGCATCAGGTTGTTGTTTCGCTAGAAACGACCAATCAGTAATCTTCATGCGATCGGATAATACGTTGTGAAATGTCATTATGTGGACTTCTTCGATTTCCTTAGCAGACTCTTTAGTGTTGCAAGCGTAGCGGAAAGACAGCGTTGCAAGATCATTGCGCCCCACGGGGTTACTCACTGTCACCGTGTAAACCGTAAATTCCTTATTGGTGAAGAGGAGGTCCAAAATGGCCGGTTTGTCCACCCTTCTGGATCGCGTAGAGGAAGTAACGTGGTTATAGAGTGGCAGACTGGCGACTAATTCTGCTAGTTCGGCCTTAAGCTTCTCTTCCGATGAGGCTGGAATATCTAGTGCGTGCAGGTCGAAGTCCCCTACGATGAGAACGTGACAATTAGGCTGAGCCAGAACATATTTTATTGAAGAAGATATGCGGATGTCCATTTCCAGAGTGGATATGGAAGAACGGTAAACGAAGACAATTAAACATGTATCACCGCACCTGAGTTGCGGAACCAAAGTGAGTCCACAACTTGAAACTATGGTTCGTCAATGACTTGGAAGCCTTTATCACTGCTGTAGTACAAGACTACGCCACGTACCCTACTAGATTGGTCTTCACGTAGGATGGATATACCAAGTAGAGCGGTCACCGTTTACGTAAGTTCATCGTTCAGCCAAGTTTCAGTTATCATGATAAGGTAGAGACACATCCAGGTTTGTAGAGAATGGAGCTCGGATAATTTGTTGATGTGGCACTGAACATTAGAAGTGTATTTGAGGGTGCGAATGACAATCCGAGTTGCTGCCGACACTTGTGAGGTTGACTACTACTCGGTTTTTGGTGGACTACAGATATTGCGCCATGAGTCTCAGCACATTTGCTGGTATAATGACCACAGGATGAGGTTCCTGTTTCAGTAACTATTGGGAAGGCATTCCCGCATCAACAGTTGATTCTCCCGCGCATTGTTCGTTTCGCAACCATGACTTACTGGACTGCCTGTCAGAGGACCGTGACTTTGATCTCCCTAGATCATCTGGGGTCTGGTGTTGAACGCTTTCATTCGTAGATCTGAAGGAAGCTTCGTACTTCCCTTCCGCCAGTTTCTGGGTGAACTTTCCGTCAAGTGTTTGGGCTGGAGCACAAGTTTCTTTATCTTGGGGCCACACCCTTTGCACTTCGATGATGAGGGTGGTCTTATGATCGATTTGGCTATCATGTTGTCAAGTGAGAACTCTTGACGGTAACATCATTCTTCTTAATCATGCGCTTATGCTCCACGGTCATCAGATGCCTGAAGCTCCGGTACCTCACGAATAAAGAGTGAATTTTCGTTGTTCCGATGGTGGTAGTCATCAGGGTTCTGTTTTCATTTTGGCGGTCGCTCCAAGAGACCTCGGGAAAATACCAAATGTTGCACGGGCCAGTCCGAAGGCTGGCGGCTGACAAAAGAACCTTCTCAATATCTTGCTGGTTGTAACGTCCCAAGCAATAATTGTGGTCCAACGTAGTGGGTCTGGTTTGGGTGCCATGCAATTCGTATCATGCTGGCCGCTGTAGCTTGGAAGCCTAGTAGTAGACCTATGGAATCCCACTGCTTTCGGTAGCCCAACAGTTTGTATTTAATGGAGTTTGTGTGATGCGGAAACGATGGAACATACTATTATCATCGACTCATTTGCTCACATTGAAATATCCGGTTTGTGACAGAGTGGGATTTGAATTATTGAGAAAGAAATGAATGCGTGTGTCCATTTGTATCGCCCCGTGAGATCGCGTCGGTTGCAGTTATAGAATTTACTCTTCGTGCTTTGGAAGCGACAACATACTCGTATATAGTCACACCTACAGTGGCAGCCGGTGTGTTCACGTGTGCAGGCCTAGCATGCTACACAGAGTTGCTCTCATGCAATATCGACTGAGCTAGGATGTGAGTTCCCGTGGTAGGTGGAACTAGGTTGCATGCCTTGTTTCGGATTAGTTATTGGTTTATCAAGCCTCACAGTTTTACTATTACTTCCGGGTCGGCCAATGTGTTTAGCTGTGGAACCTTGAGTGCCCAACTCGGCTATGGTTAAGTCCGGAGGGTGGCATGTATTAAGCTTAGCTTCCTCGGCATTTGTCACTAGGCCAACGTCCTTCTGTGCCAAAATAGCCACGCATCTAATAAGTGGGACAACCATACAATCAGTGCAGAACGAAAAAGAGCTTGTTTTATTGTTCCTTGTTTTCCTCGCATTTAAAGAAGTACTTGGCGTGACAATGTGTGCTACATTGTTAAGTATGGCCCTTAGCCGATGTAGGGATCAGAAACCGCAGACGTAGTGTGAAACCGTCTAATCAAAGCTTCCAAAGTTACAGTGGCAAGAAATGCCGAAACGAAAACCAATGAAATAAGGAAGGTACGGCAAGGTCGTTGTCAACCAATCATGTGAGTGCCTGTACTCACTAATCGATATTCAAGTGCGTGCGTGACACCCCACTCTTCTCCGGTAATGACCGCGGCCTCTGGGTTGATAGCGATCAGTTGGCTTACGCCTGCATTTTGAGTGTCTTAATAGAGTTGTTCCTGATCCGTTTGCGGTTCCTGGTTTTCTGAGGCAGACCCTCTCTCCGTTTTTGCGTCAGTGGTAGTCAAGTTTTGAGCCCACTCATGTAGTTTGATTGAGCTTGGCCGGATAGGATCAATATGGTGGCGCACCACACAGTTTTCCTACGGCTGTAGCTCTGCTTGTTTAATAGTTGAGCATATGAATGTAGCAGGTTGCCAGCTTGTTTCCTGAGGCAGTCTTGTGTATACCAGATCAAAATCATTGAAACACATTTTCTCCGGCATCTTGTCATCCCACACATTTTTCCCTGCCTCGCCTCCATTCTCCTTCGAGGATTCGGAAAAAGTAGGTGCAATTTCATTCGTAGTGGCCTGCCAAAGACTAATTCCGCGAGTGACTTCCCTGTCGGCTCAGTCGGTGTAATGCCATAAGAGAACAGGAGTCGATCCAACTTAGTTTGTAGAGTTCAGTGAGTCTGCTTGAGGAGACCTTGCAAAGCAGTCTGGGCTGCGCGTTCTGCCATTCAATTTGGTGCGGGATAGTACTGCGCAGAGTTGATGTGCTGTATTCCGTTGTCACCCAAGAACTGTTTAAAATCTTCACTGGTAAATGGGATTCTGTTGTCGGTGCATACCGTCTCTGGGATACAAAAATGGCGAATATGGAGGGCAGTTTTGCAACTGTTGCAGCAGAAGTCGCAAGTAGAACTAGATGTACTTCTATCCATTTGGAATGTGCATCAAACAACCCTAGACACATCATCCCATTGATTGGGCCAAGGTAGTCTGCGTGTACCCACTACCAGGGCCTCCCCGGCCAACGCTATGGACGTATCGGTCCAGGAGAACTTTGTCTTTGATATTTCTGAGATTGTTCGCAATTTTTCAGCAGCCGCTCTATATCCTAGGTAATGTTCTACTACAGAAAGTAACCACGTGTCAGCGCCTTTATCCAATTCACGCCAGGGTGTGAGTCATGCAGCTCTCTCAGCAAATGTGGCCGTAGTTCTTCTGGGGGAACTATGAGCGAGCCCCGAAATATACAGCCGTAGTATAGATTCAACTCCACACTCCGACAAATGAATGGTTTCAGTTCCTCTGACGTGCTTGTGGACCAACAAGTCATCAAAACCGTTTCGCCATCGACAACACAGGGTTTTGTTCCGTAAGGTGCCGCAACACGTCACTCCGGATGAGCTCCTTTTCAAGGCTTTGCATCAAATTGATAAACTCCATGGGTTCACTGTTCGCTTTTGTGTCATTCTGTTGCGGGAGGCAAATAAGTGCATCGGCAATGGTATTACTTGGTCCGCCTACATACCGACGCTTGTAATTATAGGCGCTGAGAAGTAGTGCCTACCTTTGCATTCAAGTGAAGACACCTGTTAGTTTCATTTCTCCTCACCCAGAAGCGAAAGAAGTGGTCTATAGTCAGTGTGGACTTAAAACTGTCATTCCCAGATGTACTGGTGGAAATTCTGCACACCAAAAATAATCGCTAAGGCCTTTCTGTCCAGTTGGGAGCAAGTACTTTCAACGGGTTGCAGGATGCGAGTAGTAAAAAGCGATTGGACGAAGACAATCGTCGTCTGTTTGGTGGCAAAGGGTTGCGCCCACTCCATGTAGGGAAGCATTACCCTGCAGCACTAGCGGCCGACTCGGATCGAAATGCACGAGATACGGATAGGCGCTGAGCACACTTTTGCATCTGTGAGGGTCTTTCTTTGATCCGGACCCCAAGTCCACGACCTACCTTATGAAACCGTTCACACAATGGTGCGAATACTGTTGAGCCGTTACCTGAGAAGCGAGAACAGTGAGAAAGCGTCGCTAAAAATGATCGGAGTTCAGCTTCATTCTTGAGTTCAGGTGCTACATGGATGGGCTTGACTTTGTCCTCTAACACGTGTAATCCGCTTTTATCAAGGTGGTAAAACAAGCAACGGACGACGTTTGAGAAAACGTACCCTTGGACATGGAGGGTTTGGTGTGGCTCTCTTCCATCCCTGTACTACACTACCAATCGTTGCTTCTTAGTCTAGACTCATCAGGTAGAGGTAGTCGAGCTGGGATTGGAACTCGGCACATAGTGCTTGCCGGCTATCGCCATCACCACTAGGCCATTGACCTCCATGAACAGTGTTTGACACAGCGGTTAGTAGTTGATTTTTGGGATTTGGAGCATTCGCCGTGTGTCTTGGATTGCTACACGCAATTTCAATCGTGATCCCGGTTGACTTTGAAGTCAGCCTCTGACAATACGGTCACTAAGACCGTCACCGAAGTGTGGCTTTCACCCATCCCTGCACTCCATGACTTCTAAGCGCTGTGTCAATCACTGTTCGCGGAGATCAATGGCCTATTGATCATGGCGATAGCCGACAAGTACTATGTGGTGAGTTCTACTCCCAGCTCGGCTATCTCTACCTGATGAGTCTAAACCAAGGCCAGACCGTCGGTCGTGGAGTGCTGGGATGGCAGAGAGCCACAACAAATCCTTCCAATTTGGTGACGGTCCCAGGGACGTTCTGGCAAAAGCTGACTTCAAAGTCAACCGAGGCCACCATTGAGAATGCGTGTCGCAATCCAAGACACAATGTTGGTGCTCTAAAATCCGATAATCTACTCTTGGACTACTTTAAGTTGAGTCCTCTTAGTCCTAAAAGTTCGAGAACAGCAAACTGCGTTTGTAAATGTTTATCATTTATATGTCCTTTAAGTAGAATATCGCCAAGATAGGCGCAACCGTAAGGAAAATCGTTGATCAGGTTTTTAATGATCATTTGGAATATCGCCGGGACTGAACGGATTCCGTAGGGCAGACTTTTGTGCTGAAATAGACCAATGTGGTTATATATCCTTGTGCACGGTCGAGAGGTCTCGTCGAACTCAACTTGTAAGTGCGCGTCTCCCCTAACCTCATACGTGACATGCATCCAGAACATAAAATACCAGCTCGAACTCTTTCCTACAGCAGCAGATCCAGCTCGGCTGTATCTCGTTAGGTTTCGTCTTCAATTTGCTTCGTTACTTGTCCTGTTCACAGTCGGTTGGGGAGCCCACACATCCTCTACCTCGTGTTCTCACCTCAACCATCCGATGTATTTGATTCCCAGCTTTTCCGACCACTTGGGTCAAGCAGTCATTGTGTACTTACCCTTCTATAGACAAGACGACCAGCTTTTCACCCCCGGGACATAACTTGTCAGCACTTTTGGCGCGCCAGTGCAGTCTGCCTACAAACTGCCGCAAATGCTGTGGACTGGAGTACTCTCCAGAAGTTGGGTCTCGATACCGCTTGGGATATCCTTGGATTAAAGTTGCTGACTATTATCTACGAAGTTGTACCAACCGTTGCTGGCAAACCTTTTCAAAAGTGTCACGCTGGAATGATAGAGAAATGAAAACCTTGATGCATAACAGAGAAATACTGTGGAACATGTTTAAGTTCTTGCGACTGGCCTCTGACTATTATGAGTACAATGTACTCAGGAATTTGTATACACTGGAAAAAGCGGGAAGCGGGAACAGTATGAGCGTAGCCCGGCTGAGCACTCTAGCTGTGACCCGAAAATGCCCTTTTCGTACCTGAAAGATATATTAAGGCGGGTTGTGACGTACCTACCCTGTATTCGCAAGATGAAGTTAAATTTCAGGACGATAGAGAGAAAGCTTGTCTTCTTGCTTCGCAATTTTCATCAGTGTACACGGCTGAGCCCCGGTATTAAATAACCATGTACCCACCCATCCCACTCCCTTGGAGAACATAGAAATTGCCACAAACATCGTGCTGAGAAATTTTCATGAATTGGATCCGAACTTTTTGCTAGGTCCTAATGAAGTACACCCCTGTTCCTGAAGACAGTGGCTGAGTATGTCGCCGAGCCAAGCTGCCGATTATTTAGGCACTCGCTGGAGGCTGGACTCCTTCGGGTTTAGTGGAAAGTAGGTCTTGTGAAGCCTATCCACAAAGGAGGAAATCGAGAAGATCCTGGGATTTACAGACCCAGCTGTCTGACTTCGATCATATGCATGACAATGAAAAGGATTTCTAAAAGAGCCCTTCAGCTTCATCTCGAGGCTCTGGACATCATTACTGCTGCTCAGCACTATTTCTGGAGGGAACGCTGTTGTATCACTAATCTACTTGTTGCCCGCCAGAAGTGAACAAACTCAGTGGATTCCGGTAATCGCCTATGTGTTGTTTTTTTTGGATTTCAGCAAAGCATTTCATAGGGTTTCGCATGTACGGCTCTTTATCAAGCTCCGAGATAAACTTCGCTGGTTATGTTCCCTTTTGGATAGCTGATTTCCTGAACCGTCGTACCATGATGGTGAAGGTCAATGCGGTCCCAATGATCAGTGGGGTTGCATGAAGCTCCATCCTTGGTGATGAACTTTTAATACTCTTCATCAACCATCTTCCAGAGGTGCTTCAAACGGACCGCTTGATCTCCACCGATGATCTCAAACTATGGTCATATGTATTTAGGCTTGAATATTTGAATTTATTACGAATGACGCTCAATTTGCTTCATGACTGATCTGATGAGTGGCGGTTCCCTATAAACCATGCTAAATGGTCTGTTATTCCAATGGGTTCAAGTTCAAATTAAAGTGGTACAGCAACAATAGGAGAATCCCATGGGTGTTCCACTGTGGAAGGGTGGTTGAGCCGAGAGGGGTTTCGCACATCGGTTCTCCAGAATCTTTCGGCACCTACCACATTGGTGGTTTCCTACTAAGCAACGCGGCTTTTGGGAAAGACCTGGCTGTGATTGCCTCCTCGAACTTAAAAACAACACCGGACACGTTGCAGCAAGTCGTCGCTGCCAACAGGGCACTCTGCGCCGTACGAAGGTCATTCCCAATAATGACGCCTGAGATCGCCAAGCTCTTGTTTTCTTCCCACGTTCGTCCAGTACTGGAATATGAACTACTCGCTATACATCCTCCCGAAATGATTGATTGCGCTTTAATGAAATAGGTTTTGAGGCGTGGATGCAAGTCTGTATGAGTGCAGCATGATTTGTCATATCTACTTCGACTTCAGCGTAGGAAGCTGTTCCCTCTGGACTATCATCGTTACCGTGGGGATCTGATATACACAAAACGTATTCTAAAAAACTTGGGGACGGAGGTGCAAGAACTCTCTCAACTCAATGTAGATAACTCAAACGGGGTCACAGTTAGGAAATGTTTAAATCGCATAGGCTCCACATCCTCTCCGACGTTACGTTATCCAACCGGGTCGTGCAGCAATGGAACCACCTCCCGGAATATGTTGTTAGTGCTCAGACAGGGGAATGTTTCAGGTAGTGGTTGGATAACTACATGTTGAGAATGCCTGCGCTTCGCTGTTTTTGCTGCAGCTGTGATAATCCCTCCGGGAGCAGAGTTTATTAATGACACTCAACATCCAGCCAATGAATGGAAGGTTGAAGAGCTGACACGGGCTTTTCTCCGTTCTGCTCTCTACAACCTCACGAAAATATGAATCCAGCTAGGACAGCCACCCCAGGGTCGACTGTGCGCTATGCTGCCGACCGTTGTCGTGGAGAAGCATTGAGCCCTTCGTATTAACCAGTGCTGGGCACATGTGTCGAAGTTTTCGGTGCATTGCGGTAAATTGTTGACATCACTTTTCCGCTGTATCGGTTTCGTCTGCATTTAGAAAGCTATGAAGGATCAGTCCAGCCCTAGAGCAGCAAACAGTTACCATAAACTTTTAGGGTATAATTCCAGTTTTGGGAAATGTTTTTGAGTTTCATCGTGGTCCAACAATTGAGTCATGCGTTGTCTAATGTCGCAAAGTATCTACTTTTCATCTCACTTTACAACCCGGTCGAGAAACGGACCGTTTTATTGTGCGGAACAGGGCCACAAGATACATTAAGACAACAACTTCATTGCTTTTTACTCAGTCTGTAAGGCATTCACTTATCAGGCCTATTTAGACTTTTAATCACCCGTAAATTGTGAAAACTAGCATATGCGATGCCGCTATCGCAAAAATAACATCTTGTTGGTTGTTCCCTTCGGATGACCCTCCACAACGTTCCATTTTTAAAGATATCGTAAAGTTTTTGAAATTCTTGAAACCACTATTATCCTGTACGATCATGATTGGTTCCAGGATAAAATACACTATTGATGTCAGAAGTCGTTTCCGCCGCATTTAGACCAAGTTTAAATTGAAACAAAAAAGTTTGATGGAGTTGTCTTCTGTCCAGATTGCATTAAATGTACAGTAAAAGTGTAAAAAGACATTGCTAGGCTAAAATATCACTACTGAGTGAGATAGCTAAAATGCACCAAAATACTGCATGGCTTCAATTCAATTTATTCAGTTATTCAAATACCGCAGTAAATGTACTAACAACTTAATGCAGCGCTTATATTTTTTGAACATTATGCTAACGTTGCCGAGTGCACAATACCGGAATCGAATGTGTGCTTTAACGGTGACGAGACTTTCAGCATATCGGCTAAACCATCGCATGGAAGATCATTACAGGCATTATGCCGGAAGAACCCATGAAGATTCAGCATGGAGGTGCTGCATTCCTGTCATCTACCGAGGCAACTGACACAGGATGTTGACGCATGCACAGTTAGGAACGTAATCTTACTTGAATTATGATTGCCGGAACTGAATATCATGGATCATTTTAAAAAGTGAATACGAAGGATGGGCTAGCAGTTTATGGAAAAAATCAATCGCCCACCGCAACTTGCAATACCGGCGAGAGAAAGCGAAGTGTCTCAACAGATTTTATAACAACACAGAAGTGCCGGTCTCGAACTGCACAATGTTATATTCACTGTACGATTACTGTCCTGCTGCATCCTGAGGTGTCATCTATAGTTACATTCTAACTGAAGGTAAACCCACAAGCTTCGTTTTTGGCACGTGTCACGCTCTGTTTACTAACCTGACAATGCTTCGCGCAATTATACCATGTTGTGTACAACATCCCAAAATTGTAACATCATTATGTAGCCAAATGATGTAAGTAGTTAGCTTGTTTAAACATTGATTGCAACTGTTTGAATCAACCAGCCTTTTGACATGTATACCTCGAATCTGCCCGACGTCCTGCGCTGCCACATACAGTCGCTGTCACGCGTTTACACTGTTAGAAGCTGTACTCCGTTCCACTGTCCCCGAAAACTGTAACGGTTGCAGTTGTCCTGTAATGAAGATTTCTACAATCCATCCAATCTAGCAACTACAAACTTGGGTTTAATAGCGCACCGACGATGGCGTCATAATTTCATTAATTTCGTGGGTCAGTTATACCCTAGTTGTTGTGAAGGCGTTTGCTCGCACATTGCCACCACTGAAGGTGGCCCTTTGATTACCACGAATACCTGTAGCAATCCATGTTGAAGTCACACGTGCCTAGTTTGCTGTAAAGATTTAAGGACCATTGCACACTCACATCCGATTAGTGGCTCTGAGAGTGTGTAGCTAGGACGTAGTTATAAATTCTTAGTTTATTACTCCCTCATGTGATAGGGTTTAATGAGACCACGTAGTGTACCGTCAGGAATATACACCAGCGTTCAAGAATATATCTAAAATTCCTTAAAAGGAAAGCAGCTGGATGATAAGAACCAGGGGTGTGGTAGTTAAGCTCATCAACTTGATCTCAGTCACCCGTCACCCAAACTCAGAACACTAGGGTGAACGGAGTCTTCACCGTGTTTTATTGACTTACGCCGATAAAGCCGATGTGTTATCGATAGCTCGCATTCGGAATGAGTCCCGTCCCGTCCGTGTCTTCTTGGATACACTGTGGAGCAAAACACGACTTGGAATAATACCGGAATGAATACGTAGCCGGGAGCATACTTGCATACGGGGTTTCCGAGGCTGGAGGACATAAGCGAGAAGCAGACATCCAAAAGCAAGAACAGTGGAGCTATATTCGCCAGAACATCGCACTGGAAAACGTCATGGTGCAGTAGATCTCGAAGCTGCAAAAAGGATGCGGCCTTAGGATTCTGAAGGCGTTACTCTCATCCAGACTTGTGTCAACAAAGGTATTGGAGTGCTGAGACACGGGTCGCAGCACCCTACCTTCTGAGTTCAGCATCAAAGCAGCGTCCCCTAAGCAAACACTCGCGAGAAGCAATTTAATTGAACCATTTCCCGAAGACAGTGTGGATAACATTACTCATATAACAGATAAAACTGGTGGACACACCCCATAAGTAGAATATAAATAGATGAGCAGAGAAGTAATGGAGGGTTGCCTCGATTTGACATAAATGTGCTCATTACTGCCCCAAGCAAAAATCGACTACTGTCCGACGTTCCACCGGTCGGCAAACATTGCACCCAAAGTACACGTCACCCGACTCACTAGTGAGGTCAGAGAAACTTTCACACATGCGCAACAATACACAAGATCTACTGAACAAGCTTGTCGAACTGCGGCGGCGTCAAGCCTCATTTGCCTGGGATCTCATATTCTTAAATGAAAATCAGCAATTATCGAGGAGAAAGTCACGAGAGATGGCATGTCCCTTCTTCGAAACGATCACCCCAGCAGGGGTGGCGAGGTACCTTTATACTATTGTACCGACTTGCAGTGCGAGCCGCCGGACAGTCCGCAGGCGTTGGTCATAGACTCACTCTGGTGCACTCTGCTACTGAGAAGCAGCGACAATTGCTTTTTGGCAGTTATTTATCGTCCCCAATAGTCTAGCCCAGAGATTTACTATCGCCTGATTTTAGCCCGGGGAAGGGTCCTGTGGCAATGCACAATCATGTTTTTATCTCCGACGACTGTATATTCACGATCTAGAAATTCCGGCCTCCCCCAACGAGAAATTCAAGACCGAACTGCAAGGGATTTCTGCATGCATTCTGCTCTTTAGCCATGTCAGTTTGCCTACAAGATTCAGAGTGGGAAATAAACCATATGTGCTTGGGTATGTGCTCACGAAGTAAGAGCATATGATGGAGAAACCAAAAATGGAGTGCCTTCTGTGGCAGAGTGATCACGCACTCATAATTTAGGACGGTGTTAGGCGTGGTATACACAATAACATACTGGCTTATTTCGGACAATTACACATCACCACCTACTAACAGAACTCGTTGGGGAAGGCACCTGGGAGTTTTCGGGATGACTGTTCCTTTGTTAGTGCGTGGATGGAGTTTGCTGGCAAGTTCAATGATCTGATCATATCCACGTCGGAAAACAGGCCCCTTCATTCTTCAGCAGCTCCAGCATTCGATTGGACCAGAACCTCAAAACGTATGTCATTAAGAGAGGCAACGTTGCGTGTGTACAGAGCAAACCGTATCCCTGACAAGTGGAGCGACTATGTAGTGCATGGTAATTACTGTACCACGCTTGTCTGTGAGGACAAACTACTACATCAGCAAAGCCTAGAGGAAAAGTCTTGCGCTAACAAAAATCTTCTGTACAAACTCGTGAACAGCCTCCGGAAGGTGAAGCGGATGTGCTCTGACCGCCGAGAATGCGTAATATACGGTCACTCACTACAACCTGTTATCCGCGCTTGTTAAGGAGGCATCTTGCACTTTTACACTGAATGCCCTCCGTAAACCGCCTGGGACACTTTCACAAGGACAATTACCATACCGGTAATGCACGCACCTAAGAAGAACTTCTTCCACCGTCAAAGGAGAAGCCGTCACCTTCTGAGGAGCAGAACACCTAAATGCATGTCCTTGAGGGACTTAGCATGGAGAGCTCACAAGGACACCCCGGATTCAGAAACCTGGACTACCTACGTGGCACAACGTAACTTCTGTATGAGCTTTGTCCGCGAGGACAAAATGACACATCAGCAGGAATTAAGGAAGCGATTCTGCAGGAACCGCAAACTTATATAGGCAAGTTAATGAGCTTCGTAAGGTGCAACGCGGAATTCCAGTACTGGTCACGACTGACAGGTGCCCACAATCAGCAACAGAAGCAGCCGACCCCTTACGTTTCCAGTACTAACATACGTTCCAGAGAGTAACGGGCCCAAGGGTTATCCCTGTTTCGATTGTCCCAACGCCAGCCTTATCCGATATCACTTTTACTGAAGAACGTGTGTCAAAGAAACTCTTGTCCCTGTGCATTCACTGCTCTCCTGGTATGGATAACATTTGACCGAAGGCTTTATAGGCAACAGCCAGTGATCTGGCGGAAGCTCTGGCTATATTGTGTCAGCGGTGTATGGAGGAGAACCATATGCCAACAACGTGGAAGCGTGGGGTCATCACTCCTATTCAAAAGGGAGGTAGTCGCACTGACCCAACCAAGTACCGTCCTTTAACCCTAGTCACTGTGTTTTCAAATGTTATGGAGTCTGTCATCGCTGATACCCTCACGCAGTATCTGGAAAATCACAAGATGATAGCGCCAGAGCAAAATGGCTTCCAATGAAAGAGCTCATGCACTATGAACCTGCTAATTGAACTTATTAGCTGGACTGAAGCAATTGATGGTGGAGCAGGAGTCGATGTCAATTACCTGGACTTCTCAATGATCATTGATCACTTAGACCACGAAATGCTCCTCCATAAACTTCAGCTCTATGGCGCTGGTGACTCACTGCTGCGTTGGATAGGCAATTTCTTGCACGAACCTTGGTTAGAATTGAGTACGAGAAACCCTGCCCGACGTAAGTGAGATGGAGTGTGGGGTACCACAAGGCTCTGGTCCCGGCTATTTTTTCTGTTCATAAATGATCTGGCGAGGGTTATTACTTCCGATTTCCTATTCTTCGTGGGTGATATCAAGTTATGGCGCGCGAGCAGAGAACCGAACGACGACGAAAAGCTCCAGTGTGACCTTAACACGATTTCAAACTGGTCAGTTCTGAATGCACTACCGTTCAATTTGGAAAAAAATGTCACGCTGTTCAGTTGCGCCACAGGCATAACTGCGTGTATAGGCTTGGTTCACATATAATAAAAACAACTTCCCAGGAAAGCGATCTTAGTGTGCTCATTCAAAGGGACCTTAACAGTTCAAAGCAGTCAGAAGCAGCTGCGAAAAGAGCCAACCAGCACGTAGGCTTGCTGCGAAGAGCACTCGGAAATTTCGACCCACCCATCTTCCCCACAATGCACAATGCAACCTTGGTTGAAGTGCGACTTGGAAGTGTTAGAGAAACCACAACGTGTGGATACAAAGTATGTCAAGAGTCTACGAAATCTATCCTATCTGCAAAGGCTGAACTTAGCGGCAGTTTTCAGTGGCCGATACCGAAAGCTTCGCGACGATATACTATTAATGTACACAATATTGAGTGACCCTAATCACGTATTCCGTCACTTGCTGAAACAGCCATAACACCAATCTCAGAAGTAACCTTCTGCAATTGTGTACACTAGTTGCCTGGAATGCCTGCATAACTATTTATCTCTTGGGTCTTGCCAAACCTTGGAACTCTTTCCCCACCCATCCACCATGGAAATTTTCTTGCTCTTGGCCCCAACACTTCTTTGCCTAAACTGTGCTACTTTGAAATATATTAATTTTCCCTTGAAGCCGGTTTACTATTTCATATAAACCTGAGGATGAGGGACGGAAATCAGTACGATCACGATGTCGAGTTTTACAGAGTCTAATTGACAGATTCCTCGACGCTGGTGAGGACTCGGTAAAAGTGAGACAAATTACCCGTCTTGGAAAGCAAGGTGATCAAAGAAACCGGCCTATGAGAATCAGTTCTGTGGACCAAGCCAGTCCAAGACTGATCATCTCCCGCCTAAGTAGCCTGAAAGGTTTGAAGATCCATGTTCCTCCAGACCTGGACCCAGTAGACAGGGAGCGGTTCAAGTCTGCCATCATTGAGCTGAAAACACGTACTGGTGAGGGGGAAACAAAGCTTCGTATCGTAAATTTTCGGGTGGTTTCTAACCTTCCGCGAATCAGGATAAACAGGCTGCCCAAACTTCAAGCACGCCCGGCGGCTCCTGCTGCTGCCTGCGAGTAGTCTTCACAAACGTTTGCAGTGTTATGAATAAGCGCGATGAGCTTTGTTGTTTCGTTGCGTCTGAGCGGCCAGACGTAGTGGGACTCGCAGACATAGCTGCATTCAGTTATACCCCCAAGAACTTGAACTCAGCGGTTACTCGTATTCCGATGCGCTAGACTAAAGATTGCCCACGGTGGTGTCTTACTTTACATCCGGTCTTCCCTGTCTGGGAGACTTGTGAGCACCTACTGAAGTGACGATGGTTTGTGTGAGCTACTGTGGTGCTCCATCCGCCTCAGGCGCGGAGAACTGCTTGTGGGCGCAGTTTATCGCAGTCCCCTGAGTCGTTGTTTGGATTGGCTGCCCCAGCTTCGAGCCCACATGAGTCGCCCACACTTTCTACTTATAAGCGAGTTTAACTGTCTTCATATACGGTGGCCTGATGTGCATTTGATGCCTGGACATAGTGAGGTTGAAGCAAAGTTCGTGGATTTGATACTTGAAACTGGTGCATCGCAACACATATGCCAGCCAACACGCATATCAACACGTTCAACCTCGTCCTGTCTCGACCTGATGTTAACGAGCTACGAACAACGAGTGCGTGACGTTAGGATCCTGGAGCCCCTGGCTACGAGCGACCACTCAGTACTGATAGCTGATATGGAATTATCTTTGCCGTATTCACATCCGCTGCAACCAGCTCCCAACTACTGGAAAACGGACTTCGATGGTCTAGGTTGAGCCGCGAGCCAACTGGATTGGTCTCTGTCACAAACTGCATCTGTGGAAGATTGTTGGATATTTATAATAGAGAGATTAACATCATTGTGTTCCAAATTTGTGCCATTGAAATGTCGGAAGGTTGGACCGATTTAGCCACATTGGTTTGACAAGGAGTATGGAAACCTGGCTCGGAGACGGCGTAGACTGTGGGACAAATTCCTCCCCTCCGACCCTGCCAATGATTACGAAGGGTATAAAAGTCAGCGGAACATTTGCAACAGTGCAAAAAAGAATAAGCGCCGAAATCTCGAAGAACAGCTCCCAATAGCCGTGATGATGGCCCCAAAGAGAATATTTGCATGCGTGAAGCGACGCCTGAAACCAGCAGGTGATGTGCCAGTGCTAGATGGCACGGATGAATAGCCTGTAACCTCCAGCGCTGAGCGTGCGTTCGCGTTGGCGGCGCACTTCGCTTCTGTATTTGCGAATGACTCGGTGTCTCTTCCGAGTTCGACTTGTATCGCTTTTACCGAACTGGACAGTCTGCATTGTGGCGTTGAAGGTATGTCAACTACTAGCCAATCTTGACGGCACCAAACGTGCCGGAACTGATGGGCTTCACCCACTGGTTCTAAAGTCACTTTCAACCATCATCTCTCCTGTCGTGACTAACCTTTTACACAGGTCGCTGTCCAAAGATTTGTTGCCGGTTGACTGGAAATGTTCGGTGGTGAAGCCTATTCCGAAAGGCGGCGACCCTATCAAAGTAGACAATTACAGGCCAATTTGTCTGACACCTATATTGGCAAAGGTTGCTGAGAAAATCGTGAAAAAGGGATTGCTGCAGTTGTTACAGTCAAACGAGGTCCTGACGCCCGCACAGCACGGTTTTATGCAAAGCAGCTCATGTACTACAAACTTGCTTGTGACGAGGCATGAGTGGTTGAAGGCAATAAGCAAGGGGAAGTCAGTCGAAGTGATATTCATCGATTTCAGTAAAGCGTTCGACAAGGTCAGTCATGAGGTTCTCCTTCACAAACTCAGAATGTGTGGTGTCGGTGCGTCACTGCACCGGTGGATCCGCGAGTTTCTTGTTAGACGAAAGTGGAGGGTACAGGTCGACGACCGTCTAACTGACTGGTACCCCTCTACCAGTGGCGTGCCTCAATGCGCTGTGCTGGGGGCCACTCTGTTCCTGATCCACATCAACGATCTACCGCAGCTTCTCCGGTCGCCGTGTACCTTGTTTATAGATGACATGAAGATTTGGGGAGAAAATGACGCTCCCGACGACTGTGGCCTACTTCAGCATGACCTCAACCGCCTATCCACCTAGTCTGCAGAAGTTCTTCTCCCGGTCAACCCAGCCAATTCTGTATTTATGAGCCTGGGGAAGGGTGCTGACGGCCGAACCTACATCCTTGACGGCCAAACGCTATGTCCCACACCCTCCGTGAAGGACCTAGGTGTACTCTCGCGCTACGATTTGAAGTCCGTGGACAACACGAACAGTCTATATCGTAACGGACTGCGCATGCTTTGAGCGCTCCAACGTAGTTTTGGCACTTGGTCTGAAAAGGTTGCCACTCACCTCTTCTCTTCCATCATTGGACTAATGCTAGAGTACGGTTCGCCCGCCTACTTTCCGTTTACCCGAGGCGACGCACAAAAGATCGAACGGATCCAACACATTGCTACCAGGCTCATCCTGAGTTTACGTGGCCTGGGGTACGAAAATCGTTGCGAGAAACTAGGACTCTACATCTTGTCCTACCGTCCGGTGCGAGTCGACCTCATTATGACCTACCGTGTTCTACATCTCGGTGATTTCCCAATGCTGAGGCCAATGCTGCACTTACGAGGGCAATGCAGCACACGCGAACACCGAAACAAACTTGTCGTGCCGGATGTGAAACATGTTCCCCACCAACGGTGGTTCAAACGGAGAATGGTAAATATTTGGAACAGTTTACCTGAACAAGTGATGGAGTCAATAGCTGTGCAACAGTTCAAAACGTTGTTAGATTTGTATTTTGCAACTATTCGATTCAGAGAACGATTGCACACTTACGATGACATATCACATTTGTGAGTCCTGCAAAACCGTAGGTCAAATATTTTAAATGTTACATGAGAGCGATAACGGTTTGCACGGCTGACAATTTTTATAAGGTACATCACCATATTTGGAAAGAGTTGTACATAATTCATTTCTAATTGCTCTATAATACAGTATTCAGTATTCATGCAGTACTTTGACTAGAAATGCGTTCACGTTGCTCCGCCACCATTATTATTTAGCGCCAAATCTGCTCGATAAATGCTTAGAAAGATAATGCACATATCCTTTGACATTGCAGTTTACCGTTACCATCCTGCGGGACTTGTCAAGCAACGGATCTTTTACATGGCATAAATCATTGTTTATGGTTCACCTAACGTTCTGCTGCTCCTGTATTATCCAAGATTCCGACGCGTCACCAGCATGTCACACACCTGTCCTATTCCCCCCCCCAGACACCAGTATTTATACCCGTCACGTTTAGTTCGGCGGCCGTTTTGAGGAAACTGCTATGCTTGCGCATCCTTAGTTTCGCGGATGTTGACATTCCTCCGAAAGCACTGTAGGTGACAGCCACGAGGATAGCTGAGACATTAGCCCAATTTTTCAAAGATTCCTGGATGAATAGTAAATCCCAAAGATGTGGAGGCACATTATCCTTACCCAGATTTTCAAGGGTATTAGCCGTTTGGAGCCCGATAACTATCGCCCAGTGATTCCCCGGCCAGTGCTCACAAAATTGATGGAGTAGATCATGGCTGAGACACTAATGGGCTGTCTAGAAAGGGCTAACATCATAGCGCTGAAGCGAGACCGGTCCCGTCATCATCGGTTATGTGCACCAAACCACTGATTGCGCGTGGCAGTTGGACTGATACAGCGGATAGTGAGACTGGAACTGTTTTCATCTACCTTAAATATTCTTAAGCTTTCGACCGATTAGATCACCGAACTCTCCTATAAAAGCTGCAAGCCTTCGGATTTAGGAACCTTATCCTTAGATGCAACAAAACTTTCATCATCAGCATCGGCTTCAAGGGCGGGTACGTTGTTTATTTTCTGATCCAGCTACTGTGGACTGCGGTGTCACACATGGGTCAGTGTCGGGGACGCAAATATTCTTGGTCTTCATCAACTACCTGGTGCAAGTTCTTCAGTCGAATTTCTTGCTTTCTTCCGGATGACATCAAACTATGGCAGGTGATTCTTAGTCAGGATGATCACGATCTCCTACAACGAGACTTGGTGAGTGCTTTTGAATGGGCAAAGGAAAAGCTTTTTCCGTTTAACGCGGAAAAGTGTAAATCTGTACATATAAGCCACAAATTCACTAATGATTATAAGCTTAGGGCAATAGTAAAGACTGCTTCAAAACAACGCAACCTTGGTGTTGATGCAAGACATCGTTGTTCGGCGCAGTCTTTGAAGGCGCCCAAATACATGAACCAAGGTTTGGTATATTACGGAGGGCGTTCGGTCGGTTCGACCCCTCAATCTATCCTCAAATGCTCAATGCGTATGTGAGGCTGCATGTGGAATACGCGATCCAGGCCTTGCAATCTTGACTTAAACGTGATCTGGCTGCACTGGAGATCCTACAGCGAAGGACAACTAAAAATATGAAGGGATTGTCCCACTGCCGTACCATCTGCAACCATCTGGCATACGCTCTGCCCTAGGCATGTACAGCGGAAGTTATCGCCGTGCACGAGGTGATCTCATACTGGCGTATCAGGTTTTGGAAAACCGCGGTCATGCTTGCCGCTACCTCCTGAAACTCCTCCGCTGCACCAACCTAAAGTACAACTAGCTGAAACTCGCCACCCAATCCATTTGGCTGGAATGTCGCCTGAGTGATTTTTCTCTTAGAATTTGCCGGCCCCGGAACGCTCATTCGACTTTTGTCATTTTTGCGTCCACGCTACCCACACAACTCGACGATGTACTACGCCTTCTGCACCACTTGAGTGGAATTCTGCTTATCGAATTACGACAAGACGCAGACAAATATTGTGCTCGCCAGCCGTTGCGAAAGCGAGGTAAACGGATTTACTTGCGTGTTAACGCGGATATTAGATTGAGTCTACAGATGCGCGTTTCATTTTGGTGTCCCAATATTTTGCTTATGTAATTCACACAAATCGTCTCATGGGACTTGCCAGGCCTTGGCTTTTTTATCCGCACGATACCATTGTTCCATTGTTCCAAAGGTTTCATAATTCCTCTGTCCCAACGTGACGTCGAAAATCGTAGTTTATCCATCAAGTATAGCATACATCAAGCGAAGAAAGCTATCAAAGCTCTTTTTAGGCAGTTCGTCTTAATGTAACTCTTCACTCTATACCATAAACGACTGCTCAGCTTTCTTACATGGTGCAGAACGCAGAATTTGATGTCCGTTAGTGACAGTAATCGGCATCTCTGAAGAACATTGACAAGCACAAAAGAACAGACTCGCATATCAGAAAGAGGTAGTTTTAATAATTGTCGATATTTTAGCCAGAAAATAACCGGGTGAAATGACGTCCCACGTCAATGGGTTTATCACGGGTAAAAGAAGCAAATCTTGACAATTCTTGCAGGTAAAGATCGAAACTGGATGTAAACGCATCAACAAAAACGAAAGTAATGCATATCGTTGGGTAAACCCAAGTTGCACTTGTGCACATTGTTTGGTTTTGTCATCATGTGTCTCAGTAACATTGGCTAATTTTTATTCTGCATGTGGTTTGATGTTTGATCAAATTGCATTTTGGATTCAGTCAATGTAGAAGCGGACATGGCGGAAATTCGAAGGACGTTCGACCAATGGGACACAATAAGTGAGAAAATATGCCGAAGGCTTTCCAGCCGGCTGTACTGTGTGACTTACTTTCAACAATTGTCGACATGTGTGGTTTGGATCCTTTAGGACCTGAAACACCAAAATAAGATAACAGCGCAAGCAACGGAACTGACCACCGAAAACTGCTAGAGTCTGAGAACTACGCTGGTAAGATAAATGAGTCGAACCCTTGACATATTTTGTTGCTCTTATTTGTGGAGTCTCAAGAGCAGCAAGTGCATGCTTCTGCCAGGGGGTGCCAGATCTGGATGGCGTATTCAACACGCGGCCTCACGTAAGCGTTGAGCATTTGTGAAATGATGGTGAAATCAGACAGGCCAAACACACCGGAAGAGATCCAGGAGTTAATTGACTTTCCTTACGGCTTTTTCGACCTGTTTAAGGCAACCGAAATCAGCCTGCACGAGCGCTCCACGTTCATTTTCATGGGAGACGCGTTGCAAAAGGTGTTCTGCTGGCCGATGTGCGTAAATTCTTTGGTGGAGAATGCTCGGTACTCAATAGTTGGCAACGTTGAAATGCGGCATGTTGAACTGCCCAATCGTGAGCCCTGTCGAGAACACCTTGTAGTGCCATGTGGTAGTTTATCGTCCTGATGGTCCAAAAGATATTGAGGTCACCCATAAAGAGTAAAACGTTTGTATCGATCACTATGGCAAGGTTGTTAAGGTAGGGCAGGAAAAACCTTGGTCCTAGAACCGGACCTTGTGGGACGCCACAATGCACATCGGTCGGGTCAGATAAGGCTGTACGAACACTCACATTCAGGTAACGTTAAGGTAAGAATGCGCTTGTCCAGCCCAGAATGGGGTCGCCGATTCCACAGGTCTGAAGCTGCAGTAGGAGGATGTTGTGATCATGACGATCAAACGCTTTCGAGAAATCGAGACACAGCGTCAACTTCCCCCTCAGAGTCGACAGATTCCGTCAAGCTGGCACGGCCTAACAAGGGGTTTCTTGGTACATGAGCGGTTTCGACGGAAACCGTGTTGTCCCGGTACGATAATATTACGTCTTAATAATTATTCCATGAGGGTCTCTGCAATGGCGGATTCTCTGACCTTAGGAAGAACTAGGCGAAGAATTATCGGGCGTTCGTTTACCGGTTGAGGGCGGTTGCCCCCCCCTTGTAAATGGGAGTGGTTACTCCATGCTTTCACTTGGCAGGAGCGTGCATGTTGTCTAGAGTCCAGACAATGTTGAAAAAACCGAGACAAAGGTTTATCCAGGCTGCTGGCCGCCACTTTCCTTAGGCTTGAGTGTAAGTTGTCCGCACCAGGAGAACTATGCACCGCAATGACATCAGTCGCCTTAGTACGTCCGCGGCAGGAAATGAGATGTGACTAAGTTCTGATGGTGGCGTGATCGGTGTATGCATTGTAGGGGATAGCAGCGAGTTCTGAAAATTACAACTGAAATGCTAGTTGTTCTGCGTTCAGCTAGGATGTCTGTTGTGCGTGGTCAACTAGACAATGGACCTTCACGGTGGTAATGTTGGGTCGAAATCCGGTTGGTCTGTAATTCAATGAAATTAGTAAGACTCAAACATGCGTGTTGTGGTTAGTATTTTTCCTGGTATTCCGTTGTGGGTTTACAGAATGCCAAGCCATTTCTCGATGATTGAGGAAGAACAAGGCTTTATATAATGGCACGGTGGATTCCAGTAGGCCCATGATCTAATACTCACGACCTTACAAAATGGCAAAGTGTGTTCTAAAGCCCATAAATATGTGTTAACAAAAAGCTCAGAAAATCACTAGGATCTGCTGCTTACCGGTAATTATAATGACAGAAAGCTTTGAGGTGCTTCTCAAAAAGGTGTATAGTCGGTTGGCATTATTTGCTAATGAGTGGGCAGTGCATGCGACTGCTGTAGTTTCTGCTATCCAAGAGCTTAATTGGATCGATTAATCGCTGGAGTGATTCACGTTGATTGATACCGACTAATAATGAGTGACCACCTGACCGTATGGGATGAACTCACTGCTCGACCGATGCGCGTTTCCAATCTAGCGCGATTGGCGATTTTTGCACGCATGAAATACAATGGTCAAGTGAGTGTGCGTCTGCAGTGCCATGTAGCCGATGTCAAACCAGACATTTCCAATAAACCGAGCACAAGTGTCCAAGAGAATGCGTTGGTCGAGTACTGGACGACAGTGTCACCAACTCACCCATGGTATACTTAGACGTGTTTCAAGTTGATGCCTTGCCGTGAAAGGGAGCCCTATCTGGCCCCATTTGGCACAGCCGGAGTATCAGTTTGCACCCCATCAGCTAAGTTGCTTGTGCAAGAAGCAACAACAGAAAAGTTTAAATAAAGCAACTACCAATTGGATTAGATTATCCTCACTATCATCATGGAACTGAGTGGCTAATTTGTTTGTCGATTGCGCTCGACCTCTAATTCAATTTTACTCGACACAGAGGCTGCACGTTCACACTCCAAAACAACAATCACTTCAGAATAATGAATACATTGAATTAACTTACAAGGAAAGCGAAACGATAGATTTTCCCACAGTTGCAATTGCACTCGTGAAGTGCACCTGACACGGCGACCGTCCAATTGGCCCCAAGCCGTCAAACTGATAAAGTAGAAAGCGAATAAAACCCAAGTTGCTGAAAATCTCAGGTCGCACTTGAGTTATGCTGGTATCCTTCAATATAGAAAGGTAGCCGTATGTGTCTACGTTCTGTAGGTTAAGATATCAGACCTGAGACCTCCAGATTTGGCGTTTCTTTCAGTGGATACTAGCGAAACATCGTGGCAACTGTAAGTTTGCAGTGTGATGTGGTCTGACACCGTTGATCTACTTGCCAACATTTCCTGTTTCTGTTGATTTCACTTAAGGGTTTATCGAAACGACACCAACCGAGAGCTTGTGGTGCGGGAGAAAAAGTATTTGAGTGTTCATTGAAGTTAAAACAATAATGTGCAAACTGGTGCATTTGTCTGCATTTGGTCTTAACTTCCTACCGACGGGGATGATAGTTGACGCTTGGGGGAATACGAATGGAAATGCTTTTCAACAATTACACAAGGACGTATGAGCAGGTAAACGGAAAAGCTAGACTGCACCTTTGTTTAGCGCCACAGGACTGGACAGGCCCACATCAACTAATGTGAAAATGTAGCTCAAAGCACTTTTTGAGTGCGTTTGCACTGGAAACCTAGTGAATGGGCACCGAGTGATGCAATGACTAATAGACAAACACACGGAATTAGTACCACACCCACCTCCTAGGTCAGTTAACTCCCACACTTATGCTACCCCTGCATATACCTTAAGGACCGAGAGGTGTCCGGTTCACCATACCAATCAACTCCACTGATTACTAGATTGAGGCAGCAGACCACAGAATTCGGACTGCTCTTTTCACCTCGCAGGTACCATCCTGGGGAGTTAGCTTAAAGTCCGAGGTGCGTTACTCTACAGATATCCGCACAATAAGTTTATTCGAATCATCAGCAAATTCTACACCATTCTCTGGATTAAGTTGGTGCAGCGTGACTTCCGATGTTCCCTTCATTATTTATTAAGTGACAATTATCCCGAGCGCAACAAAGTGGAATTGAAGTAGATACTTTGTACCGATATCCTAGTCTCCAAGGCAGGACATGGCACAGTGTGAACACAGCGTATAATTCGGTAAGTTTCAGTGCGAAAAGGTGCAAAGTTTACGAACGCTCATAATAAGCTTGGAACTGATTCAGTGTTCATAAGTACATAAACGTTTGTCAGTAATCATTTGGGACATGTGTTCAGAGCGTTCCAATTTTGGCACAAAATCACTACCAGTCTAAGTGAAACAGCATGCCATTGCTAAAATGGTTCGTAGCAAACAGGAACAATAATTGCAACAGCGAGGTTGGGAATTGGAGAGCGATCACTGTTAGAAGCTTAGGGGTCGCTTCAAATGACAGTCTGGGTGAAGTGACCTTAAGAGATACAAGGTGCAGGACGTTCCTACTTAAGGCCTTAATAGTGTGGGTGGTTCTATTCACGATTGCCTCATCTAAGATCCCTCAACAAATCGAAGGCAATAGGCATTGGAGAGCCGATGTTTTCTTGGTTGTCCTCATATCTAGTTGGTGGTACGTGGTGTGTATCGGTGACCGTTTCTCTAACCGAAAGCGGTCACCAGTGAAGTAATTCAACGGAGTGCTCTTGGTTCAATTTTTTCTCATGTTTATGAACGATGTATTCCAGAATAAGACATAGTGCTACTCTTTTGCTTGCGGTTGACACTAGTTGTATACTCACAAGAAGTTGCACATACCAAGGATGCCGTACGCCTCATTCAGGATAACTTATCGGCCCTGGCGTCCTGGTGCCAACTGTGCCAGGTGTCATTTGCCGTGGACAAGTGTAATAATCCGTCGTACACATATCCAACCCCACCAGAGAGTTTATTACTGCAAGGCACATACATCTCGTCATGGAGGGCGTGCGATATTCGGTTACCTACAACTTTTCTGGAAATAGCAACATTCAAGTTTCGAATGCCATGAAGACCATTGGGTGCCTATGCCAGCATTTTTATCTCACGTAATCTCGTATGTGGTTTTACAAAGCAAATGTATTTCCGTGTATGGAATACTGTTTATTGGTTCAATCGGATCCGCGAAACTCTGACCAGCATGCTCTCGAGAGACTCCAGCGACGGTCCACGGAAAAGCTATGCGGCTATTCTCCAGAGATGACATACAGAGTGTTGTGATTAGCTTGGATTTGACCCAGTTTGGCTTTGAACCATAAAGATGAACTAGGTCTTACGTACAGGAACACAAACCCAAAATGTACGCTTCACATGACCGTAAACAGCAGATGCCCGACCAGCGACAAAGTGATAAAGACGACGACTCCAAAATTTACTACCAGAAGCGGAGAACAAATTTCCTAGTCCGCTACTCAAAGACTATGAAAAATCTCTCGAAATATCATAAGATGCTGTAAGCTAGCAATGAATAAGCACTTAATCTTCAACAACGCGATTCATACGTTACAGACATCACAATCCTTGGAAAACGTTTTCGACAACGGTATCGAATGCGCTAGACTAAATTATAAACAGCACATGCATACAACTTTTGGGACCCCATCACCTTACATTTTAATTCAGTTTTTCCTGACCTGAACATCTTTCATGTGCTGATAATGAACCCTACTTCACTGACAGGTGGAAAACAGCAAAATTATTTTGATCACCTTAACTTGAAACTTGTTGTCCACATTTAATTGTAGATATTATTAGTTCAGTTCCGTGAAGAGGATGCATCACTTTTTGATATATTCCTTCCAAGGAACAGCTTCTCATATAGTGATGGAATATGCAATTTAGTTATCTATGAGTAGGGTGCTTTCTGTGCTTCGCGTACGTTGGCCTATATGCCCATGTGTATAATCCGAATGCAATTTTTCCTAAAATTTGTCACCGAATCTGAGCAGACGCGCCCTTTAAACGATCCACTGTCCTCCGGACTGCCAGATATTTCTTCTACAAAATTAATCTACGCAACTTCAATCCACTCTTTTTTACTTAGACGACGTGAGCTTAGAGATTTCTTCGCCAGGCTTTTAATAAATGTCACGGAAATCTTTCACCAAGTAATGTATTAAATAAATATTACTTCTATCCGTCTCTTCCGTAAAATATACATCCTCGTGAAACCGAGATCTGCTTATTCTAGCATAGCCACGCACTGGACGGTGTAAAGTGTAACTAAATACCTCATCTACACCTGACAGTTTAATAAACTTTGTTAATAATGTCACCACTTCTTGTGAACTAGGTAATAAATAGATTGCGGCGTATCAATGCACGGGCCCAGTTCTACGGTGAAGTTTACGGCTTCGTTAGAGAAGGTGAAAAGAAATCGAAAATCCGCTATCATTTGCAGTCGGTTCAAAGCATCCAAGGCACGATAATCTTCTGTGGTTTCACAAAATACCTTCCACTCGGAGTCATCCTTATACTAAGTTGACAGTATGGGGTATTTAGTAAGCACCTTGTAAGATACTTGCATCATTGCATATTAAGCCGAAGTAACATCCCCTCTATTATTCGCTCATTCTCATACACTATGCTTCCATTCCGGTTGATAACTACATTTGGACACTATCGTGCTGCTCCAATGCGCACTTTTGGATACTCTACTAATCAAGCAGTTAACATTGAAGCGGAATATCACTACATCATACTCCACGATAACACCTGCAGCGTTTCGTAAGAAATCAACAAAGTTATTCACGAAAGTAGCCGTTTACTAGTCATGCCATGCAACGGTTCGCCAGCTATTCTGCTAGTTTAGGATTCGGAAGGGTTTTGTCGTCTGCGATACATCGAATAAGAATGTCGGGTCTATGCATCCGCGGTGGTTCAGAAAGCCCCTGGGATAAGGCTGATTACGAGTACATAGCTGGCATTTTATCTGCCCTTGTAATTCCCTTTTTATTCACAATAAGTCACGGACCCCTTGATTGCTCTTGTCCAGAAGGAGCTCCTTATTTTGTCCTTAGGCAGCTGTTAAGGGTTGCTGGGTTCAACCGTTTTCCTTACAAGTTTTACTTGGCCGTTATCACTGTTCTCTTACCCACATCGGTTTCTTTCACGAGGCCGTTAACGGTTTCCCTTAGGGCTCACATTGTGATACATTTGACAAGTAGAAGTCTTATCTCCTCTATAAAGCCGAACTTCTCCTATTTGGTAGCTTTGTACTGTCAGACCCCTTACCATACTGAGACGATTAGTTGAAGCAAGGCTGCTGTATTGTAAAGCCCGAGAATCCCCAAGTGGGTGTCTGTAAATGCTTAGTTTAAGTCATTCAAAGTCAGTACACTCTCTTCGCTAGTGATCGTTACTCGTCAGATGCACATGGGGACAACCGTATTAGGTTCGCACTAACCCTCATACCAAGTGGCTTCTGCTGGTGCGTTTCCTAAATGGATCATATCTTCTGGTTCCGAATGATCTATAAAGCCATGTTTGAAAGCTAGAGCCCAAATCATTTCCTTCAGGCGTATCATCCTGTTAACATTTGCACCACGGTGCGTTATGTGATAACATTCCCACATAATGAGAGGCTACCTGTTCTGTCCTCGCAGCCTGTCAGTGCGGTAATCACACCAAAGCTTGCGTGTTCAGCGTGAAAGCATACAAGCTCTCGGGTGGTCGTCACGGTGGAGTCTGTGTCGCTTGCCAACATAACACAGAGGGACCCAATTGCGACCAATGCAGAGCCGGATTTGCGAGAAATCATCGAGCCACACTGGGTAGTAGATACGTTTGTAGAGGTGTGCAAGTCTATGGGATTCGTGTCGTCCACACTCCAAGTTCCACGTTGTTCACCGCGTAAAATTCCATCCCACTATCCCTAATCTGTTGTTGTTGTCGTTGCTGTTGTTGTTGTTGTTGTTGTTGTTTTCAGTGTTGTTCACTCTATACTAATGGTTTTGCAAATGTCTCAACACCCTTTCCCTTAAATTACAATGGACTGACGTTGCCGTCACGCGGACCGCCACTCTTCTGGTACACACGGCTACGACACCACTAATCCCCACGTGCATGTGTGTCCAACGCCCGTTTCCTTGCGGATCCAGGTTGTGACTGCAACTTACACTCGGCATTGTGCGTGTTTTCGCAACAAATTTTTCTCACGTCACAGAAGGTCAGTGGTGGAGTCTGTCAAGATTGTCAACACAACACAGTCGGACGACGCTGTCATCATTGTGCCAGTGGGTATTATCGTGACTGGACCAAACCAGTCAGTCACGATCAGGTGTGCCTTGGTGAGAATTGGTCGGTCACCCCTGTGTGCTTTGCATGTTTCGCATTGTTTGTTGCAATACCATTTAATGCATATTTTGTAAGGCCGCCTATTACAGATCGTGGTGAAGTACTGTAATCACATGAAGGGGACTTGATTTGCTGGTCATTGAGGGTTGTACAGTAGATGGGCTATCGACACAGCAACCCTATGGTGTTGAAAGCAATAGTCAGATGTTGACCGGTTGAAAAGCGAACTCGTTTTGTCCTATGGCCCTTTCGTACGGTGATATGGTCGCCAAGCACAAGCCAACAGTATCCGTTTTTCAACTAAACGGTTTGCTGCAAAAGCGAGAAAAAACTATATTAATTCACGCCAAATATGAGCATCGCGACACTACCGCAAACCTGAGTGTTTCGTGAGCATCGCATAGGAATAGTTTTATGTAGGATCGCACCGGCACAAGCGGTTCTCAGTATAATCGAGTAGATCAGGGCTCAGTTGCATCGGTGGACAATTTGGCTGAAGCTACCAAGACTTTCATACGAGCACCGGCTGCAGTGCATCGAAAATCTGCGGTGGTTAAGTCGGAAATTCAGCGGTCAACCAAAACTTGTCATTTTGAACCAAAGCTGCGTGTTGCCAAGTCCGCTCACACAGTTCACGTCGCAACAGATGCAGATGACTGATTGACAGCGGGTAACGTGTTGAAACACTATCAGCAGTTCGCATGATGTCAGGCCTCCAGAACAGTGAACTACAACGTTAAACAGGCTACAAGAGTCCACCTCGTCTAGCATTCCAGTGTGTGAAGTTCCATTCCGTTTTGAAAGAGTATATAGTTTGCAGCATCCGTTTTCAGAGTTGCATGTTGCTGCAGCTGCCACAGTTCTCTCGTACCTACAGCGATTCCAAAGATGCATTGTGCTGCACCACCCACAGCTCCATACACTCACTACATTTCTAGTGCAAACCCCAAAAAAAGAACTGGAGCCATGTGGATGGGAATCATGATTGATTCTGGGCCTGCTCCCGCTACTTATACATGCACGATCTACTCAGTAGCAGCTCACACTTTATGGTTTCGCATATAGTATACAAAGCTTAGAGAAAGGAGTTCTGCGGGAAAGACCGACCAGAAGCAGCAGATTACCTATAACCAGCTTAGAGATGGGAATACATCTTGATGCCATTAATAGACTACATATCGGCTTCTCACTAATAAGAAATGACCTCGCTGAGACCGAACTCGTTGATGGTGTTGGACGAGTGGACACTGTGTCGAAATTCTCGCCGAACGCATTCCGATCTCCTGAGGAATTCGGATATAAGTACAAAGCCAGCAACAGCATATACCCATTAGTTTGTTTCGAATTCGACTCAACCGTGTTCACGAGATATCACGTTTACCTTGTCAACTAGAGGTTTAGAAATACTTCTTCCTAGCCAAGGTGGAAGCCGACACACGGTTCCTCTTGTAATAGCTTGTACGACTTGCTACACAATCATACCAACGGTGTCCACCCAGGACAACTCGTACGAGTAATGTCACTGAGCCTAGCCCCACACGGGATGGAAGAAATCCGCACCTATGTCGCCTCTTCATAGGATGAAACTGCCGTCCAATTGCATGACAAATGGGTGATAAGCATCAGACTTAAAGTACTCATAGCCTTCGATCACCGGCGAAAAACAGCATACCGAGCACACTCAAACTTGAAAAAACCGACTCCGTTTACTTGGAGTGAAGCTGAGGAGTCGGGGCAAAGTGTGCCATACCACTGCATTCGGTAGCATCGAGATGGACGACAGCGTGATATCGATATTTGTTGGGTGGATTTGAAGCACGAGATAAGCCAATAACGAAGTTCTTCGACAGTCATCCTGCATTCCACTTCTCAGTTTGACGGCGCAAGGTACAAAAATTAAGCAATCACTGAAGCAAACACTGCGGCTGACGATGACATGAAGCAACCGAGGAAGTCCTTCTATTGTGCAGAGGAGGAAAAGAGGAAGTAACTATTTGGGGTCTTACCACTACTGATCACTATTTGTATTTACGAGGACACATGAGTATATCCGTCATTGCGCAAAAGCAGAACAAATACCACAACTCACGAAATGTTTTTAAGGGTTTGATACTGATTGGTCAGTTATTTGATCCATACGTGCGATAAAGAACGCGGATACTGGGGTTCCGCACTGGCCTCCTGATGTTTTCACGGCCGTACTGGACCCAGCGTAAATGGTATATAACGGGCTACCCTATTAGAGTCTTCGCTTGTTTGGCAGCAAAAGTGTTATCTGTCAACTGAAGCTCTTTTTGCCTGCAATTATGTATGCGCACGATTTTAAACGCATGTTGTGTTTTACTGTCCCTATGTCCTTTGTCATTCATGTTCAAGACAATGAACCGTACCTCTCTCCATCTCTGTCCCAACGCGTACCATTCGCCTTATTTCTGTGGACTTCCATATGATGTCGCGTTGAAGAATGTCGCTGTCATCCTATCGGATCGATACCCGATACACCTTGTGATCGCAAGACTGGACAGTGTGTCTGCAAACCCGGGGTCACGGGTCAGGCGTGCAACAGGTGTCAGGACGGCTACAAGCAGACGCGCCTCTCCGATCAGCCTTGTGTACGAGGTAAGTGGCACTTGGGGCATTGTAGAACCAGTGTGTGTTTGCGTGCACCGTGATACGACCTAGTAACATGTTGCACGGTTGCGGTGGTACCAGCTTACAAAGTGCCGTTTCCCATTTAATTGTATCTTTAAGCTCTGTTCGGTGCTTTCCTCTTCAAATTTTATTAGCTATCCGGTTAGTCGCTGGGATAAAATGGAATCGCCAATTTATCAAACAGTTTCACTCAGACATTTAATAGGTTAATACAGATTGAATGCGCTCCGAAACTGACCTCTGCTGCTAATCGCACAGAAGCGCGCATCAGCACAGTGGCACTAAGCCACAGGTGACCATCGTCATAACGTGCAAACCAGAAAGAAGGTAGCGTTGTGCATTCTATAGGTGTTCACAGACTTTGATTACATGACAATGGTCTATCTCATAGAATAATCATTACCGTTGAAAAGAAGAAAAACCAAAAAGTGTAGAAAGTGATTCTAGAGAAACAAAGTATCAGGGGAAATAAATTAAAAATACCTCCGAATTACGGACTGGAATGCTCTCCATTTTAACAATTTTCCGAGCATAGAGTTGGGGTATTCTTATCACAATGTATATTGACGGAAAGCACGGGTTTGCGTTCATCTTGGATAAGGGCAGTCCATGAATGTATCCGAGCTATCTCACTTCATAGAAACCGGTAGCAAACCCAGTAACTTAAGTGTATCCACAAAAAGATGATCAACACATTGTTTTGAGGCTTGTAGTATAACAGGGTGGAAAACAGATGAAGGAAACAAACGAACGCATGCTTCGCTCACTTACACCTAACCTTGGTAAATGTACCTGAAACTACTAATTTATTTCCACTGAATGTATATTGCTTCATGTCCTCAACTCAAACAAGTAACTGACATATGACAGTTAAGCGTTATCCTGGTCAATTGACAACAGCTTATGCTAACAAAACTTAGTAATAATGGGAAATTTGATAAAATCTTTAGTGACCAATGTGCTGTCAAACAAGTGCTTTCAGTCCACTCGATACGAGTGATCTACACACTATGATTTTTACTCAAAATGCAGTTGGATGTTTGTCCCATGTTTTGTAGTCTCACAACCATTCGTCGTGGTTGGTGAGGGAGCGCGTTGTGAGGCTCTACAGAGCGACTACATAAGACGACCAATAACTAGGTTCATCAGAAAAGCGAACTTGTTACCTGTGTTGTGGTAGAGTAACGTCAAGAATACTCCTGACCTTTTATACTACGAAGTATCACGCTGGGTCGAAATACTTCCTACATATTTGCATTGGTGAAAAGTTACCTTGTAGCTAGAGCTTCAGGAAGTGCGCTTTCGCCAATCGGTTACTTAAGCTAATCGAGTAGTTGACTGAGATGGTGGTGGAGATTAACTTTTTATCAACCGTCTTCCATCGCATAGTTCGCGTAGGTATTGCCACCTGCACGCGTATACGGAGAAAATGGAAGCCAGTGGAAGACCTTGTGATTTGTCAGTCGAACACTGCAATGAAAGCACCTGACATAGTTAGCCATGAGGAAATGAGTCCCCAATGCATGTGAGTAGAACTTACTTTCTTTCCCAACTAGGTTGTACCAGCTCATGCATCTTTCCAGAGGGCACGCACACATGTGATGTTGTACGGCTTGGTAAGCCTTCACGAGAGTTACATGCTTATTCCCACCTATTGGTGACCGCACACCCCATCACCCTAAGCAACGACCAACCGTCTCCTGAAGCCAGTAGTATCGTGGATGCGGATCTTCAACAGGTTGGTAAGTTGTCAACATTCAGCTCAAACGCAGGCACACTTGAGCTATCAAACAACTAAGACAGAATTAAAGGGGAAATAAACGCTCAAAATGAGCACGGAATATGCAGCAGAATAACAGAACTGAGCATATCAAATGAAGTTGAATGGGTTTTATTTAGGTAAGGAAAAGTTAGTATAAGTGAAGGTCGGTGTAGCACGACAGCGATGACGCAGCATGATGTGTGCACTCCATCCACTCCAGCAACGACCAGCTGTCTCCCGAAGGAGGTGTAATCGAGGCGCAGTTAGGCACCTAGTCAACATTCACATCAAGCGAAATTACACCTGGGATATCAAGCAACAGACAATCACTTGAAATGACGATCACAAATAACATAAATAAAATAAAGCATATGGGTATGCCGACAACACTTCACTAAATTAGGATATGAAATAAATGTGTTATCAATATACCCGCGATAAATTCAAGATGACAAAATGAGCTCAAAAACATATGTATAACAAATGCGAATACAATTAACGCAATTAACCAATTTTCGTTTAAGCGGCGTGTGTATGTAAATAAATGCTTATTCAGATGGACACAAAAGTGAGGTCACATAATAGATATTAACAAATCATAGCAAACCAATTATCTGAAATAAAGAAACGCAGCACGCAAGCATGCGGTCAGTAAATCCAATGCAGCTCACCCATCACTGCTGCGCCGGTTCTGGTACGTTCTCTGCATGAGCCGTCGTCTTTTCGATGCTGGTTCCGAGTGATTTCGTTCGTGGCTAACTAGGCTGGCCTGACTCGGGCACTCAAGACTACATGGGCTACAGCTCCATGCGCTCGACTTCGATGGAGTACACCCATCGGCGACTGTGGTTTCCGCACCTGCCGTTTCTTCTCCACATGCACCAGAGTTCTCCTGCACCTCGGATACTACATTCGTGATCAGATCACGTCATACACGCCGATCAAGCGCCGTCCATTTCCAACACCCGAATGTGACAGGCGCAACAATATATATATAAATAAATATATGTATATATAATACGGACACGCAAATACAATCTGGGGATGGCTCGACCAGGTGCGAGCTCTGGCCCGCAGCTCGGGCGTCTGGTTCTAGCAAGAACATCCACCCAAAGACGAGTACGCTGGTATTCTTCGCACACGCTCAAAAGGCTTTAATGGTAAACACTTGGTTTAGGCCTCTCCTTATTGGAACGAAATACATACGCCTCGTTCTGCTTAACCAATTTTGTTTAATACGAGTACGGAAATTCACGAAACTAGGTGCGTCTTCCAAAGGATGCCAGAGCAGCACTTATCTATCATATGCCACCATATCTATTATCTTTTGAACAGTCTCTGGGCAAAAGTCATACAGAACCCCGAAAACGTTGTACAGTGGATCCCCTCAATGTGTCTGTAACGTCAATAGAGGTCACTCCCACTGAGCTGCTAAAAAAAGCATACGCCAAAAATATAAGCTCCTTGTGACGGAACAGTACTATATTTTCAATGTCACCCACCCTATACTAAAGCTTCAGCAATGACACCAGCCAAGTGAGCGGAGAAGGTGGAAATTACGCCCAGGTCGTTCGAATTATGCCCTCCGTGTTTACTCTCCCCAAAGTCAACTAATCAGGAATCTTCGTCTAGCCTTGAGTAGAGCCTTCTTGATGTAACTAACAGAGTTCGTCACAGCAGGTTCCTAATCAAAATAGCCCTCTATATGTCCGTAAAAGCACCAGACTGTTGTTTTGACCTATTGGGCCTCGTCAGTAGTATACATCCGTCGAATCCTTCAGGATTCGAAACTATGACCACCAGTAGCACTGCTGCGTCGAGTATTTACCGTAACCAGAAATTGCTTTTCCTGTGTGATTGCTTCAGAATTCTACCTCATTACACATTACTTTGCGATATAGCGAAGAACATACGCTGATGTATCATCAGCGCTGATGTATCGCTTTGAAATGAACGTTTTACAGATGAATTACATTGTTTCTCTGTCTTCTGATTTGCACCGAAGACCGCATAGCATACTAAGTGCAATAGATGCGATCAAATGAATTAAATATTACCCATACTTCTTGGGTGGAGAACTCCTTTGTGGTTAGAAGGGGGTGGCTAAGCAACCACATTGAATTTGAAGGTGCCAAGTACCACTCGGTGTAGCGGTATTGTGAGACGAAGTAAAATACTCATTCTGATTACTCCTCCAACCTCGTCTACGAGAAAAATCACTTTCCTAAGCGAAAAACACGAGTTCTCCTTGCTTAATCAAAATACCATTCTAGCCCTGAGTTCGACCTAGGCGAATAAGTATTCCACTAAATCAATGTATACTTGATAACAATCTAAGTTCTAGAATTCGTGTGATGTGGCTTAAAATAGTTTGATACTATGTTAACTACCAGTACACTTTTGTTTAAACCTCTGTTTCAGTTGTCGAACAGTTCGCACATAGGAAGAAGAGCGCTCCGGTACCAAGTGAGTGAGATTCTCAGTTTAACGAATGATGTAACGTCGTTGAAAGCAAACGTTGTGTCTTCACAGAAAGTGGATTCTTGATGCAAAAGTTAAGCTTGTGAGCAGTTAAATGTCTGGTAAACGAACATAGTCTGTAGCGTGTTGAACGGGCCCTTGGCTCCTCATAGCATAGTTTGATTGGACCCAGCAAAGCGTAGCAAGGGTCCACTATTTCAGCGATGATACTGTTAACAGTACGTCAAAGTCCTCAGTTATTGTAAGCTCACATAAACAAAATTTTATCTAAGCTGCTGGTAGACATTAGTTGTATCGCCAATTCATTTATAGGCGGGCGCATGACATTGGTCACACACTAGGAACGCATTTCTTAAACCAGTTCTTCAACGATTGCAAGTCATTTAAAGTAATCTCGGTAAAACATGAGTAATCGGTTGTTAGCAGACTGGTGGAAAATTTGCGCAGCCGTCTTAGTGTGGTTTACACACTCAAGACGGAGGCGGCTTGCTTGAAAGTATGTGGGATTGTTATACTAGTTACGGATCCATAGTAGCGGGTTAACTCAGATACTTGGACGATAATCAACCGCAAAACAAAATAACTTATGCACTCGTTGAAAGGATCATACTGAATCACCCGTTGTGTGTGTTTGTGAAAGAATTGCAACACGCAATCTGAATCAGGACCATAAGACAGTTTAAAGTGAACCTCGGTCATTTGATCATTGGGACCGCGTCTGAGGCAGATAAGTATTAAGTGTAGCTCTCTCGCAATTAAACACGAAATTGGTCGTGGTGTGTACTTACGGGTAAGTGATATTAACTATCTATCAATCAGTGCACCGGTTACACGCAAACCGAAATTCGGCTCCCTGCTTGGAGTCGGAAAGGCGATGAACATGTTTGGCTGAATACACTTGTTGACATGGCTAGGAACCGACCTCAGTGGTGTTTGTGCTGTGAATTTCTCTGTCTCTTTCTCACCCTCCAACCACGATCTCACTATTTAGGCACAATATGACTAATTTTTGCTGCACAATAGCTGGCTAGTAGCTCTCTGGAACGATACCCATCCGTTACTGTTGGCTCAGATGGCATGCCTGTTGCATATTGCATGTTTTTAATTTTCTTTTCTTATGCATTGCGGCACAAAACTGTGGTATTTTCCACTTCTAGCTGACGTGCTTAATGAATGCTGAATGAGGAATTTGCACTGTATAACTACATAGTACACAAAATTTCAAAACGATTATCAAAAATCTGGTATTTCGCTGGCGTGGTTGATCGCACTGCGACACGACAACGAATACTCATGTCTGGGGCAAATAATGTCAGCTTTGTTCTAATCACGCTCTTTCAAATGAAGTTGTGCACACGAAAGTTTGCACTAACCTCTAGCAACATTTTAATCAGGATAAACGAAAATTCACTCACTTCCCTCTCTTTGTACTCGCAGATGTTTCTCACTAGGAAGATAAGCCAACAAAACATCTGACTGACCGGTAAATATGTGATCAAAAATTCGTTGTTCTGCTGTGAAACACCCAGGATAGGCGTCTAATTACCTCAGCATTGGACAATTCTGCTCTCATTAGTCATTTCGATCACGACAAAATCAGGCTGCTTCATTACTGCCCGGTCACCTGATGACCACGAATTAAATGAGTAGCATTCCCTAGTGGATCTAGCCCGGACTAATTTGTCATCCAGGGCCACAGGCATTCTCGTTGGAGTGGCCATTCCCATTGCACGGTAATTCGATTTCCCTTACAAAATGAGGCGCAAATTGAGCTGAGCGTGAAGTGTCGCCACGTCCCTCTGAGTTGCTGACCGGTAGCAAAAGGTCGTAGGAGATGGGCATAATGACGGATGTTGAAATTTGCAGAAGATTGGGAATGGGAATAGTCTGCCTAGAAATCAGACCCAAATAAGCCACGGTATCATTTTCTTCTAAAAATAAAGCCCAAGATGAATTCGAAAGTTGAAAATAAAAGTTTGCTATATTTGGTGAGTAAAGTTCCATTGTGGACAGTGATGTAGTATAGAATTGGTGTGGCATATATAACAACTAAGGATGCTAAAAGAGACAGCAGATGGGTAATGGACGGTAATCACAACGGTCGAGGTAAACGTCCAGGCTTGCCATAAATGTCACACCAATTAGGCATTAGTTCATTTGGCCTGACGAAGTGATTGGCGTTGAAAGCAAAACGGCACATGCCAACTAAACCAGCCTATTGTTGACAAGTCCTTCTGAAATAACGTATGCTGATTTAATGCCACGTGTATGTTGAGACTGTTGGAAAATAAAGTTATGTTAGGATCACAGTTTCACCAAAGCAACCCGGATTGCGTTCATGCATGGCCAAGCGAGAACTCCAGCTTAACACGACTAAGTGCAACATGGTTCATTTGAACCATCAGCTGGTGAGCTTGAACATACTCAAGGAATGCACTCTGCAGAACATCTCCTAGGAGCGTGACTTGGAATACGATCATGACTGCTCAAAACAATCCGAGAAAACCTGTTACTCACAACGTTTGGTTGATTTGACGCTTCTATCCACTCACAACTGCTTAACGCCCACTTGGGACCGCAAGTGAAATACGCTATGCAGGGGTAGTAAAAATAGCAGAAGTAATATCACGCTGCACTCAAGACTCCTCAACGAAAAGCATCCAATAACGTGAGGAGCCCCTTCCATCTGCCACACCAGCTTTGACTGAAGTCGCTAGGAATGTATAAGAGTCGAAATCGGCGATTGAGTTGGACCACATAATGATTCAGCAGGTACTGAAGAACCCAAATCACATCTGATGTCCGCTGCTGGAACTGAACCTCAACACCAACCTGAGAGGGCATCAGCTGAAGCTGACAATGGGGTAGAGCATATAAAAATTTTTTTTGCGATTTCGTCTCCATTCTATTCTGTAAGCCGTGGCACGCTCTCCCAGCTTAGGTTGCTTCTATCTTCAGTCTAACAATATTTTTAAAAAGAGAATTGAGGAAACGTTGTGCCATTCACACTTCACATTGCAACTTGCTTAGCCAGACTACAGGACGCAACCAAACCCTGTGTGCCTAAATTCCAACCGGATGGATTTATGCATATTATCTTGTCAATATTTTCAGTGTTTTCACCTGTGCGGACTCAATTTTATTGACATCCCTCGTTAATTTCCCTCTTTTAATCTCCACCATTCTGCGGGACTTGCTAAGCATTCGCTTTTTTGTCAGTTATATAGCATCGTTCCAGTTAACTGTTTTGTGTTCTTTGTACGCACAAAATCGTGCAACAGTTGGTACTAATTGCTACAGCTTTGCTAATTGTGTTTGTTAATCTCCTGAAGCCGATACATTTAGTGCGTGAACAAGCAATGTGTACTTGGTTGATGTCACCTTGCCCTTCAGCGACGGTTACTCAAGTGGAAGACTTGCCGACATGAAATGCAACGTCGACTGCTATAGAGAAATGCATGGAGCAGTTGTATGACTGAAGAGCGAGAAGCTTTGAAAATGATTCCTAAGCTCGATGTGGTTTCCGTGTTTACTGCAACTGACCGTGCTGGGTGCGTTTTGAACTAATTGACTTTCCAGTGACCTGTAGCTAACCCAAACTCTAATGACATCATGTTAATTGGAAGGTCACTATGGGTCAGACTGCTCGAAGTCCAACAGTCTACGTCACAAGATGGTGACAGACAGAATACCTGTCGACGGACTGTGATATCCCCTACCTAGATTCGTAGTTGTTTCGGTTAGCTGAACTCGGCAAGGCCGTCGATTTCTACATCTGGTCGCGAGGAGAAATTCGCGTAAGCTAAGACCGTGGGGAACGATGCCTGTCCCCAGCTCCTTTCGTTTGGTTGGTGGTAGTTTGCGTTTAATTTCCATGAAAGGTATTTGTACGGAGTACACTCTGAGACAGTTTTAGCAGGGACTTCCAGTGCTGCTACGTGTATAATACGCGGAGGTGGCATCCGTTAGACTAAACGGCGGTTGTTTGGTCAACCTAGTGAATCACTTCCATTCTACTGAATATCAGCTCCAAAACTAAATGTGCTTTAGACTTTATACTGATTGTCGCACTACGACAGTATATACCGATTCTCGACCAGATCAATGTGCAGTGAAAATGAGTATTATCCGAACTGCTGTCAATACGAGGAGTACAATAGCTGGATTATTTTCTATTGTCGAAGGAAATGCCGAATGCACTGGAGTTTCGGGCGCAACACCCATTCAACTTACAACTTGCTAGAACTATTGAGGATTTGCATATACACGATCGGCAACAAAAGCCAGCGCTGCTGATTAGTTCGACATGATTACGAACAACGGTGCATGCTTTTTGAGCTGTCATATTGGACGGTAGACGCACAGGGATTTATGAAAACACCCGAAGTTTGGTGTGATACCTATGGCAAGTTTCCAGTTCATATATTAATGTGCCCTACATGTGACACGGCAAAATGTGCTCCACCACATGATTTATCAACCATCTGACTCCCAATAATTTATCGGCGCTACCAAATTTAGCGCCGCGCACAGTCCAAGACGGTGCTTATCAAAAGACAAAAACAGTATATGTAGTAGACGAACAAGTAGTCTAGTTCTCCTAAATCTCCGTAGGTTTCCAGTGATGAATGCCAGCCAGCCAAAAATTGTAGTCTACCAACAACTTCTACTCTGGGCATATGCCGACAGCTGTCAAGCTGCCTTGCACATAACGCCTTTTGACAAGCGCAGTCCAATTTCGTCCAGATTCTCATGCGAATTGCAGTAATCCATCGTTGTTAACGCTGTCGCGGTTCGTCTCGTGAAAAGACGGGCGAAGAACACGCAGTGCAAGTGCTTCGCCACTGGGGCAACCTGGATTATTTGCAATCGTTTGTGATAGATGTGAACTTTCATTCCCCTTACTCCAATTAGTTTGGGTAGCCGGCTGATCACTCTCACCAGCGTGCCTCGATGATGAAAACTCACCTACATTAGAACCACTCAAGTGCGGTCAAATTGCATTACCCATGAGATGGTTACTTGTCGACTGACCCACGGTGGAGTTGCCACTTGGAGAACTGAGCCATTTTCGGCACCACTTGCTGTCACCAGCGAATTGTTCAGAGAATGGTAAATAACAGACAGCACCACCGGTAAATGTTCATGGAGTTTTGCTATAAACTGCACACTCTTCATAAAACGGTCGAGAGAAAAGCCCTGCCTGTTATGCATAACAACACAGACAGCGGTCAAATGGAATTACAAGAGCCTGGAAACCCATACTTCACCTAGGAATTAATACAAATGCAGGCACTTGTATTTTTTGAGCAAAGTTTCGCTTTTGACCCAAAGCTTCGTCTGACATGATGGAGCTTTAGTGCCCAAGGCAAAACACTGTCCAACTAATACACCAATCAAATGCTCCCAAACCTCTCTAACTCATGACTTACCTAGTGGTCCCAAGTTCCACAACTGAAACGTGATGTATAAAAGAAATATCAGCAGTAACGTCGGTGCACCATACCGACGGTTCACTGCCACGCGAACATCAAATTTGCCCGAGCGCTAGGTATACTTTGATATCACGCACTTGTGTCAATCGGTAGGCTCTATGTGGCTGCACAACCTCGTGAAATAGTCCAATAGTTATATAGTGTATGATGGGATAAAAAGCATAACTTTACAAGACGCACAGGATGGACATGCCAAAGAAAAGTAAAATCAAAGTATTCCTACATGGAACGTGAAATATCAGTGGGTAAGCCACTACACTTTATCAAACTGTCGTGTAGTGTTAATCACTAAGATGATAGTCTAGTAATCCTTCGGATGTGGTGAAATCTGGTGCGTTCACCACATATATTGGTAGTGCACTTCAGTGTGAACAAATTCTAACTGAATGATAATACTGTCTAAAATTCAATCGGGAGTGTTGCGTCATAAGTTTCAGGTGGTTGCATCGGCATGGTCTATAAGGAGTCATGGTCAACAGTTGTGTACGTGGGTGCTCGCGCTCAGTTATTTTACGGTATGTGGGACGATCTCCGCGAAGCCATCGGCATCCTGCGGAGGAGCCACTGAGCAGAGGAAGGCGCAGTTCGGAACTGAGACCGGATATTCCACATGTTACCTTTGTGGCTCATCTTTGGAGTTATTCCAATAGACGAATGTCTCGTTTTAACCATGAACACCAGGCCTGAACGGCACGTTCAACATGAGGACGAATATACGAGTTAATCAGCAATGGTATTAGCCGTCGCTCAAAGGTGCCGAGAGCTCGCCTCAAAAACCTCAAGGTAAAATTCGCCACACATGCTGCTTTCGAAAATTGGAGCGAATTGCCAGGACTTTCTTGCACGATGATACCTAAGTCGTGTTCCCTAGTCACGTGTTGCTTGGCGAGTTACCCCAAAATATACGTGTTGATGAAGCTGTTGCGCACTCTCAGCAGGTGGCACTTTGCAGGTCTTAGTGGTAGCTGGTTCCTTTCTGCCCATTTGTTAATCCTAACCAGACCTTCCTGAAGATAGACACGGTGGAATGCTGAGCTTGTTGCTCTTCATATTTTAGCATCGTCTGCAAATATTTCCATCGGAGACAAAATGTTTGTTGAAAGGTGATTGATGTAGACTAAAAACAGTAGCGGGCAAAAGACGGATTCTTGCCGTACACCACTGGAGAGTGAAAGAGAGTGCCCCCATTCTCACGCGCCTGAGCCTAAAACCGGTTTAGTAGCCCTCAGAAACTGAACATTTGGTGCACACTTTTCCTAATATGTTCGCACGTGCAGTGTAGTTACTATTACCATGTCTAGAGCAATACAGATGACTAAACCACACCTTACATTCACTTATTTTTACGCATTTTAGATGCAGTCAGAACAGCCCACGCAATGCCACCAGAGTCCAAGAAGTTTGAACCCCACGGTGCATATGGTTGAGTTGCCATGCTTGTTAATCGTACAGTTATTATTTCTCATTTACGACATCAGCAATATGACGCTTTCGGATGCCTGTCCTGAAAGGATTCCTGCTTGTGTATACCAACCACAAAGCTCCCGGCAGCTCATAGACGTCACCAGCACTGCTTAGCTCGAGATGACTGGCATAAAAGCGAAACTGTGGTAGTGTATTCAAATTTCTCCTTTCCAGCACTGGCCTGCAGAGTCCGTGATATACGAATAAGGGTGACTAAGTCTCAAAACTCGGAAACCAAAGTTAGGCTGTGAAGTCGTTGGGACTAAAGTCCACTTCGACAAACATACTTAAGCATCAGTGTAATGTAGTATAAAGTTGACTGCGACAAGGCATTATATTTGATTCTGAAATTCGTAAATGACTAAAGTAGCTAGCTCCTTGTCTGTACAGTAGCAATAGGTCGGTTGCAGAGATCGAATGTTGATGCACACGAGTAAGCCACCAATGTGAATGAGATGAAGAAATCGTGTGACTCAAAATTCTATGACCGTATTGTGTGAGATTGACTGAACCTGGCAGGGTTAATGTCTACTGAAACGGAAGGTACGGTCGTATGAGTAGGGCTTTCGACAATGATCAGAGCAGAAGTTGTGGTCCAGAGTCTATAGCTCTGCAGGTATAATGGAGAGTTGAAGTAGGAATACCATGACCTACAGCGGAGGCCCATATCGTCGACTTGGTGAAATTCATCACTGACCTCTGTTTTTCCAGTGAAGCATCCACATTGCGTTGGACAACAACATCTCGCCTTGGATAATGTAGCGGTTTGAAATTAACCTCGGTCATGCGGAGCACCGGGATCATGTTCGAAGTGGGGGCATTTCCTATGCTAACTAATGGCTTAAAAGACCGGTTTCACCCCTGTTTGATTTCTAAAGGTGGCGCAGCCGGAACTGAGAAAATAACTACAGTTGTTGTGTATTTCAGGTATCTCCTTTGCTATACGGTGGAATTAGCAGCACTTGTGCAAAACATATTAGGCCAGAGTGACCACTCTTTACGCCACCTTAAATCGTGTTCCAATCTGAGGCTTGTATCACGACCCAGACCTGCAGCATGAATAATGCTCGAGTAAAGTAGCTGCGATCTCAAAAAAAGCTGAGAATGGTAGCGGAGGCCAGATCAAGATCACGACCTCAGACACCCGGTGTTAGGCTAGAGGAGAAAGCCGTATAGCCATCCATGTGCTATTCCCCAGTTTGGTACAGTGCACAATGGGTAATAGGGCTCGTACGTCATTTAAAATAGAGTATGAACCCTAAGAGGGGTATAGGACAGTGGCGGGTTAAGGTAGATAAGGAAATAAGTCGTAGAATCAAAAGCTAGAGCCAACCAAGATGCGAATCCGTACCCGTGGTTTCCAACGAATATCCATAGTTCCATTGTCGAAGGCACTAAGCAGAAACCGTATTGGTACCATGCAACTCGTGAGAGTGCCAGAAGTTAGTCGCAGGCGGCGTAGATGGGAAAGCCTTCGTAAAGCCCTTGAGTTAGGGCCATTGTTGACACTTAGTATAGGGATAGAGTTGGTAGCCTCAGGCGGAATCGATCGGTCATCACTCTTAAACGAGTGGAAACCCATCTTATAGGTCTGAGGTCGCACCACATTTGAAACTTGAGTGGGGAAATGATATAATTGTAATAGCCCAACTGCAGCAGACACGGCTTTGCGAATGTCGAATATTTTACTCTACATAGACTGAATGCTACGGAAGCACTCCCCTATGATTGCTGACCCATATCGCTGGTCCTTCATTCTGTCAACGAAAGCCCAAGCACACTATTCTAGCCTGATGAAAATATCCACGATAGATTTGCAGTTAACAGTAGGGCCCATGGCAACAGTTTACCTGGCAAAACGCGGTATTTCCTATACCCGGATATTGCGCCTTTTGACTTCAGACCCCTCCGTTATCATCATGTTTCGTTACTTGGTTACCAAGATTCATAGACAGCCTTCTAGCTTGAAGTCAACAAGCATCGTGCGAATGTGTTGGGCGAACTGTGACTGTCGCTTTGACGCGACAAACTGCATGGTGTTTCCTTCGCACCGATAAATTGTGCACGTACGTGCATGTCAGCGTACTCAGCGTCGGCCAATTCAGGGAAAGTAATTATCATACTAGCCTATGGGGTGAAATCATAGAGTCTGAAAATCACATTAACACCTCACCATGTTAACAGACTTACGTATTTTCGCCGTAGTCGTGGGAGAAAAACGCTCCCTTGGCTTGTACACGCTTGTCTTAATTTGTGTGTTGAACTTGGGTTTCATATATCAGATACCACCAGCCTAATCCATGAATACAACTACACAAGAGCTCGTGCTAGCAACGTGGCCCATGCACGGCTTAGTTGTTAAGCCTGTACATAGTCTAAGGTGTGTTTTGATCGTCTGCATGGCAGAGACTGCGACAAGCGGTCACGTGTGCGAAATCTATCATCTTCTGGTTCATTGAGTAAAGCAGGCCTGTTACTGCTGACTTCAACATGAACAAAGGCGGCTGTATGTCTAGTCGACGAGGTCACGGTGGACCTGCTTTAGTCACAGCACAGAAACTTCTGCCGCAGTTGTTGGAATCTTGCGAGAATGCATTCGTAATGGTGTACTTCACAGGCCAGACACTACCAAGTTGTAAAAGTAGGTAAGGTTGCTTTATTATTTAAGAACAAAATGTGTACCAATTTCGTATAAGTTAGACACCTTTTGAATAAGCATCCATTCATAGACGTGAACTAAGGTTCCAGAGCTAAGCGCGCCGAAGCGACTTGCCGCTTCTACTACTGTTTACCATGAGTTGGAAATTACTGGACTGCAACGCACTTGATTCTCTTGGTAAAACAAAGTAAACAATAAACATCCAACTAGAAGAGTCCTTCCTTAAGACCTGTGACACCAGTGTGAAGAACTATCGAAAATCGATAAGCTAGAGGACTGCTTTGACTGTAGACTGTTAAGGACCGACCAACACTCGACAGAACGAGCGAGGCGTAGTTATGTAGGACAGAAGTAATTAACGAGGTGCCCTGAACGACTACTTATGCTGACCATCTCAAAAAGTAAACAGCGTGAGTAAAGGCCATCTTCTAAGTTCAGTAAGGTAGTATATTGGAAACTATGTGGTCCTTATGAACTGCGGAAGCTTTCATGGAGTTAGCTGTCAGATTGCTTTACTGGTTGACACTGATGCTGGATAAGTAGACAATTTTCATTCCACCTGTGTGAAACGTAGCGCCCAAAGACATTGATAAGGCAAATATTAATAAAGTACCTTAGGAAGAAGCGAAAACTCAAGGCATCTACCGAAATACTGCCGTCCAATGGATTCGACCAAAAGAACGAAGTGGAAGTGAGGAGATTGTGGTCACGTTTAAGTACCATGCAATGGGACAGGTAGTTTAACGAAAAGTTCAATTTTGCGAAATGCTTTTGATAACAATTTAGCTCTTGTCCAAGCGAACGTTTTTGATGAAGACGTTTTAGTCTAAGCTGCCCTCTATTCCTCATCAACTGATCTTCCGTAATTCCCCAGAATACCAAGAGGCTAAATTAGTGTTCCGCTTCTATCTGGTCCAGCTGGCAGCGGAACATACTGAGACTCTACTTTACCCACTTCTCCTCAACAGGTCACAGGTTAGATAGCCTAACCACGTACCCTAAAATGTAACAGATGGTCTTTTCATCCTTGTGTGTTTCGTCAATGAGGCTCCGGGTCTATGACCACTGTCAGCTTGCGCCACCAGTCAGCAGGTTGTGTCACCGTGCCATGGGAGGCTACGAAAGACCATAATATCTTGCAAACTAACTGGAATATAACACGACACATTCACCACTACCATGCAGGTTTCGCCTAAGCCCTAGTAATGAATCTCTTTCTATAGTTTGTTTCCGGAGTATTTGTTTTGTGCCTGAACAATGACATACAATCTAAGTGTGCACCGTGCTTCACGCTGAGGTAAATGGCAATCAGTAGGATCGTCGGGCTCAGAAACAACCAAGTTCTGTCCGACTGTCGGGATTTAAGCCTCCGCCCTGGGTCTTGGATTGCGACAAGCAATCCCAATTGTGGCCTGCGTTGGCTTTGAAGTCAGCCACTGCCATTCCAATCGTTGGGACAGTATTGGAAGTGGCGAATCTCAGTCCTAGTGATCGGAATGGCACAGGCTGAACTTAAAGACAACCGAGACAAAAGTTGAGATTGCGTGCCGCAGTCCAAGACATATGGTGGGTGCTTCAAAACCCGGAAATCAACTGCTAACCGCTGTCAGGAGCTGCTTGCATAGCTAAGCTGCCTATTGCTCAGGGCAATAGCTGCTACTACTGTGTGCCGGGTTTCAATCTCAGCTCAAACTTTCAAGCGGATGAGTCAAAAGAAGGACGAAACATTCGGTCGTGGAGTTTAATGATGGGAGAGGATAACGTCTATCCGCCTAAAAGCTGACTCGTCAACTTGTAAAAATTCTAGCGCAGGCAGGTAACGCAAGCTGACGGTCGCGCAACACACACATAAAAAAGATAAAGAAATCTGCTCATCCAAAATATTAAATTACAGCTTGCTTGATCCAAATTGGACAGAAATGTGTGATTCACTGAAAACAGCATGATTTTCTTTACTCAAAAGGTTTTTACTTGGGGGTATGGTCTATAACCTTAAGAACGATCCCAAAACTACAAACAAGTATGATTGCAGCCACAAGGCAAATATGGCATGACATCTAGCAACAGACGAAACATTAACTTTTAAGTCGCCAAATCGCAACGATAAGCATATTCAGGTGATGCAAAGTACATTGAAATTGAAGTATCTAGGTTCGTTCAATACTTTTACTACGAGCGTAGAAGCGTCAGTAAATAAGATACAATGCATACGACAATGTTCCGTTTGACCCATTTTGTCATGTTCCTTCATGAAATCGACAAAAACATCAGACAACTAGTGTAGCAGGCTAACCGTTATCGTGCCTGTTCAAAGTCAGAAATTTGCAGGACTTTTAGCCAGAATAATAGGTATTTGCATAATATGGAGCTACAAAGCCTTAGGTTAGGACGTAACAAATAAGTGCATTATACGAAACAATTGTTTACTACGTACTGCTATGACATTTATACAATGCATTTGTTGCCATGGCATTCAAGTCTGTCAAAATTCTGCTTTTTTCTTTCGTTAGACAACTTCGTTTCCTTACCATTAAACTATTCCTATGCACATGGTATGCTGTTGAGGAGATAAAAATGCTGCGGCATGGGTACATATTTGTTTGCATACCTATATGCGGATCTCGTGACAACACGAATGTGACCCCAACCGACCATTTGGAATTCTCAGTTTAATACAATGAACTCGACCATTAGCGACGAATGTCATCTTTTACTTGTTTTGCCATTTTTTACCCAGAACTTGACTGCCAACCGTGTAAACCGCATAAGAAAAGAATACGATTCAAGAAATTCTGTCGTCGAGAAGCTGGTAAGTCTAAAGTTTGAGATTGAAATATTTAAGACACATTCCAACTACTACTAAATTATAAAGTAGGATAAAAATAGATAACGGAAACAAACTCAACCGTCCGATCACCATACAGTCGGATTTTGTTCCCTTGTTACGTTGATTGAGCAATAAAACCAATGTATGTTTAAGTCGTACGGGATTTCGGTATTATGCGCTAAATTGCACTTAGTGCAATGACATCGTGGTACTATGGGTGGCTACCGAACGGTTGGGCATACAACAAGACTACTGACAGTAGTAGACGCCAGCGGAAAGGCAAGCAATACACTAAAAGCCCAAATAAGACACGGAGGGAATCTTCTGTGAAATATCGTGATCTACCACCAAAAGAGTCAAGAAATACAGTTTACTTCGCAAGGTCGTTTGTCACTTATCCAATTTTTGCGGATTTCCGATCATATTATGGTACCGGAAAAAGATAATATGGAGAGTCAGTGGGAAAATCCCTATAATGAGTGTAAGAAAGGCATCGTGATGATGCTTCGATGCTACGTTAAGATATCCCGTCGTATGCCGACTGTAAATACACACGGTTCGCCCGTACCAAAGCGGACTAGAACTTTCTACTCACGGGTTAAAAGACATGTGTCATATCCTCCCGGTTACCGGTCAACCGTTGCGTACCTTGCCAGATACTGAGCGATTTAGCGAGCTGAAGTGTGGTAAAATGTGTATTATTAATAGGTTTGAGTTAGCAAAGACTTTATTTCAACTTTTAGAACGCGACAACCAACCATAATGCAGATGGTGTCAGTAATGCAACTTAACTTTTGAGTGTAAATATGATAAAGTATCCCGTCTGGATGCGTGTCAATGGAATATTCTGCCCCACACATATCAAACAAACACATTGGGTCCCGAAGCGCTGTATACCCTAGACTGTATTGTGGGAGGAAGTAGAAATTCAGTTTTTTACAACTCAAGCGCGATAAAAGCAAAGCGTCATTAAAGGTATCTGTCACCAGTGATAATCTAATCATTGTTCAAGTTCTTATGTAGGGTTTTAAAAGGTCTAACTTAGTTTCACTGCGCTTACGAATGTAAGATGTCATTGCTAGTGTGTAGTCGTTCTGAATCGAGTGGCGTTGCAATTTAAATCCAACGACAGTTTGAACTGCTGCACCGATATAACCTCCACAACTTGTTCTGGCATATTGTTCCAAATATTTACCATTCCCCACTCGAAACACAGGAGTTAATGATTTGATATCCACTTGTCCACTTGTGCCGCATGGCGTTCGCGAGTTAAGTAGCGGCCTCAACATGGAGAAGTCACCGACATAGAATACGCAGTAGGTCACGATAAGATCGGCTCGCAGCCGACGATAGGACAAGGGGTAGAGATCTAGTCTCTCGCACCAGTCTTCGTACGATAGTCCTGGTAAACCTGGAATGAGCCTGATAACGATGTGTTGTACCTGTTCGAACTTCCGTGCATCCTCTCGGGTGATTTGACAGCAGGCAGGTGAGCCGTGCTACAGTATTGATCTTATGATGCAATAATAGAACAATAGTGTAACACGGATTGAATGCAAGGACGTGACAAGTGCCGTGGGATGGTTTGTGCAATATACCTAATTTTACAAAATTGACACTAAGGGAAACGCGCATCTGTGGACTCACCGTATTATCCACGTTATCACACAGGTACATCCGTCTACTCCGATTTCGTGGGGGTTGGCGTGCAAAATATTTCCTGCGATAAGCGGAATTCAAAACAAGTAATGCATATGGCGTAACGCGTTTTCGAGTAGTCCGCAAGAACATAGGTAGCACGGGTGCATAAACAACAAAGGTCGAAAAAGCGTTCCACGGCCGACAAATTCTAAGAAACTTCATTCCGGCAGCATTTTCGCCGACTATATTGGCTAGCCAGTTGCATCTGGTGACCACTACAATTTTGTGTTGCGTCTAAGTTTCAGGAGGCAGTGACAAGTGGGAGCGGGGTTTTCAAACATTGGTACGCCAGAATGATGTCACTCCGAAGATGGCGATAAATTCTGCAGTACAATCCCAAGACTTCTATTTGCAGATAGTATGGCAGGTGAAACAATTCCTTCACATACTTGGTTATCATTCGCTATGGGGTTTCCAATGCAACCAGCTCACTCTTTAACCAGGCTTGTCGGGTCTGAATTGCGTACTCCACATGGGGCCTCACATGCGCATTGAGCATTTGAGGAAAGATGGAGGGATCAAGTAACCCGAACGTCCTTCATAAGAGAGGAACATGTTGGTTCGCGTTTTTAGACGCCTTCAAGGACTGCGCAGAATATCCGACGTCGTCTTGAATCACCACCGCTCTGTGGAGCTCATGTGAAACGGTTTTCAGGATATCGCCTCAAAGCTTATATGCATTAGCGGGCTTTTGGCGTACGTGCGCAGATTTATACTTGTACGCGTTAAACGGAAATGGAATTGACTTTGAGCATTTAAAGGCGCATCCTAAGTCACGTTGCAGCAAATGGTGATCGCCAGGACAACCAATCGCCTGCCATATCTTGACATTATGAACAAAAAGCAATAAGTATGATTCGATGACACGCGCGAGATCGTTAATTATGACAAAGGATCAGCGCGAACCCAACACCAACGCTTGTGGAACATCACAGTCCACATAAATGGGACCAAAAAATCGTCCCAGAACCCGGACGTGTAGCCGTTGCTGAAGGAGGAAATTTTCGAGCAATTCAAGAGCAAGCTTCCGAATTCCGTATATTTGAAGCATTTGCAGAAAGATTCGGTG
>OX104060.1:60463810-60560606 GCA_944474145.2 Dicrocoelium dendriticum | reverse complement strand
ACGGTGCTCCAACAACTGACGCAAGGTGAAGATGTGGTCAATGCAGCCACGAGCTCGACGAAACCCGGCTTGCTCTTCACGAATATGGCTTTCACAAGTGCCAATCAGTCTGTGAAGGATGACAGAGGCAAGCAATTTGGAGGCGATGGAGATCAGACTGATTCCTGTATGGCTGCCGCATTCAGATCGTGAGCGTCCCTTGAAAATTGGGACTATGACGGAGCGGCTGCACTCGGTTGGGACATTTTCCTGCTCCCACAGTTTCACTAGTAACTGGTGTAAATCATGCACAAGAGCAGGTCCACCGAATTTGAAGAGTGCTGGTGGAAGATCATCCAGTCCCGCGGGTTTTTTAACTTCAACAGTCGGATCTCACGTTCGACTTCTGAGCGAGAGGGTGGATCCAAAGGGACAGCCCACGGAGCGGGGCGATCAGTGGTCGGCGAGAAATGTAACAATTCCGCACGACTAACAACAGTCAATGAAATATTGCAAAAGAGCTAGTCGAGAGTTTATATCTCTCGCAAGATGGTGAGTGATAGTTTCCAAAAGAAAAGGAAAAAGAACAATAATACACGGAGAACAACTGAGGACAGTAAAGTTGCCGAACAAAATATTATCCGGCTGAAATGTCACCGCATTTGAATGACTCAAAAAACCGGTGTACGCTAATGTGATTTAGTTCTCTGAATTTGCGTATGGTTCATTAGTTGTATATGGGGTGCTGTAACGCCACCAGCACATTGTCGACACGATGTTTGCACACATCTAATGTAGGGACTTAGATAACAAGTTCGGGGAGTGAATTCCATTTGTGTCAAACACGTAGCGAGAATAATTTCCAAATATACTCCAGCCGGCTGTATTGTTCCGGTAGTTTGAGACGGTGGCCTCTCAGCTTGTTGTTATGACAGAGCTTTGGTAGCTGATAGCACGAGTGATTAGGGCTGCTGAAAATTTGGTTAAACATGTTAGGATCACCATGCAAACGCCGAAAGCGTCCATTGTAAACCCCCAGAATACTCAGTCGCTGCTCGTAGGGTAAGTGGTTTAGCCCTTTGACGATTTGGTGGCCCGGTTTTGTGAAGTAACCAAGCCAGTGAGATTCCGCTCAGCTACGGCTGCCAAGCTTCAATCGAATATTCCACGTGCAGGCATAGGAATGCAGAAAGCAGGTGGGAAAAAACTAGGGAATCGAAGTGACTACAAGCGCATTTAAGAGCCCAAGGTTCTGGGTTCCCTTTTTGATGTTATCTCAGATTGCTCCGAGCAACTAGGATATTCCTGGATCAGTCCACCGATATATTTCTCATGGGAACAGTGCTGGAGATCCTGGTCACCCAGATTAAAGGTGTGACCCATTTGGTGCCGTAGACAGAGCACTCGACATTTAGTCACCTTGAACCGAAGGCGATTGTGGACTGACCATCCATGAATCTTGTCGATGTCGGTTTGAAGCTGTTTACGGTCGTCTGGAGCTTTGATCGGCCGCTAAACTTTGATGTAGTTGGCGTAAAGCAACAGTGTGAAGTGATTAGGCTCCCTAGGTCGTTAATGAAAATCAAGAACAGACGAGGCCCCAATACGGAACCTCGTGATACTCCGCGTCTCACTTGGATAGGATTTGATGCAGATTCGCGGACGTTCACTTCTAGATACCTGTGCAAGAGGAAGTTGTTAATCCACCCTACAAGGGGATCACCAATGCCCTATCCCTGAAGGTTGGCTAGGGGTATGCATTGGTCGAATGCTTCAGAGAAGTCGAGGTAGACAACATCAACTCCCACACTAACATCCGCTATTTAGGTCCACATGTCCAGTGCTAACTGTAGATTGGTAGTGCACGACCTGTTCCTGCGGAACCCATGTTGTTGTTGTGTGATGTTGCGAAGTTCATCAAGGTAAGACATGAGCGTGTCAACAGTGACATCCACCAAGACTTTTGAAAGAATAGGAAGAAGAATCACTGGATGGTAATTTTCTGGGTCAGAACAACTGCCTTCTTTGTAAATTAAAGTTATTATCCCATCTTTCCATGCTGTAGGAACATGCATCTCATCAAGGCAGTGTAGGTAGAATGGCGATAAAGTTTCAGCTAATTCCTTAGCTGTCACGATATGCGCTTTTGGCAGAATATTATCAATTCCGGGGAAGCTGAGTTGGCGCATATATAACAGTTTTCTCATCGCAGTGTGTGTCGTAATGTGTACATACATAAGTCTTGTTGGTAACACAACATATTCGAACTGGTCAGGATACCAGGGAACACTGGTGCTGCAGGGCATTTGCTGCTTCTTTGGACGTCCGTGTTGGTTTGTCCGCTGTTATGAGAGGAGGAAATCGGTTTCTCACTTTGCGAAGGTTATTCACATGCTTGAACAATCGTTTATGGTTCTAAACAAATCGTGCTGCTAAAGCCTGTTGATATGTAAGTTAGTCCTTGCTCACTAGTTGAGCACAATGGTTACGGTGGACGACGTAACTACTTCATCTGTTCGAGCTCGGTTCGGTTTCGTGAGTATGCTAGCCTGCGCCTCGATTCACCATGCATTTTGATGTCCTATTCCTTGCAAACGAGACTGTGTTGTTTGGATGGATAGCTATGGGTACCGATGCAGCAGCATCGGAGACATAAATCGAAACTGTTACTAACAAAAGTCACTTGTCCATTGATCACGGAGGGAAAATCCAATAAGCAAGATTGCGCACTGCACGTCACTGCATTGAAGATGCTACATCGCATGGTGGCGAAACTTATGGGACAGTTTTATTGAGCTCTGCGAACCGATCGACGGGTGAGCAACCAAAATGTTGAAGTTGCTGAAGAAACTTGTCCATGCAATATCCAGTGTAATCTTGGCTAAGGAATTCCAGCTAGCCGTTTCAACTAGGCTTTCTAATGGGTCGTAACGCGTTATGGTCCGCGTTGATTGGGTATTATTCCTGAGGTCTTCTACATAGCTGATATACATTAATAGTAAGGTCGCGTGATCATTGCAGCCTAGAGGAGTAGCGATGTTCATCCTCTTAATTATGAATCCTTCGTTAGTGAACATCCAGTCCAGTATGGATAGAATATCTGGCTTTCTGAATCAGGTAAGGGTAGTTATGTGGCAATAAAACGAGAAACGAGTGAAAGTTTTTGCAGATCTGTTTTAAACAGTTTTACAGGAGTGGCTTGGGATTGCATAGCGTGGATGCTGAAATCACCAGTGATAAGAATGTAGCTGTACCACTTGTTTATTATCCGCCTCAGTGTGGGTTCCAGATTGAAGTTCGTATCGGGCATGGAAGATGGAGAGCGGTAGACGACATCCACCAAGCAAGCGTCGTCATCACTTTAACGTGGACGACACCAAATAGAATCCTATACAGTGTTTGTCGGATCCTACAAGCGCTCACATTGGAGATCACTGCGGAAGTGAATGGCCACTCCATCTCCTTTACTGAGTCGGTCATGCCGAACAAAAGACATACCTGGCAACGCGATCTCGATGTCATTTATGTCGAAGCGCAACGATGTCTCCATTACAGTGATGAGGTCATAGGCCTTTGATCTCTGACGGAATCGCAGTTGGGTAATTTACTAAGTAAGCGCTGAAGACTAGTGTAAACAGAACACCTACTTGGACATCAGAAGTGCTTGACAAATAGTGCGTGAATGGGGCGAATGTATGCCGACCGATGAAAGGCCAGCACCCAATCGTTTTTTGAGTGACTTGCCAACTCTTGATTTGCATGCTGTCCGATTTTGGTTTCACCAGCACATGCAGTCCATCGGTAAGTTTCTCGATAGATACTGGTCTGAGCATGCAGGTTTCTGAATCGCTGTTACAGTTGCTTCTCGGGTGGTGTTGTTTCCTCGATGACAGAGAGTGCTGCGGTTCCCCAACTTTTGTCTTTAACCCTAGTTCCAAAAGAAGTGTTCTGCCCAGTTCATGCCAGCTACGCATTAATATCACCGCCATCTGCTGGGACTGAACTACAAATTCTATTATTCTCTAGCCACTGCCATAATAGTGAGGCGACACGGGTAGCTCTGGGATTGACTGAAGTATGACAGCACAGCAAAACAGCTTCACGGATGTACCGTCATTCTTCCAGGTCATGAGTGTGGGACTCTTCGACGCCAGCTGCCGGTAACTCGGGCACACTGTGAACGAAAATGATTCTCCTGCTACTCTTCGTATGATAATCGTCTGAATTATTTTTGTCCCGCTGGCGTTCGCGCCATGGAACATCCAGTACCATACGTATCCCATGTCTTCTCTCCACAAGCAGTATGCCGACAAGAGTGCGGTCTCGATATCTTCTGTGGATGCCAGTGTTACTCGTATTAGCTGGGACTCACCGTAATGTACCTAGTTTGCATGTCTAGTGATGGTACTAATTAGTCGGCCAGACCCGAACTTCGACCTGGTCACAAATGCAATTCTATGGTTCAGATCGTCCTGCTGTTTGCCTCTTAGACAGTTACCTAAGACTCAGGAATGTTGGTGTATATGAGTATTAGGGCGCCGTAGTTCCGCTTGGTTTTCGGTGACTTGGGGAGTGCGGTGGTAGGTGGCTTTGGCGATGTCCCTGCAGTTTACAACTAGGCATTGACACCTACCGTGGATAGCGGTCGAAGCTACTGGAGCTGTAGTTGCTACATATCAGGCGGTTTCTGATGGATAAATGGATCGACCCGTGGAAAAGCGGTTTCTCTGGGCCAATCAGAATTGAAGGCGTCACCAAGGTTGCATCAGTTGATATGTTGGCTAAGAAGATAGTGGTGGTGGACCCCTCCCCCCACATAGTTTCACCGTTCGCGATATCTGGTTTATTCGGGGTTTCCATGGTTTCCGTTACTGTGATAGCGTGGGAACGCCTGGCTCTTTTCTACGGTTTCGAGGTAATGACTGGTATGGTCATCTCTAGCGAAGCAATTTAGCATTCAGACGAAGTTCGGTTTCAAATATTCTAGCAAACATTTTACAAGAGAAACCATCGTACATTTAGGATAGAAACAATGTGAAACCGCAAAATGCTATCCTACCTTACTTGATTCAACGACGCTCTGGCGCAGTTTGGATGGTAATTACTGTTAGAGGGAAAATGTGCTAGACCTATTTTCACTGATGTTTTTACAAATTTCCGCTTCAGAGGCATTAGGTTTCACACTTGTGCACATGTGGTCGAACAGCTGCTGGCTGATTTGCGAATTGAGGATGACTCGCCATTTGTAGTAGCGAACGTCAGCGGCTGGTAATGACCGACGCGACTCGAAAAATGTCGCATAGTGTCGGTTAAACACAAAATATGAGCTGTCAGTATCCTAAATGGTTTATCATCTTTTAAACGTTGACAGTCTATAAATTATGCAAATTGACATGGTGCCGGTTGAGCATGCTAATGACGATCATCCACCGGACTTGAACAAGATACACCACCGTCTTCATTGTGTCGCAAATCGAGTCACTTCCGAATCACCCAGACACCATATGCCTCACCAAGAAATAAGTTCTGATTAATCACTAGTGTCTGGACTGCTTGACTCGCAGTTACTAGGCCAGTACTCGAAGTGGAATCACAGTGACGAGAATAAGCGGTATGCATAAAATGCATCTTCAGATAGTCTTTCTGGGGTTTGTGCATGAAGTAGAGCTTCTGAACTTGTGAATTAAAAATAATCAGGCTGACATCAAACATCCGAGAAAAATAATACTGACATTCAGTCAATTCCTTGAGGCACCAGACACCCTGATGTTGCTCCTTGGCTATGGGATGTCCAATGTGGATATCAGCTGCCCACTCAGCTGAATGGTTAAAAAGGAATAGGTCAAGGGAACATGCATTGGGGAAGATTCCCAATAGAACTAAGAAATACTCCAGTGTTTTTCTAGATCACTAGCAACTGTCTGAATAAGTCAGGCTGTGAAGAGTTGCATTTGTTGAGAGCAGTCTGGGGTGTGATTCGAACAATAAGCCTGGTTGATACCGTCAAAAGCATTTGGACAATGGACAATGGTATAGAATGGGGAAGAAAGCGGATGGTGAGCAAGTTCTCGTAGGATGGCCAGAATGAACCACAACATGGTGAATTGAAAACAGTGAGAAAATGAAAATCCTTTTGGTGGACTCACCACAGTGTTAACGCAGAGGCATGCAGAAATGGCCAAACTCAGTGATGTAGGTTACTTTTGATTGTAAAACTTACTTCAAATTATATCGTCTGTCGAGATACAGGCTATATCTCGGAATGTAGTTGGGCTGGCACAACCTCGAGGCGTTTTATAAACCCAGGTAAATTGGCGGCGGAAACAACGTAATTTGGGAGGGCGGTCCATGGCTGACACACACGAAGTGAGTAAAATTTCCGTCGACAGTCTAGCCGACTGTATTGCGGGGCTAACTTGAACTGGTGGCCCCTCAAATTCGTGTTGTGGCTTAGTTGTAATAGGTGGCGAAAGACGTAGTTGGGGTTACTTAGAATCTGGTAGGCCATAATAAGGTCTCCGTCTAGGCGCCGGTACCGGCCGCTGTATAATCTCAGGGTCCTCAGTCTAAGTTGATAAAAAGATTGAACAACCCTTTGACGTGCTTCGTGACACGTCGTTGTGGAGTCTCGAGCGCTGCAACCTTTTGCTTGTGCCAGCCTAGATTGCGTATTCTACATGAGGCCGCACGTAGTTGTTAAGCAACTGCGAACAGACAGATGCATCAAACCGCCCGGATGTCCTACGCAGTATGCCAACATGTTGGTTCCCAAGCTTTGATGCATTCTCCGATTGTTCTGAACAGCCCAGATCAGCTTGGACTAGTATCCCAAAGTCGCGCTCCTGGGTGACTACTTGCAGGGCATGTTCTCCAAGCTTGGATGTGATGTTCGGCTGGTGGCGAATGTGAACCATCTTACACTACCTGGAATTGAACTGGAGCAGATGGTAGAGTAACAACTCACACGCTCCGTTCAGGTCTCGCTGAAGTGCATCGTGATTTCCTGGGTCGAGGATCGTCCGCCACATTTTAACATCATCAGCGAACAACAAGAAATCTGAGGCAAACAAACGCATAAGCTTTTTAACGAATACGAGAAACTGACGCGGCCACAAAACTGATTCTTGTGGAACCCCACATTCGCCATAAATCAGATCGGACAACGCCCTTCGAACTCTAACCTGCAGGTGCAGATGCTGCAGGATATTCCTGAATCACCCAAGTACAGGATCACTAACTCCATAGTTTTCGAGCCTGTGAAGTAGAATGCAGTGGTCCAGTCGGTCGAAGGTAGAGGTAACTGACATCTGTTCCTCCGCCTTCATCAGCCGCTTCCGTCCAACTACTGCGTGCAATCAGTAGGTTGGTAGTACATGTACGGTGCTGGCGAAAACCGTGTTGCTCGGGTGCCATGAGGTTGTGGCGTTCTAGATGGTATACTAAAGCCTTAGCGATGATTTCCTCCATCAGCTTTGAGAGCACAGGGAGGAGGACCACTGGGCGATAGTTGGCGGGTTCCGAGCGATTACCGGTTTTAAAAATTGGAGTGATTACGCCATGTTTCCACACGGTAGGCACGATTCGCTTATCCAACATCGTTTAGAACAAATGCCCGACCAGCGTTGTTGCTGCTACGTTCAACGCCTTCGCGTGAATATAGTCGATTCCAGGAGAGCTGTAGCTTCGTAGTGAGAGCAGTTTCTTCAACACAGCTGTGGCAGTAAAGCCGATGTTAGTGAGTGTTTAAATTGGGCTAGGGATGTGGGTAGTTGACAGTGGCGGAAGTCTCGTTTGAAGGTTGGGGCATAGTGTATTCCTAGGGCGTTGACTGCCTCTTCAGCACTCTCTGCCACTTCGACTGCCGTATTAAATGGGGGATACCGAGCTTCACTTTCCAACTGGTGTTAACATGCTTGTATGGGAGATTTTTGTTTTTGGTCAATTTACAAGCCAAATTTTGTTGGTGAGTCAATGTGTCCTTAAGGACAAGCATATGACGATGGTTGCGCTGGGCCACGTTATCGCTCTATGTTTCTGTGATAGGATTGTGCAAGCGATCGGCAAGCGTGCCGCAAGCAAACAGAGCAGTTGATTGGACGCCTGCGCATATTTCGTCTACGCGCTGATTGGTTCACTGGAGCGGGTTTATTTAACTGCTTCAAAAGAAGAATCTCATCAGTGCAGCAGCGTCGTTAGTTATGGAACTGACTTAGTTATTTATATCGGGGTTCCTAAACGCTTGTCAGGCGGTCAATTTTGCTAAGCTCGCTTGGATGACTAAACCTTTTGTCCTTGAATGACAGAGTTCTACGACATGGTGTCAGAGAAAACCAAGCCAAGATCACCCAATAGTGCTCAGTTGCTGATTGGAGCGCAACCAGCTGTGCAACCACCTGCCCACTAAACATGGAAGAACAGCATTTGGCCGGTAATTGGAGAATCTTAAAAAGCAAGTGGATCGATTGCTGCTTGCTGGTGCGGCTGAATGAATAACCGATGGTGTTTCGATTGGCGTTGTTTAGTCATACGATCGATGATGAAGCCCATCATGTCATGGAAATAATACAGTACGAAAAGGACGAAGACCAAGCTGATCTGGAAACGGTCGTCTGACAAATTGATGATTTCTGCGAAGGCCAGACCAACAAGACGTATCGGCGGTATCGCTATTTTACCCGAAATTGGCGCCCATATGAAACTATCGAGAAGTATGTTACGGAGCTAAAGATCTTGGCTGTTTCCTGTAATCTTTGCAATTATATGGCTGAAAGTCTCATCCGAGATAGAATCGTGCTTGGGATCAATGATGAAAACTTCCCCAAGCGGTTGTTGCGGCAACGGCAATAATGGTTCAGACAATGTCTTGATATATGCCACAGTGAATCATCAGCTGCACATCCCATCCAGAAAATGCGGTTGCTGACTGAAGCACAGCTGGGTGCAGGATCCAGTTTACCTGACAAAGTTGCGAAGCCTTTTATCAAATCCCACGAAACTTGAAGATTCTGCGCCGCGCAACACCCGAAGGATCGTGATACATGTCTGGCGTGGGATCGAATTTGCGCCAGATGTGGCAGCCGAAAGCATTTCGCTCGATGCTGTCAGTTCTCGAGGGTGAATGCACCCTCCGACTCTGAACATTCAATTAGCTACGTATCGAGCACAGAACCAAAAAAGTGGGTCTATGTCAGTTTATTGGTTGGTGACGAGATGGTGCATTTGCAGTTAGACTCGGGTGTTACCAGTAACATAATTCCAGCGAAGAGGTGTCCAGGAATTCTTGTGCGCCCTGATCAACGAGCCCAGCACATGTGGAACGGTTCCAAGCTCCAGCCGAAAGGTTTGGCCACAATCAGAGTGATCAATCCCAGTTGAATTTCGTGGTCGTGGACCAAGAGCTCACACCGATTCTCAGCATTGATTCCATCCAATGTCTTGGCTTTATTCATTTTAACCATGACGGTTTTTACATGTGTGTGAAGCGGAGACAGATGTCAGTGAACAGTATTCGTCCGTGTTTAATCCAGGTTTGGGGGGGTTTAAAGGTTCCGTTCATTTCTCGATAGATCCGTCAACACGACCGATTGTGCTGCCAGCTAGAAATGTTCCGTTTGAATTAGGTGATAAGTTCGCCACCAAATGAGGTAACTTGATGCAATTGGGCGTAATCGCTAAAGTCGATGAGCCGACAGACAGGGTTAGCCAAGTCGCGATTGTTACGAAAATGGACTGTGATTTGAACCTGTGCATAAATCCTAAGCCGTTGAATGAAGCTTTGCATAGAGGACACTATACACCGCCAAGGTTAGAAGATGCCCTGCCGCGTTTGGTTAAGGCAAAGTACTTCACGAAAGTTGAGCTCTCATCGGCGTTCTCGCACGTGGTCCTAGATGGGGAATCCAGTTGCCCGATGACGTTTGCCACACCCTTCGGACGCTTTCGTTGGCTACGTTACCCGTTTGGTTTGAACCTTTCAAGCGAAAATTTTTCAAAAGCGGTCATTACAAACTGTTGACAATTTAGATGGTGTAACATGTGTCGCAGACGATCTACTGATTTACGGCTCAATCGAACAGAAACATGACGCCAATCTGCACCACTTTTTGCAGGGATATGTGCAAAAGAACATAAAGCTCAAATGTGAGAAAGTTGAGCTCCGGAAACCGGAAGTGAATTTCCACGAGCACGTTCTGACATCCGAGGGAATAAAGATCGATCCTAGGCAAATCAACGCAGTGTAGGAGATGCCACAAGCTAAGCACGCCAAAGCTGTTAGTCGTTTAAATTGCATGGTTAATGATTTGAGCTGTTTCGTGGCAAGACATCCTGAAATCATGACGTTAATTCACAGACTGACTCACAAAGGTTTGAAGTGGTTGGGGAGAAGAGCAGGAGGCAGCCTTTACAAGCATCAAGTCTTACTAGGTGTGCACCAGTACTTGGTTATTACGATCCAGCTCTACCTTTGGAGGTGCAGTATGACAGCAACCAAAGCGGAATAGGTGCCGTTCTCCTACAGGATGGTAAACCCTTGAACTTCGCTTTCGGCCCTCACAGTGGCGGAACAGTGTTGTGCACAGATCGAAAAGGAGATGCTTGCCATCGTTTACGCAATGGAGCGCTTCAGCGACTACACATTTGGAAGGAAGACTACAGTGTATACGGACCATAAACCACTTGTGTCAATAGCTAGTAAACCGTTGCACAGTGTTCCTCGACGTCCTCAACGGATGCTTTTCCGACACCAAAAATACGACATGGATCTGATACACACTCGGGGGACGCAAATGTTCATCGCGGACGCTCTGCCGAGAAGTCATCTCCCGATAGTGGAACATCAACAGGAAGAACTCGAGGACGTCAATCTGGTACGACATCTTGCGGCAACAGAAGATCGTCTGAAAGAGATAAAGCAGCGTACGCAGTCAGACGCGACAAGCGTGGCATCGCGCGACGTGATTTTGTAAGGATGGCCAGATACGAAGGATACACTTCCGAAGGAATTAATGCCGTTCTTCAACTTTCGGGATAAACTAACGGTGTACGACGGTTTGTTGTTTAAAGCAAATCAAAATTTGATCCCACCGCCGCTTCACAAAGAGTGGTAGAACACGGTCCTCGGGCCCAGTTGGGTGTCAACTACAATAGTAGTAGAGCACGCGAACTGATATTATGGCCCGGGATGACAAGTCAAATCCGAGACCATGTATCAAGTTGTTCAACCTGCCGGTCCCACGACGCTCGCCAAGCCAAGGAACCAATGATGTTGCCTAAGATTCCAGATCGACCATGGCAGAAGGTAGTGGTGAACTTGTTCTGTGACAACGGGAAAGACGATTTCATCAATGTGGACTATTACAGTGACTATTTTGAGATCGATCCACTCACCGCTGCCACCACAGAAGCAGTCATCAACAAGTTTAGATGTCAGTTCGCCAGACCGAAGTAACTGATCTACGACAATGACCCGCAATTTACTGGTGCTGCGTTCCAGACCATCGCGAACAAGTGGGAATTTTCAAATCGGCAAACTAGCCCGTATCACGGTAAGTCTAAAGTAAAAGCAGAGCAGCAAGTCAAACAAGCCAAGAAGTTGTTATCGAAAACCGGAGCCACTTATGAGGACCCGTATCTAATGTTGTTGGAGGTTCGCAATACGCCAATACCGGACATCGGTCTAAGTCCAGTGCAACGTTTGTACAGCAGAAGGACAAGCACCCCAATGCTTGCCACTGTTGAACTCTTGTACCCTGTCGCGCCATCGTATGAGCGACTGCAAAGGCGCTTAAGAAAACGGATGACAGATCAGAAACAGTATTACGACCGCGGGACCCGGGCGCTACCGGAGCTATCAGTAAACGATGAAGATTATATCCAACCAATACCGGGTGTCAGCGAACGATGGAAGAAAGGTGTGGTGACCGCGAAGGTTGGAGAAAGATCTTATGAAATCAGTAGCAAAGGGAAGATAATCAAAAGGAACCGAGTGCAGCTGAAGCGACACCAAATATGTGAAGGTGAACCTGCAGCAAAACACTTGACGCCTTATGGAGAGGTCACAACGACAGAGGCAGCAAAGACGACGCGGAGCGGAAGAGCGTACGGAGTCTTCGGCGACACCGAACCAGCTGAACTCGAAAAAGGGAAGGATGTGATAGGATTGTGCAAGCAAACAGAGCAGTTGATTGGACGCCTGCGCATATTTCGTCTACGCGCTGATTGGTTCACCAGAGCGGGTTTATTTAACTGTTTCAGAGGAAGCAGCGTCGTTAGTTATGGAAATGACTTAGTTATTTATATCGAGGTTCCTAAATACTTGTCAGGCTGTCAATTTTGCTGAGCTCGCTTAGCTGAATAAACCGTTTGTCCCTGAAGGACCGAGTTTTGCGACAGTTTCGGGACCAAGAAGAGCTCTGTAAGTGTACCAAGCTGCATTCCTTAGTGACATGTGTTTGCGGGTTCTACTTCTGATGAAAGACAAGGGAGTGGTGGAGCGAACCATCTTCGTTACTGAAACACTTGCGATTAGATTGCTGAAGCTTCCAACAAACTGAATCCATACGCTGTCAGGTAAGCCACCTACCAAGAATTCCCAATCAGTCGTCTTAACTAGGTCGTTCAGGAGGTTGTAATGTATGATAATACGTATTAGTTCTATCTGTTCCTCCGGATCTTCAGTGTAACACATATAGTTATAAAGTATGGTGAAATGATCGCTTAACCCTAGTGGCGTGTCTATAAATAGCCTGTCGACCATGAGTTCCTCATTTGTAACTATGAGGTCAACACCGATGGTTTGTTATCAGCTTTATACCTGGTGGGTGAGGTGGTGTGATTGTAGAGCGGTATACTTGCGATAAATTCTTGCAGCTCGGCCTTGACTGTTGCGCTAGGAGATGCCGTGGATTCCAAGTCATGCACATTGAAAACGCCGGAGAAAAACCGTGGCTGTAAGTTGGGAGTAAGCATTTCGTGGGTGACGATATTAGGTGGGAATCCATCTCTGAAGCGGGCGATGGGGGCGATATATGACTGCCACGAAGCGGTTGTCGTTGTGTCTGAGACGCAAACAGCACCATAGCGAATCGGTGACTTGCGTATCCGGATCATCCAGTGGTTCGCATTGTAAGTTGTTACGATAGTATCCGATAGCACCACCTTCCCTGCTGGGACGATCGTGTCGAAATATGGACATTCTCTGAATCGCGATCTCGGCATCCGTAAACCCTGAGTGCAACCAAGCCTCGGTTATGGAGAGGAGATCCCAAGCATTTGTTGCCTGGCGCAACCGAAGCTCGGCGATTTTGCTGAGGAGGCCTTGGACACCCGTGTGATGCAGAAAAGTGTTTCGGTTCTCAGCAGCGATCCGAAACACTTGTGACTAGGATGAGAGGTCATGCCGACCGTCGTATGGTCGGCCGCTAGCCGTGTTTTTGTGGCATTATCGGCGAGTCGCTTGGAGTTAGGTTCAGTGGAATCGTGATTAGCACCTCTGACAACTCAGTTTGCGCAATGCATGGGGGGGGGGTGACTGCAGGATTGCGCAGGAAGATCCTCACTTCCTTCATGCATGCTACCGATGTGAATTTCGGATACGATCACTATTTCGTTCGTCTGCTGTGGTGGTGCTTTATGTTGGACGACAGTTTCGCTCACCACCATGAACCGGAGCTCAGTTGACAGTCTGTTCCGAAGTGAATACCAGCGTCCCAATAGCGTAAGTGCCATCTTCCTAGTTTGTAGCACAACTTTAATTATCCTTGGACCGCACCCTTTGTAGTTTTCTGATCTTGGCAGCTTCGAGACAGAAGTAGCTACAACGTCATTCAATAGCAGACTCTCACGAATTTAGCGCCACTGCTCCTGGTCGTAGGCCTCTGTTTCGCATTCATCTTGCTCATGAGACTGGGGGACGCTGTAGACAAAACGGTTCTGGCTGTATCGTTTAGCTGGAATTCTTCTGAGCTCTGCTTCGCTTCATTGCGCTCGCCCAATGGAACGTCTGCAAAGACGCGGACCAAACCGAATTCGTGCTGGAGACGAGCAGTCGAACAGAATTTAGTACAATCCGAAGAAGCTTGGCTTCGCCATTTTGCTTGGAATTCGGGTGGAGGTTGACTCTCGTCTAGTTGGAGGGTTTAGTCAGAATACTGAGGTGGTTAAGTATAGGGTTTCACTGGCTCAAGTCATCCATCAGTTTCCACTTCAAAGAATTCGATGTTGACTCCAGAAGGTTGGTACATAGTATAGATAGGCCACAAGTCTTCCCAAGCAGCGCTTGGCACAGTAAACTTTTCTACAGGAAGGGTACTAATAGGGGCCAAATCGCTAGTATGATGTAATCAAACAATCGAGGAGTGCTAACACCAATCCATCGGCATTCAGTGACTCCATAGCTATCTAATTAACGTATGGACGCCTCCTTAGTAACTGGCCGTTAGATGAAGTGTTCACCGTGATATATACAGTAATCAATTATTGCCACCGAGCGTTAATGGTGACTTACTGATCGCTCAAATTACCCGGGCAATTAAACGAGTGTATGAGTGAATTGGTGAATGTGATAGGCCCTAGGATAAATGCCGGTCTCATACGTGGAAGATATACTAGTGAAAGAAAGAAAAAGTTAAATTCGATTTTTAGTAGAAACAGTTTTAATTGTAGTAGGAAATAAAATACCATAGACATCGACTCGTGAAACATTTGCCGAATAAGACATAGGTGCACCGAGTTGCGGACACACGGTTATTGAACAAATGTTCATGTTGTGTGAAGATTCGTCGCAGTTAGACTCAAACAGACAGACACCACACATCCAGGAAAGCGCTATACGACCGTTTCGTCCTATTGGGACTCGTCAGTAGCGCACGTCTGCCAAATTCGAACCCCGACGTTACTCTTGCGAGTTAACAACTTAGGCAACTGAACCATGGGCAACGGCAGCGGACCGCCATGACTGATATCTAACTGCGACGAATCTTGACAAAATACCTAATAACCCCCCCTACGACTTACAAATAATCAGTAGTCTCCTTAGGGGATTACATGCCACCTCGGTTGTTGGCGGATTGCAAAGGAAGTCTTGGCTCTGGGGGCCAGCCCTGTGCTCTGCACGTGCATAACATGCACAGCAGTGGAGGATGATCCCCACTATATCGCAGTTAAATAGCAGTCATGGCTGTCCGCTGCCGTTGCCAAGGTCTCAGTGGTATACTTCGCTGACTCGCAAGAGTAAGGTCGTGGGTTCGAATCCGGCAGGATTCGGCGGGTGCGCGCTACTGAGGAGTCCAAATAGGACGAAACGGAAGTCTAACGATTTGCTGGATGTGTAGTGCCTGTCTGCTTGAGTTTAACTGCGAAGATGCTTCACAAAATATCTAACAAATCCCTCTACTACTTACAAATAAATGTTCTTCTGAAACGCATCAACGCTGCCTTTCTCGATGGCGTGGAGATTTCCAAGGAGAGGAATTTACGTTAGCGGTAACAGCAGTCAAGGCGTCCTACCTTATACAGTATAGCATTTGGAATGTTAGCACGAGGATCAAAATTCGCCTTGTGAGATCAGTCACTGCATTGGTGGGAAAATGACACAACCTGGTAACTGAAAAGAGTTTTCGTTCTTCTGTAGGAACTTTCTCGCTTGTAACGAAGTCCCATGGACACCTAGGGTATTTAATACACTTGATTCCAGGTTAATGTGCCAGCAGCTTGCTTAGTTGTGCTTCGCGTGGGCTACGAATCGAGACATTCTGAGTCACTAAAATCCTTGAAAGAAATAGGGCACTTTTAAACTGCACTTCTCGTGTAGAATCACGTTTGTTCAAATGGAATTGTAGACAGCTGGGCGAAATTGTGAAGTTACGTGGTTCGATATCAACCAAAAATTCCCGGTAGGTAGGATAAAAAATTTTTTGCGATCGTCCTATTTTCGAAATGACTGAAGAGGCTAAAAACACACTAATCGTTCTGGTAACAGAAACGACGCTTCGGTGGGGGTCCATCTTTCTCGTTTTCTCTATGCATTTTGTTAGTAGAATGTACTCAAAGTGGAAAACGACCCAAAAGTTATCGACCCATTGAACGAGTATAAGGACGACAGTCTACTCGTGATTAGGAATCATGATCAATCTGATCACCGGCTGTGTACAGCCGGTGACAGACGGTGCGTGATATGATTATCTAGCACCATTCACGGCCGCAGGATTCACAGATGCAGTTGGCCTTTGCAGCATGCATGCTGGACACATGAATGAATGGTGAATATTGATTACATACGATAGATCACGAGGGACCGATCCATTACAAGGATGTGTTGAAGAACTGCCACTTCAAGGTTTCCGGTAACGCACGCCGATAAGTGAGCAGTCGCTGAAAATGCAGTTACGAAGCCCTAACACATACTGTTCGTCAACGATAGGTCCGTCTCGACATTTAGATCACATCAGCTATTGCTTGAGACAACGTTTGTTTTGTCGTATTGGATTCACAAACTTTGTCTGTCTCTTGTTGTTCACGAAAAAGTAGGGAATATGCTACAGCAGTTTAGTGTTTATAGATAGATCCACGTATTCTAATGGGTTCGTCAGCGCTGTCGCAGCAAGAGACGAGGTCATTGGTTACCCAGCAAAAATGGTTAATCAGAATGAGAATTGCTTCGATCGTAGCGACTGGCGAAGAATGTCTAATAGCCTTTAGCTACGGTAAATATGCGACAGGTCTTGTGATATCTGTAAGGAAAAGAGTAACCGGTGAATTTTAGACTGTTCTTCAGCCTCTACACATTTATCTTAATCTTGAAATTAAAGTATGTCGTTTTTTGTTTCACTTTCGCTAGTTATAAAGGCAAGTTTCTTGGGAACAAACCATTGGTTGATTTGCGTGATGAGAACCCCTTATCACTGGTGAATGTGTGACGCAACATTTGAGTCCAGTGGCATTGAGTAGATTCACTCACACAGATCGGTTTGCCCAATATGAACCCCATGTGCATAGAGGGCGGAGCCCATCCCAAGCCAACTCCTTAATCATCAATAACATTAAAAACATTGACAAACATGTAATTACCACACAACGGAGACTGGAATTCATGGGAACTCCTAAATGGTGGCGTCTTGGCTACGGCACACAAAATGCGATCAGCAGAGAAGTAAGTGGTATTTGGTGGCATATGTACAGCCTCTTTATGAGTATTGCATTATCGTGGAGGCAGCGCCGATGTCTGCCGACACCATAGATCGATATCGCCTAGTCTAGGACGAATCGAGGCAATACGGATAAGCACTGGGAACAGATGCGAAAATTCCAAGCACATGTGTGGTTGAGCCTGCGTCGTTTTGCCTACCAGTGGGCGTAATACGCACGCCTGGTACTGGTTGTAGGACGTTGCGCCCAAAATCGGAGCGAAAGCATGGGCCCGAGTCGACCGCTTAGACGTTAAAGTTAGTCAACCGATGGCTAGTTTCGTCTATCGAATATCCACTGCGAACGGCTGTCAGTACTTGACTATTTCAACGATGATATATGGTATTTCTTTCTCACGCTCATCACTGAACAGAAGAAACACAGTTTCTTGTGGAGCTAGACAGGAACATTTTATGTGGGTCTCAAGAAAGATAGCAGACGAGCGATGATCGAAGTAGACGATCGTGATTATTCTAATGTAAAGTGTATTAAATTTATGTAAATCATTAATACTTCGGCGGAGTTGATGGAGTAGTAGTGTGGGAAGCAGTTGCACGACGAACACTGATTTATAACGGCCAAAAAAGCGATTGATTGACAAAGCAAGTAGGATGACCGGAGTGGGCATAATAAAATAACGGTACAAAATAACAAGAAAAGGGAAAAATTCTGGTTTGAGGTGACCCACTGACTTATTCACATGAACACATATGCTGGTCTGCCCACCGCTACATAGCAGAGAGGGCTTGTGAACATACTGTTGGCGTTGCTTCGTCTTTCGATGGAAAGAGACTACGTCACGTTATGTATATAGGATAGATTGTAGTCCAATGGTATTTTAATAACCGTAAATATGGGGCGAAAATAACGTGAGAAAGAACAGCGTTCCAAATTCTGGATAACCGAAGGGGGAAAAGTTTTGTTCCTAATCAATTCGACTGTGTGTAGCCACTTTGAGCCAGTGGCCTCTCAGACCGGTATTATAAAAAATAAATAAATTGTACATTTCTCAACGGTATAAGACACGGACCAAATACATTGTCTGATCATTATGTACAACATAGTTGGATGGCGGAGAAAATTTGTTGAATTCCACTATGCAGGTCCCAGAAAAGCTTGATGGTGTTCAATTAGTTAAAAGTATTAAAAATGTGGAAAATATACTGTAGGAATCAATGTAGGCATAGCAGGCAGTTCAAGTAGAGTAATACTACCATCCGTGGAGCCGTCTCCTGGGTACCTGCTTCTATGTAGAGCAGATCATCCAGACGTTCCATCCGCACTTCGACGCCTCATCTGACCATATCCTAATGTGGAATAAAGGCAAGTGAGCTGTCATCATGTTGACAGGGTTTTTTCGGCTGACTTGCTACGGATCGCGACAGCCGTGATTTGGGTTAGTCAGTATTTGGTACACAATGATGAGGTCTTCTCGCACGCACCGATAATCATCGCTGTACAAGCCTTGGGCTTGCAGTCTACGTTGGTAGGGGAGGTGAAACAGTGTTCTAACGATTTTCATCGCCCTACGTTGTGGCGTTTCAAGCGCTTCAGCATCGTGTTTGCGCCAAGGTCGCTAGGCCTGGATCGCATACTCCACGTGGGGCCTTACGTGGGTGTTCAGCATTTGTGGCAAGCTTGATGGTGCGAACTTTCCGAACGTCGTTCGTAGTAGATCAAGATGCCGTCTGATCCCCATGCCAGTTCAGCTTGTTTCGAGCAACCAAGATCGTATTGCAAGATTTCGCCGAGGTCGCTTTCATGTGTAGCGTGTTTCAGTTGCCGTTATCCCAGTCAATATTCATGAGTACAGTGATGTCATATGCTCAGAACGTTGCATTTGGTCAAGTTAAACTGGGGCCGGTTTTCGGATAACCATGTCTAGACGCTGTCGTGATCTCTTTGTAATGCCGCCTGGTTGTTACTCTAGGGCGCAATCCTGTGCACTGTACAGCTCCGACGTACATATTTAGGAAAAATGTGTTACAGTTCTTCTTTAGTCACTACCTGGCCAACGTGGTTGCCAGCATTCACCATGGTTTAGCCACTGTTTCGCTAACTTGTGGTAGCAGCCTCGAACCCCGACAGTGGATGGCGAATGCACATCACTGATGATCCTCTAAACAGGAAACGGTAAGCAAGTGCATTAAAGGAAATTCGTTGACTGGGATTGTCTGCGAACCAGTTCACTCTCACGTTAAGGGGTGATGTTGGCCTGTGAAATCCAGTGCTCAAACCATACAGCGATGAGTGCGGGGTAGTAAGTTTGATCAACACTAGTGGTTCGGCTTGCACTCCTTCGAGCGGAAAAAGTAATCGATCATTATTGGTCTTAACATAGTAGGTTATCACATACCGTTTGTCCTTAGACAGAAGCACACTGATGGCCGTAGTTTTAAAGTCCCGCTGTCCTGCGACCTGTAAGCGGTCAAACTCAGAAGCAGAATACCCTTAGCGCTGAGAATGCACAATCTCACATCTAGTGATTATTTTACAACAATCATACAAGACAGGATTGGTTCATGATAAGCAAGGGACTATGACGGTTGTAGTATAAGGCCCCAGACATCTATCATGATACGTTTCGGCAAAACGTTGATCTAAAATGATACTGGAGGGGTATAGACAATAAGTCTGTATATAATGGGATTGTTCCGAAATGTCATCCTTGTGAAGACAATCCTCATCGAGTCTCGAGTCCGACATCGCACCCGCAATCGTCGGTTCGACCAATCATTGGTTTAACTAGAAGAGGCTGATGTTGCATTCTTGATGCTTCATCACCGCAGTTGGGCTAAACCAACTTTCACTTAAACTAGGTCTTTGTAAGCTAGCTAAATTTCATTCTACTTTATTTGGTTTGCTCTGCCTACCTGATTAATCTTCTATTAATTGGCCACGTTGCTTACGCTAATTGCGCCTATCTTCGGTAACTTTGTTGCGTTTGTAGCATTTTTAACTAACTTGTGGACATTTCTTACTTATCGCGGATTCGTTGCTAACCAAATTACTTCATATGGTAATTTAGGGAAGTTATGCCACCGTATCTGTATGCATTATTGGATTTATTTTATTTCAGCTTGTCGTTTAAAGTGAATGGCTGTTGCTTGATATCCCCGGTGTGGCTGCGCTTGATGTGCATGCTGATGGGATGTCTACTTGTCTATTACCCACTACCTCGTTCATACTGGCTCCAGGAGACAGTTGGTCGTTGCTGGAGGGACGGGGTGCACAGTCGCTGTGGCCGTGCTAGGCTCAATGAGCGGTTCCATGCACTCAGTGTGGAGCGGACTACGGTCCAGCCATCGCCTTGTGTGTGAGCTTGCTTCCCAAATACAGCGTGCTTGTGTTTGCCTGTGAAGGAGTGTGGGCCGGCTCCGTTGATGAAACGTGGCTCCCATCCGCATGCCTCCCGGTCTTATTCCTTCGGGTTTACACTGGATATGGGGTGTGTGGTTGGAGCTGTGGGTGGTGCAGCGCAAGCCACCCATGGTCCTTCTGTAGGCGCAGGTGTCCTGTGGCTGGTCACAGTGACAGGCGAATCCGAAACCGGATGCCGCCAATCATATATATATATATATATATATATATATATATATATATATATATATATATATATATGAAGCGCCCATCTCCAAGTTCCAAATTTTGTCTTTGGTGCAAAGTCGTCCATGCACGTGACAGTCGCTGCCCATAGGAGGACAAGGTTTGCTGACGTTCATTGAACAAGCCAAGCCAATTCGATAGGAAAACTACAGGACAACCAGTTTCACTGCAAAGGAACCAGCATTGGTTCTCAGATAATTTGAGCATGCAGAAGTTAAATTTGACATTGGTTTATCTATGTAAGCTAGCGATTTTTGAAAATCGACTAAAGATTTTTCGTACTAGAGGAATATTATCACCTTGGTAGTCTATAACATGACGTATCTTAAGCATATTAATTGATGCAAATATATACCCTCAACACAACATTTTGATTAGGCAAAACATAAGCACAAAGCCAGATGCATACATATTGTAATGTGCGATATCGGTGACGGACACCCGTCTAGGTGGGAGATCAGGTATTCTCTAAGTCCTCTGTGTGCTGTGACTAAGGCAATTCGGAAAGGGAAATGAATCACTCAGTCTATGGTAATTAGAATGACTTATCTTTTCCATTTGCATAAGACTGCTCTACATCTTTTCTGTTCAACACCCATGCAATGCACGAGCCAAACTTTGAAACCACGGCCGAAGACAGAGCTCACCATGCCGGATGCCCAAGACGAAGATGGGCCGCTAATGTGAAGGACTCGCATGACACAGAGACCAGCTGAGGTAGAGATCCGTGTGATGAAGCACCCAGTGGAAGGTGCCTAGACCATGCATTCACATGCGCCGTCAGCAGTTGAAACTCAGGAACAGGATCAGTCTCAGTGGCTATCAACTGTGAGCGAAAACGCAGTAGATCCGACCGGAATGCCATAGGACTTTCCTGTTCTGCTTATTCGTACGGCATTGGGACTAGGTTCGCACAGCAATCATTCGTGATGCTCGCACTGACATACGGCCATCCGTACTATGCTGCAAACGGTTTCTGTAGTGAAACGATTAGGTGCGAACGTGATTTTGTGTAGACCATGTTCTCACACACTGATGCGGTAAGATTCGCATTCGTTTCTCATGCGGGATACTTGGCGATCGTCAGGAGCATCAGTTTATTTGGTAGCACCTTTAACCATCAGTCTTGTGACAGCCAGTTAGATCATTCGAAGGGACGCGTACAACAGAAACCATGTCCACCTGTACCATCCCATTGATGGAGACATAAGAACTGAAGAATTTCTAAGCGAGACCTAGGGTCGCCTGTCATCCGAAATGTGTGGAATGTTCTGTGCTTAGTTGCTCTCTTGATACCTGTGAGCTTTGGTGTGCAAGCGTTCTAAATACGCCTAACGGTGACACGTAACACAAATGAGCAAAGGTAACAGAATAATTAAAATGCTTATTCTCGATTTAGCACGAGGTGCGCCTAAATAAGCGTGATCAGTTAAATCCATGTGTCAATAATATTCCGATCCCAATTTCATCCGTAGCGGGTGCAAATGCAGTAATTGAGATGCGTCACAATATAATGGCATATAAAAGTGAGAAGATGTGGAGTTTTTAGTCCGTTCTGTGTGATATTATGCAAGCATTCTATTCAACCGAAATTACTAAGTGCATAGCAATGGGGAAGAGTATACTTTTGCAGGGTTTCGATTATATGCGAGCAATGGTATGATTCATCTTCGCCGTGCTATCGTTCAGTAAATTTGGTAGCATTTCATCAATAAGCAAACTGAAAATTCAATTTTCCACTTCATAGTAATTTTCACAATTGTTTTCTCATCACACCATCACTGTATCTTGTTAAATCTTTACGGTAGTATTTCTGGTTGATGCATAAGTCAGTCTCCTCGAAACGAACACTGACTTGTTTGTTCCCCTTAAACACAGTGTTTCTGGGGGTCGCGGAATCGTACAACCCTGAGGACGACAAAATTCGATTCAATGTGCGTATTCGTGAGACATGGCGAATCGATGGAGCTGCTGAACGCCTGTTGCCGAAAAAAGCTTCACCAAATTTGCCCCCGTTCCCTGTGTGGATAAGGAACCAGGCAACAAACGCCGCGGACATTCGAGGCGCGAAAAAATTCTGTTTTTGTCCAGAAATCAAAACTGGACAACCATACCTATTCTTGACCCATTCTTATCAGGTAAGTTGATTGCACTCTCTAGGTTAGTGGTGTGAAGTGGACTTTTTGAGGCCATAAGTATTTTAAAAGAGAATTACCGTGGTGTAAATTGAACTTACAACCAACTATACCAATGAGTATCCGGTTTCCGGCAACAGTGTGTCCCAGCAGCAGTCTAACACCTTACTTCAGCAATCCAGCCCATTGGGGTGTTGCCAACAGTCTGGCATTTGGTTACCTGGTCCCCACATTTCTTGTACAGAAAGCGACAACGGAGTGTCCATCAGATTGTAAGAATCACGTGGTGATACCCCATGCAATGAGCTAAACTGTAATGGAATGAGACTCGCTTAGAGAATCATGAACGGACATCACGAACGTCGACGTCTGAACCAGTAGTGTATTTGAGGGGCAGTACAAATTGGCTAAGGGGTCACGCGTAGCGATAGTAGTTTTGGGCGAAATGTTGGGTATGATCGATTGGAGACAGATGAAGTGGAAAACGGTGTCGGATTCTGGGTTACTGGCGCATCAGATCCCTATACGAAAGCGCAGTTTGCAGATGCAATTGAGACTAGACAATCTGCCACAGACTAAGGTATCCATTCATCGCAATGAGGCTGGACCTTAATGTGGTGCGATGGTTTGCGTGCCTCAGAGATCCATTGAGCTATACTGGGTGGTGCTTTTACACATTCAGAGACTCATACCATATTGGTCAATGGTTAGAGGTCAGACAAACTCAGCCTCCTGGTCCTCCAGGTTAGGGGCTGGAATGATGGTGGCTCCTTACTCCTTAAAACGGACTCCTTGTAGCACACCGCCAAACCCGCAGCCTTGCCGTCAGGTTCTCGAACCAAAGGCTTTGGTTGAGAACCCTAATCGTTCTCCTGTCTAGGCCTGGGCAACCTGACAGCATCCTGCCCACGCAATACAATGAATTTCTCTTTAAACAAATTCCTGATGTTCTGGCCACCGCAGAGGATATTAAACTGCACCCTATCTGCTGCATCGAGAAGGGTGGATAGGGGTTTGGATGCTACTGCTCACGCCTTCGAGTCTTCGTATTCACCTATTACACTTTTTCCACCCGTATCGTCCCGTTTCAACTTCACTTTTACTCCCTCAGTTTTCAATCCCTGATTCTTGACCCTCTCCCTACATGCTTTACTACGCGTTTATCTTCTAGTTTCAATTCACAGGTGAACGCGGAGCGTCACTCCTGTACTGTCGACAAGCCCATGTCCAACCAAGCGGTAACCCCAGTTCAGCGACTTGCGTTTGGAGCTCTCGATCCTCCTTCAGATTGGCTTACCTCAATGTAAGCACATTGCTACAGATCGGTCAACGGGCAGCACGTGATCTAACATTAGAGAACCTCTCCATCGATATCTGCTGTTTATCGGAGACCCGCCTGCAAGACTAGAGCTCTGTGCTCACTCTGCGATCCCCTTCAGGTGACGCAAGCAGTATTTTCTCACTGCGTCTATCCGGTGACGATGCAGCTTTGAGCACCGGCCAAACAGGTGCTGGCATCGCCCTGCCTCCGGGCTGAAGCCGCTCTGGTTGATTGGATCCCAAGCAGTAGCCGGAGGTGTGCGATCCGACTGGATGGCTCGTTCAAAGTCGCGCGGGACCAATAGGTGTCTATTCGTCATCGCTGCCTAGGCGCCCACAAACCCTAGCGATGGTTCGGTAAAAAACGACTTCTATCGCCCAGCTCCTTCGCCACAGAAGAAACACGGACACTTGTGCTGGCGGCGGATCTAAACGCTCAAATTGGAAAATTGTCCACTGATGAATTGCATCTGGGCGGCCAACACAGTGCAGGCTCCCGTAATGATAACGGTGAGCAGTTACTTCATTTGTGTGAAGATGCCCGCTTATTTCTTGCGCGCATTAACTTCCGACACAGCACTCGCCGGAGGGTGACTTGGTGTTCACCAGCCTTTGACGCAAATCGATCACATTGCAATCAGTTGCCGCTGGAGAGGCTGCGTCCAACTGTCGATCGATTTGGAGCACATGTGTGGACACCGATCATGCACTTGTATGTGCTGACATGCGGATGCGTTTTGGCGGACGCCCACGATGAAGTTGTGAGCGCATTGACACCAGCCAACTGACGAAGACAGCTGTTCTGAATACGTATCAAAGTACTCTGTCATGCGAGTTGAGTAAGCGCTCACTGGATGCAATTGAAGCTCACTGGTCTCATATTCACCAGACCTTACTAGCAACACGCAAATCCTCATGTGATAAGTCTGATAGTCAACATGGACATGGGGGCTCTTCGCGGTCGCTGGAGGTTATCGATGCTCGCCGGCATATTCCGGTTGGAAGCGAACACAATGAAACACGCAAAGAGCTGAGGGCAAAACTCCGTGCTAGCCTGAAGAGAGACCGCGAATCTTGGTGGTCTCTTCGTGCGTCGGAGATGGAAGTGGCCGCTGCCCTTGGTAATCATCGCCTGATACTGGAAATGGGCAACAGGGGACCCAGTGTTAGTGAAACAATTTATGACGAGAGTGGACAGCCTATCCACAACCTGTGAAAACGTTTGCAGCGTTGGGCTGAGCAGTTTGAAAAGCAATTTAAGCGGCCGATTGCTAGATTCCTCACCGGCAAGTGATTGTCCTGCTCCCTAGGCAGTCTCTTTGGATCCGCCTTCTCGCTCAGAAGTCGAACGTGAGATCGGACTATTGAAGTTGAACAAAGCCGCGGGACCAGATGATCTACATCCAGCTGTCTTCAAATTCGGGGCCCTGCTCTTGTTGATGATTTACACGAATAACTAGTGAAACTGTGGGAGCGGGAAATTGTCCCAACCGACTGGATCTGCCTCGTTATTGTTTCGATCTTCAAAGGAGACTCGCGTTCGGAACGCGGAAACCATAGAGGAATTAGTCTGAAACCATCGTCTCCAAATCGTTGGCCTCTGTAATCCTTCACAGACTAACTGGCGCTGGTGAGTCAGATTCGTGAGGAGCAAGCCGGGTTTCGTCTGGGTCGTGGATGTATGGACCACATCTTCATTTTGTGTCCGCCGTTGGAGCATCGTCATACACCGTAATCGTGTTCCTCGACATCAAAGATGCCTTCGGTTCGGTTGATCGATGTGCCCTTTGGGACTGTCAACTCAGGAAAGTAGTGCCCGAGAAATATGTAAATATTATCCGCGCACTATACGCGCGTAGCACAGGCAGAGTAAAGGCTTACGGCAAGCTGTCGCCGCCCTTCAGTATCTCCAGCGGTGTGAGACAAGGATGTCCGTTGTCACCTTTTCTCTTCAAGTTCGCTATTGACGAACTCATGGAGATTGCATTCACAGGACACGAATTAGGTGCGGATCTACTCTCAGGAGAACGACTTATTGACTTAGAGTATGCAGACGATATTGTCATCATCTGTGACAGCTTCCAGATGTGCCAGGCTGCACTGGACAAATTAGCAGTGTCTGTCAGCCGCTTCGGGAATTGCTTTGCACCATCGAAGTGCAAAGCTTTGCTCCAAGATTGGCAGGGATTGCCACCAGCGCTGACCTTTGGTGGGGATCAGCTAAAAGTCGTTCAGAAATTCAACGACTTGGCAAACTGTATCGGCACCATTGGAATCGAAGATAAGATCACGAGTCGTATAGCAAGAGCTCGAGGCGCTTTTGCTAACCTTCGCCACATATGGCGGCGGCACGACATCACTCTCGCCCTGAAGGGTAGTGTGTAAAATGCAACGGTACGTTCGACCCTACTGTACTGTTGTGAAACATGGACCCTTAGATCATCCGATGTAAAGACACAGTCTCGTTCGACCACTGGTGCCGTCGCAGCTTGGCCCACATCTGGTGGGAACACCGAGTGAGTAACAGGCATGTTTAACGCCTTGTTTACGACACGGGAAAAAGGAACTGAACCATTCAGCACGGTTATTTCACGCACCAAGCTCCGATGGCTCAGCCAGTTGTTACGCATGCCAGCCTACCGACTCCCGCGACGTGCGTTGTTTGCGCGCCGGGGGTGTGGATGGAAGAAGAGGAGAGGTGGCCAAGCGATGACTTGGTCGAGAGGAATGAAGGCCATCACTTCGAAGCTGGCCTCGGTTGTAGCGTCTCGGCTCCCTAGTTGGGGTCCGAAAGACGACGAAGACGTTTGGCTGGATACACTTGTTGACATGGCTAGGAGCCGACCTCAGTGGCGTTCGTGCTGTGAGTTTCTTTGTCATGTCCCATCCCTCTTAGTTGCCCCATACAATCACGATCTCATTTCATAGCCTAATATAATTTTGCATAACAAATTTTTTGCTGCATCGTAGCCGGCTGGTAGCTTTCCGGAACGATGCTCATTTGTTGCTGGTAGCACAGCTGGCATGCATCCGTTGCATATTTTCTTTTGTGTTGTGGCACGGTAGCTGAGGTGTTTTCCACTGCTAGATAACGTGTATAATGATGATGAATGAAGTTATCCATGGGCCGCTTTTGTAAACAAAAGCTGGTCCACCAGCAGTATGATAAAATTTCATTTGTAATTTAGGATCACTCGTTCAGAGCATCTTTCTTATGTCATAATTCCTGCAATCAGATAGTGGTGGCCTGTATATCTTGGTTGCTGACTGGTAGCGCTTAATATACACATGCAGCATCAGTTACTATACAAGTGACCAAAATGACAGCAGTTTAATTCAAAGAGATTGCGCGTCGCAATCCAAGGAAGACATCAAAAACGATTTGATTTCGTTTAGTCTAGTTCGCTTGTTAACCTTTGATCTGTGCACAAAGATGCGGTGGCGACAGCGGTACGCCGGTACATCGTACTGACGCTTTGTCGACGTGTGACTACTATCAGATGTGCGTGTTACGTAAACCGCGAGGTAGCCCGCACCTAAGCGGATTCGAACCGGGGACCTCCGGAGCACAACAGAGACGCGCAACCCTTTCGGTCACCGTACGGCTTAGTCAATAAGGAGAGAAAAGATGGGAGTGACGGAAGAAATGTAAACTCAAGAGCAGCAAACAAAAGACATGGAAATTTAGAAGCGAGTGCAAGTGTGCTTCTGACACCGCAACTGCATCGACGTAACTCGGTGAATTCCTGCATACTTTTGCACCACGACATAGAGTGGCAGCCACAACACTTGAGCTAGTGGGAGACAACAAAAGCAAACGATGCACGCTGAGCTAACCGATCGACGGTTTGGTGAAAGGTATGATTTGTATCTATTCTCGGTCAAGTGCATTCACAGCGATTCCAGATTCCTCCTTGAGGAAAACATGTTCCTTCATAGATCGCTAAAGATGGTCCTTAACATCATCAAATTGCATCCAACAGGCGCGAACGCCTCTAAAAGCAACTGTTCATTGAGTGATCAATCCCAAGCTAGTCAATAGCATCCCACTCTATGTACTTAGCTGTTATACTGTCGAATGATTTAGGATTGACAATTCGACGAGAAATACGAATTTTAAAGGTTCGTTTGATGCAATTTGATAGCCTTGAGGATCATCTTGAAAGATGTATGGAGGAACATGATTTCCTTATGGAGGAATCTGAAAGCGCTATGGATGCAATCGGCCGAGAAAATGTATAATCTGTGGAGGTAATTCGGGTCTAATATACGATTCGATGAGACACCGGTGAGCGCACTGCCAGCGCTAAATGATGACCTTCGGTGTCACCAGACATGATTGATACCTCATGAGTGTCGGTGATCAAATACAACCAATGTCTAAACACCCTCAATCCGCAGTGATTAGCTCTCACATCCGTACAACAGCACTGACCGAATTGCTTACCATTCTCTTAACCAATAACTTTAAATCCCCACCATCTCCAAAGATGGCTGATGTTTCCAAAGGTCACATGAACTTCACTCATCATTGTAATCAACTTTTCCTTAATGGGACCACAGGCTACATGAATTGTTTCAGGAAGCCGTTCAATAATCAGACATTTATGGTATTTCAAGTAGGTACTGCAACAGCACATTGCGATCTGAAAGTACACGCGAAAGCACGCAGTCCTGGCGTGATTACTTAGTTCAACCTCACGGGACTTCACCTGTAAATACGTGATAGAATTTCTACTCCAGATAAAGCATAAGACAAGGGAAGTCGTTCGTGATCATTTCGTGGAAAAAAACTGAGAACGAACTGGAGAAATAGCACTTTCGTCTTCGATCTGAACACGGGACAGTTTCTCACCCACTTGTACTAGGTTCAAAGAGTTCTGTTATAGAGAGAGTAGAATAGAAGGGAACTGCTCCCGTACGCACTCAAAGGGCATGAACCGTTAAAGAGAACTACCACTGAAAAGTGAAAAGGCGGCTCTGAACTCGAGGCACACTACCAAGCGTCTAGAGAAACGTTCTCTACTAAACCCAAATCTCGTGAAGACAAATAAACCGCCGTACTGCTCGCAATGGTATCGAAAGTGATACGTTGATGGTTTTCACACATCCTTTAGCCTTTCTGACGATGTAGATCACAGCTGTCAATCACAATTATAGGCGGGCCACCTCCACTTTGCCACATATTGCTACAGAGGTTGGATCGGTCGACAGTGCGTCGCCACTGTAGTTTACCAAATACGAAGATCTATGGGACTAGACGGATCGTTTATCTTCCACACCATCACAACGCGTATGAACGCATGGATGAAAGGGTGCTGATGGCAAGGTATTGACGGAATTCCTGGTGACCCAAATAATAATTTGGTTCAGCGGATCAGATGAGCTGCGCTTCGAGATGTTCCGCCCAAAGTTACAAATGACATGACTAAGAAAGAATCAAATGTCCCCAATGACACCCCCCAGCCTTCTGCATTTCGGAGGCTGTAGCCACCCACCAGTGCCTCCAGTCCATCCTGAGACCCGCGGTGTTAGGGACAAGGCGAAATCGACACGACCCATCTTCAGCGTTTTAAAGCTACCACAGGGTAGGACAAAAGTACATCCGCCACGCGTACTTCTCAAGTTAGTGTCGATTCCAATCGGCACTAGATTTGCCCACTTCGCTCATCATTGGCCGCTAACATTGTAACTAGGCACGGTTGAATAAAGAGTACAAAAGATGCGTAGCTAACTAGAAGCCGTTGGATAAAGCGCTAGACACGAGCATAACAACAACGGTCAGAGTTAAGGTTGGTGTTCCAAATGTACTGTAAATTCCGATTTGGCATAAGTAATTCATCATATCTGGAATAAGCCAGACCGCCGTAACAGGCCTTGAAAACTACTGTACGGCCGTTTCATCTTCTCGGGAATTATCGGCAGTGCGCTGTGGGGTTAGAACCCGCAACCCGACTGATAGTAAGCTCTGAAACGACAAGCCGAAACCAGACGCAGTTGGTGAGTGGGAATACTGAAAGGCGCAACGCGACCTGCATTACTTGTTGCCTGAAGCACATTGATTTTATACTGGTATGGGGATAAGGTAAACAGGATGCAAACCAGGAAGTATCGACGTTCACCACTAACCTAGTGGGTAGCTTGGTCTCAACATTTATGCGATATCAAATAAACTAACCGTAATTTCTTCCATCGCTGTTTTCAGATACCTCATGGGAATCGGATGGATTTGCTGTTGGATGCGAGCAGTATCGTTTTACCCTGGCGGGAATCCTGGCGCCGAAGGCTAAACAAGTTTGTTCGCAGAGCAGCTAAGGGTCGCTGCGATGCGATGCAAGGCCCGGATGAAAAGGAGAATGAAGAAGACGGTGTGCAAATCAGAAGAGCGCAAAAGCTACAAAATACACCAGGTCACTATGCGAGCACATATCATCATAACAGACCTATTAGTGATGATCCTTGGAGATACGTTCAAGCTCAGCCTACGGCTCCTGAAGTCAGGCAAGCCTTTCGTCCGGCGAAGTTCTATCAGATCCAACCTGTGGGCACATCCTCGACACAGAGAGGATATCAAGCTAGTTCACCCCATTACACATATTACAATCCGTATATAGGGTACCAAGATGCGTTGAAGCATTGAAACAAATGTGCAGTTTTTGCGTGACTCTAAACACACACACAGTATGAGCAGCAGCGTGCGAGTACCGCAGTCGATCCGCTCCTTGGACCTCGCGAGGCACGGTTAGACGCCCACGCAGACAGAACGAACTGAAAGATAAATCGAATGGTGAACCTTTAAATCTATCCTTCCTTGTGCACTCACATCAAAGACCCAACTGCTCATCTTTTGTTAACACCACTTGAACACACGTAGTATCTATCGTGCGTTGTAGTCCCAATCACCCTAATGTTTAGTGCAATCGGTGTATGTGCGCGCGCGTACATCTCACCACAACGAGACCTGATTGTGGACGGATGGTTAGCGCAATGTGTTGCACAGTTTGTATGCAAGATGTACCCGTTTTTGACAGTAATGACCATCGGTATGACGCGGCATTTTCATCTTGGTTCGTGTGGGTGCAGCAGAAAGAGTACGGCCAATTCTTCATCAGAAGACGAGGTGAATCGTGCCGTATGACTAAGGTGATAGATGATCCAGAGCAATCGTGCCGGTGATGTCAAGTCCTCCTGATCTTGCACGAGATTGGTACTTCTGTACCAACACGTACTATGAGTCATTCTTGCCGAGTAGAACTCCGGAATGCGCCCAAACAGTGAAACTGAACAGTCCTAAAGATTAAAGCGGCGTGAGGCTTTGGCAAATATCTCAAAGCAACTGCATCGTGGGGGACTGCCCTAGGTTGGTCCAATTGTCCATCGGCGGTTCTTATGCGCACGTTTCCCGCAGAAGACTGATCAGCTGTAAGTCGGAAGAAGCTGGGGCGCGATCAGGCCATGTATAACCGAGTATGATAATGCACTGGACAGAATTTGGGAGATTCTGGCCAACAAGAGAAAAGTCCGGGATCGGATGTCACCGAAACGACTATCCATTATTACTGTATAACAAGACACCCGAGCCCTCGAGCCAGAGGATGCATCAACATTGGAATGACATAAGAAGCAGAGAGAACGACAACGAGAGTCGGAATTTGTCGATAAGCGGAATTGTCGCATCATCTAATGGTGAGCGCGGAACTAGTTTGGATCAATAACACGTTATCCGCTGGATTAAGCAAGAGAAGACTGATGTACACTACCGTAAAGATAGAAATTCTCACTGGTTTAGGTTGAGCACAGCTACAGGGCAGACACTAGAAAGACCAAGAAATCAAGTCGGATGTAGCGCTGATCTAAATCGCTTGTGTTTATTTGCTAGTGCTGTTCAGCAAACACATTGACACTGTTGTTCAATATTGCGGATGAAACTACGAAATACGTGAACAACGCGGACAAAAAGACACACAATTAGATTCATCGACGCGAATGCAACTGTTAGGTAGTTAGAAAACTTCTTCTTATAAAGCCCAGGTGTTTGTTCCAACAGTTCTGATGCGAAGAATTCATTAGTGTAAAGTCATCGTCATTACACACGTTAGCTAGGGTGGAGAAGGACGCAGCCCGTGTGTCGCAATGGAATACATAAGAAAAACGTGCGACGGAGGCCGCCAACTGAGATCTGTACAGAGAAGGGACGAGGACACGTTTGTATTACCGGAGGTAGGGAATAGCAGTTAGGAGCGTAGGGTTTAAAGTAAGAGCACCACCGCATTAGAAAACTGAGAGACGTGCCAAGGGCAGGACGTGCAAGGCGCAAGGGATCCGTTAGCAGGTAATGAGTGACACCAAGGTGACTTCACTAGAGATGAGCAACATTTTGTAAGCGTCATCAATCAGTAGCAGACAACCTCTTGCTGGAATCAGTGAGCGGCACAGTGGACTTTGTAAACCATGAGATGATCAATAACTTGCAGTTGGTTGACAGTTAAAGAATCCACTCGCCATATGAGATACGGGAATTCCCCTGGGGGCCACAATACATAAGTGCGCTGCAGGACACAGAAAAAGATATTGACCTAGAATGCAATCGAGCTACTTTAATCAAAAAGCGCATCAGTTACCGCCTAGTACCTCAGCTACTAGGCATTAGCAAAAAGTGAAGTCTGCAAGGAGTAGTGAAGCTACATCGCAGTTCAATCAACGATGGTCGACTGTCGTCACCACATGACTGTGACATAACTTACTGGTGCAAGCCACTAGCAGTCGTGGTGTCAGTTCCCTGAAGTGGACCGATGGAATGGGTATTACTGACGAGTCCCAATAAGGCGAAAAGATCGGTTGGTGCTTTTTCGGATTAGTAGCGGACCATTTGGTTTGTAGTATATATATATATATATGTATATATATATATATATGGTTGGCGGTATCCGGTTTCGGATTTGCCTGTCATTGTGGCCAACCACAGGACGCCTGCGCCTACAGAGGGACCATGGATGGATTGCGCTGCACCACCCACAGCTCCATCCACACACCCCATATCCAGTGTAAACCCGAAGGAATAAGACCGGGAGGCATGCGGATGGGAGCCACGTTTCATCAACGGAGCCGGCCCACACTCCTTCACAGACAAACACAAGCACGCTGTATTTGGGGAATCAAGTGCACACAAGACGGTGGCTGGACCGTAGTCCGCTCCACACTGACTGCATGGAACCACTCTTCGAGCCTAGCACGACCACAAGGACCGTGCAACCCGTCCCATCCAGCAACGACCAACTGTCTCCTGGAGCCAGTATGGACGAGGTAGTGGGTAATAGACAGGTAGGCACCTTGTCAACATGCACATCAAGCGCAGTCACACCTGGGATGTCAAACAACAGCCAATCATACGAAATGCCGATATCGATTAAAATAAACGCATATGACGACATAAATACTCGCTAAATGAGCGTATAGAAGAAATTGGTTATAAGTGAATCCGTGATAAGTACAATGTCCGAAAGTGATTTAAAAAATACCACGCGATAAAATTACGCAAGTTTACCACAATTTGCGTGAGCGACGTGTGCAAGTAAGGAGAAGATTATCAGGTACGCAGAACAAACCAAATAACATGTAATGGATTTTATCCACATTAAAAAGACCTAGTTTAAGTGTAAGTTGGTTTAGCCCAACTGCGGTGATGAAGCATCATGAATGCAACATCAGCCTCAGCAAGGGGCATAAATAAATATATATATATATATATATATATATATATGCATGCTAAAATTCAGATTGCCATTTTCATGCATCTTCACGTCATCGGCTGTCCAAAGCGGTAGTTTTCCCAATCGCTTTCGGGGAGCGCAAATAACGCTCGACGGAGAAGGCGATAGGCTGGCATGCGCAATACGCGACCCAGGCAACGTATGAGGTGTCGGAAAATAACATTTTGAATGCATGGACTGTGCTCCAAGCATTCGGTATCGAATTTATGTTGCTCACATGATGATGCATACAGAAACGAGCAATCATAGGCGGAAATGATTGCCAAACTTGACAGTCGTTTCGTGTCTTCCGAGCGAATAGGCCAAGTCTCACAGCCGTATAAGAGGACCGCACGGACAGAGGCAATGTACATCCTTGCCCTCCAGCTTGAGACTGGCACAGCGACGACGTCATAAGTGGTCTCCGTCTAATGAATGCAAGGCGTACCTTTGTGATCCATTGTGAGACCTCATCTCCAACACCGCCGCCAGCCGTGATGAACCAAATAAATCTTGCCAAATCCGTCTACCCAAAAAAGTCAGGAATAGATGGATTTTCGGTACAACTGCAGACATACATCCTTTGGCAAACCTGACAAAGTTCCGAAGGTGGGCATCTATTATGCATGAGTTGACTATTAAGCATCTGGTAACTGGTGAGGGCGCTGAACGACAATAGAAAAAAGTTATCAACAGTGAGTCGGCACTTCGAGACAACGTTTCGCTGCCACATCATAGCCATCTACAGTCACGTGCGGGTTGGAGATATCGCAAGGCCGTCCTCGTTTAAGCATGCTAGAAACAGTGACTCGTGAACTACAAGCCAGATGTCTGAACTGTTAGCTCGACGGCTGGTGAAACAATACCAGACCAGATGCGAAAAGGACAAGTGGGGCAAACGCCCGTTGCACGAGTTAAGCCGACGGGTGATTAACAGGGGAATTGCAGACCAGTCTGCGAATCAGTTCGGGTTACTTCATTCGTTGTGGTTTGAGTGCTGAAACAGACCGGGTAGAGAAAACTAAAACCTCTCCGCTGCGTCCCATCGGTCAAAGGGGTAATTAGCTAATCCGATCGGATCATTATACCAGGCTTACTACCGAACGATGTGTTTGGGGACCGACAGAGTGAGCCTATGGTGACCTGTTTTCTCACCTTGGGTTTAGTCGAGACAAGCTTTATGACCTCCAGAGGTGATTCAGGTGCATTCGGTTGCTAAGTGTGAGTTAATACAGCGTGAGGCTTCGGCTTACATGTTGACGCTAGATATATTTCGGACCGTGGTACACGGATCAGTCTAGGGGAACAGGCGAGTGATTAGCTAGTGCTTGCTTGCCTGTGGCACAATAGACGAACTGCGATGCGCTTGTGGATGCACTGATTTCACATGTCAGTTTCCTCTTGCAATCAAATAGAAGAAACTACTGCCGAGTGAATTACGCTAGTAGCATAGTGAACAGATGTGCGTTATTCCACATTGACCTGAATGGAGTGGCACGTGTTGCTGCAATGCACGCGCAGCCCAGGAGTTGTATTTCTCACGTAGTGCACGAAAAGTTGTAATCAAGCGACGCCTAGGAAGTTGCTTCGTTTCATGTGCGCCGGATGTCGTGGTGCCAACATATGTGATGAGGAGCGGTACCACTGATGCGAAGGTTGTGGTTGGAGCACACTTTGAGGAACCGGTCACCATCATCATTCGGATGGAACGGACCCCAAAGTGGACTTCAAGACTAAGTGTGAGCTCTCATAAACATTCGACGCCTACAGTGATAGTTATATCTTTATTTCTAACCATGTAGATGAAAAGTGGAAGTTGATGATAAAATTCTGCATTGATATCTTTCGGGCTGTGGCCGGCAGAAGGGAACATCGATAGTCAGTTTTCTTTCATGCCTTGCCTGGTATAGAGGTTCCAGCTCCAACTGTCCATATGACCGAACCCACTATTGCAAATTCATTCAGGCAATTCCTCGGTAAGCATTATGCACCATGGCTGTACCAATTTGGGCAAAAACCGTGACGGGGTATAAAGGTATACGGAAATTGATTGCGACAAGATCAGGATAATGGCAATTTTATTCTCTTTATAGTTTGTTTGCGTTCAAACTCATTTTCTTACCGATGTGTTATTTATTAATCATTATTATGGTGAGTCATGCAACTGGAACCACTGCACCTCTCGGTAAATGAGCATAGTTTTCCAACTGAACTGAACAGAATTGGACTACGCACACAGCGACCCTCCGACCGAGAGGATCACACATGTTACACTCGAGTTGTGAGGTGTACGAGCGAGCCGCGCCATGAATGAGCATCGATAAAGTAGTGGTAACAACTAGGGGAAAACAACGTACAATTCATGAGGCCGAGAGTTGGATCCGGAATGACCTTATTCAGGGGTGGAATTGCAATATACCGTCACAGTAAAAGGTGATATGTGAGTGTTGTTTACACTTCAAAACACATCAAAGAATATCTCTCAATGAAGAGCCCATTTCCGGGCTAGGTACCCTGGTACGCAGTACCGACGTTTCGCTGCCGCACAAGGACCAACGGACGCGCACGGACAACGGATATTGCGAAGGTCGCTCGGATTAAAAGGCGGACTTGTGATTCTTTAGGCTACGAGCAAGACTACACGTCAAGCTAAACAGCCACGGATGTCGGCGTAGGCGTGGCTTTTACCTGGCCATGTGTGGGCTTAATTTATCAGGCAAGTTCAGCAAATAAAACTGGTTGTTGTAAGGACGGGAATCACACTAGCCGTTCCGGATCCGGCTTATAATGCAACAGCCCGTATAACGCCTCAGGTAAATGGATTCAGGTGACAAGTATCTAAGCGCCGCGATAGTCCTGACAGATGGGAAAACGCGCACAATGTAGGCGCTTAGCTGGCGTGAGATCCGAACGCGAATCACCCGTTTTTATAATAGCACCATGCGGCAGCTCCGCGGTGACTTCGTTCCGTTATAGAGGGGCCACAGTGGGTGGCTGGGCACACCGACAACATACGTAAGGCGAAGGTAAGCCTTTAATCAGAAGTGGGGATAAAGACCGAATCCAGGATAATGAATTGTCCGCTAGAGTCTAAGTCTAAGCGACGAAACAAGAACAGATAAGAAACAGTGGCCCCTTGGCCTAATAAAAAGTAGCGTAGTGACGCGGTGCCCAGCCTGATGAGAGAACGTTGGCGTACTCGGAGAACAATTTAAAATCGCTCATGTAAATCCCAAGTTACGAATAACCTTAATAGCAACTACCCACGTAATCGAGCGTTCCATTGGCTGTTGCTTCTGCATTCATCAACATCTCTAGGAGAACCGCGACCCATAATATGGGCATCGTACGCCACGGCGATTCGGCATCCGGATTGAGCTGCTCTATTACAGTTGCACGTGCTCGTCATGTGACATTCGTGAAAATAACGCAATGTGAGGAGAAAGAATAGAATTGTATCATACATTAATACTTTATTGTGTTCAACGACCGGTAAGAGGCGCACGGCTCGCATGACCTCAAAAATGCACGCACATACATGCATGGGGACAGAGCGCAATGCTGCGCAGACTAATGATCAAAAGTCTGCTGATGAACAGTTCGGAAATGAGGCGAGTGTGAGCACATTGTCGGAACAGTGGTGCCTAGGAGAGTGGCCAGCAATAAGTGTTTGGAGGGATAACTCACGAGCGACAGATGAACACAAAATGAGCATTAAAGAAAATGTATGAAAAAGCAAACTGGTAAAGGTATTCATCAAGAAGCAGGGAAGATAACCTCTCATACAGTGGCGAAAATATACCAACCGGTGAGACGACGTGAACTGGATGATGGAGGCACGAGATCACGTCACGCGTGGGGTGTGCGAATGAGCGCCGTCTCGGTTGTGAGAGTAGTGTGAAAGTTTCAAAAATGAACGAACAGGATGCAAAATAGGGATATACATAAGTATAAACGAGAAAGGCGAGAAGAAGAAGAAGCAGCCGAGGAAACAAAAGTCAATGCACTTCAAAGCAGTAACGCAGGTAACGGTTACTTGGGGAGGGGTGGATTCTGGTTGAGAACGGTAATGACATTTACTGGAAACCGTTTAGGATGTTCAACGCCGTTATTTCTGTCAGTTGAGCCGAATGAAACCGACAGAGCAGGTTGATGAGGCTTAGAATTCCTCAGGTTCATCACCGTCGGGTGCAGCGAAGCCATCCTAAAACAGGGAACAGAGTATGAAGAGATCGGTCACCGAATCGATGGCAAGTTGTTAAAGGTTGCGTAAGCATGTAAAGAGAGCAAACAATGGTCTCTTATTCGAAGGCGCGATATTGCAAACTGCGGGAGAAACAGTGAAGGAACAATGAACGAGATGTGTAACGCGTGTAAAAGCACATTAAATCCAATCAATTGTTACAGTTTTTGGGGAACCAACAATAATCCCGGCCACTCAGCCAACTCGTGAAAAGGCATGTTATAATCGCGACCCTGAAAGCCCGAAACAACAGTTTGGAAAAAGTTCGATTTTTAACGGTCGCCAGATCTTTCGTCTATACATCCCAGGAAATCATTGAGGTCACCTGCAGGGAAACTTCATGTTTGCTAAGGAACCGTAGGAAACGTTATCCGTAAAGACATTAAACATCAGGTTTAGAAGAAAACAAGAAAATCACCTCCTCACACTTAAAACGATCTCAAGGAACTTGATATATTGTGCTATGGCTTTTCTGAGTTGAAAGAAATGCCGTTGAAGATCGGGAAGTGGACAGACGAATTGACACAGTTTTTCAAAAAAAAACATCTGAGCGTCTAACAGTTATGTACACAGATTTGATAGTAATAAGTGAGGACCACGTAATGCTCCTTTACCTCTACCCACATAGTCTTAGAATTAACGCTCTGGAAATAGCTGTTAAACGTAGAGTTGAATGTGCATGAAATAGAGGGCATTATGTGAATGAGTAAGGCTGTACATTTGATTCACATCCACTCTACGCCTCTATCCATCGAACAACTACGCATGGAGCGCTGTCTAAAGAGGTTAATGGCCTGTGAAGGTCAGAGTAATGTCGATTGTAAGCAGGAAACTTTAATTCAAGTAGGTGGACAAGTTAGCTTACGCGTAACAGGATTTCTCAATGCTAAAGATGGTATTATTGAACAAAACCATTGGAAATCTGTTTGAGTCCCTATAATATTCACCGGTATTGTGTTATTACTTGGTACTGTCAATTCTGTCTCATTTGATGAGTATAAATCTCGCCCGTACAACAACCGGAAGATCCAACGATGAAGTTGGCGAAGTGAAATCAGTTATCTGGACGGGTAGCACGAAACACAGTGGAAAACGAATACTCGAACGAGATACGTGCGACAGACTGCTGGCGTTTAGCCGTTTGTTTGTTCAGACCAATGAAATAGTCGGTTGGGTGGAAATAGTCCAGCTTGGCTGAGCAGTAGGGACAATCTGGGGTGGTGAAAAATGACTACGTCATCAAAAGAAACATACTGGGCTAACAGTTTGGTGTCCGGGATGACTGTTAAGCGTATAATATGTGGCCAGAAGCACGGAAAAAGCAAAACGGGGGAGTGAACGTTTGAGAAAAAACGTGAGGACTCAGATCATGAACAGATGGCACTTTTTGCATCATTCATGAGGTTATCGATCGCAAATCGAAGTGAATGCACTCGAGCGTACAAGAAACGGCTGTGCGCCAAAACAACCCCGTCATATGGAAATACGGTACACGGATGCAATGCCGTATGGTGATGAACTGTGAGAGCAAAAAGAAAGGATCGAACAGGAGTGCCGTAATTTGTACTCACCTATGCACTCGGAGTTTTCGGGTTTTCCATCGCAACGAGACTGAACCTTAACGTGGTGCGATGGTATGCGTGCCTCAGCGATCCATCGGGCTATGCTGGGTGGTGCTTTTGCACCTTGAGAGACACTCATACCATATTGGTCAATGGTTAGAGGCTAGACCAACTCAGTTTCCTGGCTCGCCAAGTTGGGGGTTGGAATGAGGATGGCTCCTTACTCCATAAAACAAACTCTCTGTAGCTCAGTGACAAAATTCCGCTGCCTTGCGGTCAGATTTTTGAACGAAAGGCCTTGGTTGAGAACCCTAATCGTTCTCCTGTCTAGGACTGGGCAACCTGACAGTATCCTGCTCACGCAATACTATGAATTTTTCTTCAAACAATTTCTGGATACTATGGCCGTCACAAAGTAAACGGCGCCCTATCTGCTGCATCGAGCAGGGTGGATAGGGGTTTGGATGCTACTGCTCAAGCCTTCTCATCTTCTTACTCCGCTCCAACTTCACTTTTATTCTCCCTGTTTTCAATCCCCGAATTTTTGATCCTCCTCTTAGTACAATATTCGTTAATCTTCTAGTTTCGACTCACACGCAATCTTAGAGCATCGCTCCGGCCCAGTCGACAACTTCATGTCCAGGCAAAAGAACATCATTGTGGCACAGTAGCTGAGGTGTATTTCCCACCCTCAGTTAATGGGTATTGATGAGCATGATATCAAGTCATTCGAAACACTAGAGTAGGATCAGTGGCTGAGAAGTCGAGTACAAAGCTCGTAATGAGCTTAGTCTGGAGAGACCGTTGTGACGGCGTGAATGGAAATACTATCCAAATGCCAGGTCGTACACACACCAAGGAGCCTCCTGGTATATGCGGAGGTCTACTATGCTGTTGAGATGACAGTTGCCAGAAGAGTGCATAGTTCATGCGGAATGAACTGACCACTAGTATCGGAACAGCCAACAGTCGTTCGACGGTCAAATGCCGACAACATGTGTCAAAGACATGCTCGGCAAAAGTGGGTCACGGTAGACGTGTCTGATAGCGCTCCAAGTCTCGTTTCACAATCCAAAGATGGAAAAGCAGGGTTTGAAAAGACGAACGCCGTGATGAGGCAACTATTGTTACGTGTCGTGCAATGCAAAACGTGTGAAAGATCCTTCGATTTTTCTCTCTGTCTACATATATTGTGGAGTACTGGGGTTTAACAGATGGTACCGAAAGCGGGTCACTTTCAGCGCTGTGTATGCACACCGCCCGATCGCCTCGATGAGTATTCTTTGTCAACAATACTACGCCTAGCTAGTTGAGACCCTGCGACGATGAGTATGACGAAACGCACCGCAAAGCTGTCGGGTGACGTCCTTGTCCTATTCTGAGTGATGCCCACGGAATCGGTCAACCCAGTGGTTAAATATCCTATCGAAAACGGGGCAGTTTGGAAGTCCGCCATGCGACTGCATTTGCCCCTCTTTCATTTCGGACACTTGGTCACTCAAACTAATGGTTCATTTTTGAGAAAATTTATCGCAGCTAGACTCAGGCAGCTACCACACATCCGGGAAAGCTTCAGACCGCCGTTTCGTCCTATTGGGACTCGTCAATGAACCCTGCCGGATACGAACCCATGATCTTACTTGTACAACTTGTGCGATTTATGCCACTGAGCCATGGGTGATTGAGAATTAACTGCGATATAGCGCGGCTCACTCACCACTGTCATACAGATTGTGAACGTTCAGAGAACAGGGCCGCCTCCCGGAGCTACGATCTCCTTTACGGACCGCCACCAATCGAGGTGAGATGTAAGTTGCTAAGGCGATTAAATAGTAATAGTGATGAATCTTCTCAAAAACATAATAAATCCCCCCCAATACTCGCTGATGGTTTAATTTCTCCTTTGTCCGATGGGAGTTATTAATATTATCATTTTGGCGATGTGCATCAAGACAACAGGATCGGCTGTGTTTGGGTGCACAGGCCAAAGTTGACGAACTGAACTGAACTAAGACATTCGAGCTCTCCCCAGACTGATATCTCTCGATTCTGAATCATTGTATAAGAAAAGATGTGATTTACACCAGGCCAATCTGGATAAAATAAATGGTAGAATATGATGTCGGTTTCAAGGTATACGAAATCGATCTACTGACGTATGAAGACGGTGCAAAACACCATTCGCAACGCAAACAAACCAAGATGAATTTAGCAGGTGGACTCAGAAAAACCAAGTAGAATACCAAAACTGCAACTTCAATGTTGCGAGTGATGTCCTTGTAAAGTCCAAAAGGAACTTCGATGTATCCCCCAAACTGGATTGCTTACATGAGGACACGGTATCTCTTTTCCCTGATTATCTTGCACATTTACACTGCTTTACTGTGTTTTACAAGCGGTTAACATATCTTATATTTATTTCTTACACTCGTTCACTGACACATCCTTGAGGTTTCAAGGTCATTCTTATTATTATGTTACTGTGACACTGCCCAAATACTCGATCCGCCCCACGCTGTACAGTTTCTGCCCACTTGCATTACGATTGCAAAACCTATTCGTAAGTCATGTACTGTATTTATTATGCCTTATAGAACCACGGTTACAGGATAATTCGTTTTATTCTTCTGCCCAGACCGTGCGTTAAGTCTAGGTTTATCTGTTCGTAGTGTCTAGTTTAGTTTCGTACGACGTACTTAGTTTAGGCTTAGTATCGTTGGTACAGTCCTCATGTTCACAAATTAGAAGGAAGGAAGTGAAACGGGGAGCTTAGTGGACACTTGAACTGGACGGGTTTCCTGAGTAAACATTACCATTAGTATTAACTAAAAAAACTAATCGCGGACACTAAGGGCACGGTTGTTTTTAATACTCAGTAACATCACTGGACGCGATTGCCAAACGCCCGATCGATAGTGCAATGATCTAGGTATCCGTCTTATAACCGGATCGAGTCTGCTGAGTGGTGTGGGGCTTCGCAGTATCCCAGTCCGTAGGTGACAGCGAATGGTTGCGTGGCACCGAAGCGTTGGTACAGGTTCCCGACGCTCGGCGATGGACTACAAGTTGCGGAAATCTATCCACCATTCCTATCTCCAAGAGTGGGTCTATAAGAGAAACAGGAAAACGGAGCGGGCATCTGCATAAAAATCCCTTTCATAATCCCAAGAGAAGAGGGATCAAATCTTGAGCTTCCAACGTCAATCAGGAGTATGAGGTATAAAAAATCTAATAAAGGATGGACTCATTTACGTGTCATGTTTAGGATACTTTCCCAAAGAGAGGATACTCCACATTACTTAAAAGTATCTCTGCTTTCGGCTCTTGAACATCCCCCATTTTGGAGACAGAGTGCACTTCTGTAAACACATTGTGTCTGTTGCACAAAGTTGCACGTAGCTGGAGTCACCATATACGTAAAAAAGAGTAAAAAGCTGATCTCCATTGACAAGACATGCACAGGAAGAGAGGTGTACAGGGTAATCCAATGGGGACACTAAAACAAACTGCTTTCAAACGCAAACATATCGAGAAAATGTCAGGCCGCGGAATAATGGCAACCAGCTGTTGATCATAACGTGTGACATTTACAAGGAGCTAATATTTAATGCATCCCTCGTGTAAACGTCTAATTCACTATCAGAAGAATGGTTCCGAAAAGAGGGTGCGTGACGGTTAGTGAATTTCAGTGAATCTCGCTACTGGGATAGCGACTCACCCGTCATGCGAAAAGAGTCAAGATGGGCGGACGAAGAAAGAAGCGTAAAGTGTGTCCGAGTAGACAAGCTAGGAGTGAGTAGAGTACTTTATGTTCACAAAGAAATAACTCAAATTCATCGCCAATACTGTACGCATTGTTGCTATTCGCCCCGCTGCTTTGCGGGTTAGGTCTTAAGACCAAAAGCTCGGGGTGAGGTCCCTTAAGTCAACCCTATTCCTTGGCCTAGATGACCGGGAAGATCTCTGCTTACTCAGCCTTCTAAACGTTCTAAATTCTTGCAATGACTACTCATTTCCCTGCATTTTGTTGTTGTTAACTATGTGTTGTGGCACTACCAAGTGTACATTGGTCAAGTGTTAGATAGTATAGTATATAGTATATTCGGATTTTGCAATGACAAGCGGCGTTGGATGACTAATTCAATCACATTTCCACGGTTTAGCCTGAGGGATTAGTTCGAAATCTGCTCGGCCAAGGTGGATCGCATAAGAATGCATTGTGGATCACGATGTCCAACAGTCAACATGTGAGCAGTTGCAACACATTCCTAAGTGTGGGAATTGGTGTATAGTGAATGCCTCCAAACCACGCTCCGAAGAGCATGGGTTATGACCTATGCCATTTCATCACCTTATCGGGGAACAAAGAACACAAACGGTCTGTGACAAGTGATCTATTTTAACGATAGCTGATTATAACTCACACACTCTCCGAAGTGGAATATGCTGCCCGATTGACGAGAGCAGAGGACTTCACCTAAGACAGTGCTGGTATTCTTCCAAATGAAATCTGGGGCCATGGTGTTCGGCTGACGCAAATTTATATAATGACGAGTGTAGTCCGCATCGTTTTAGCGAAGCGCACTGATAGAAACCGAGCCGGTCATAATGATTAGCAGCAGACAAATCAGAATGACTAATAGTAATGACGACGATGGTGCCCCCTTTCAACTAGGCTCAGTTGATGAAGCAAATCGGATAAGTAGACATGAAGGTAACCGAAACAGGGGTGTCCAGTTTGTGATGAAAAATGCTCTCTGCTTGTCAATCTGATTTGCATCTACAAAGTGTAAGGTATTTTTTTACGGTACAAGGCCAAACGCCCAATAGTTCTGCGGAGTAACCAAAGTGCAAGAATTCATTCAGCGTGTTAACTAGCTGGGAGTGGACACCACAGAGCATAGATTCGACAGGCTTATAGGATCTTTATCATCCACGAAAATAGGTGTTCCAGCAATGGCATCCAAAGTTTGTCCACCATAATAATAATAATAAAACAAAGAGCTATTGGGTCGTTGTGGAGAGTCAATGGTATATAGTGAACAGCAAAAAAGTCGAAACTTACCATGTTCTGACGGATAATCGATTAGGGATTGCAAAAGAAAAACAACAAAGAGTGAAAAAAACCACCTCCGTCCGAATCGTTCACATATGATTTTATGAAATTTGCAATGCTTCTGTTTTGATTTTCTCAATAAAACGGGTGTGGGTTGGCGTGGTTCGGCTTGCTGATGTTCGTATGGGTCATGTACGTTATATTATATGGTATAATGCGTCCAAAGCACCGTCGACACTATTTTTGAACACAGTTAATGCGGGGTGGTGGTGATGAAAAGCAGCTACCGGAAGGTAATTCCAAGTGTGGCAAACGCATGGGTCTCCAGCTGTACGCCATAACGGCGCTTCACTGTCACGTGACCATCACCAGTCACGTGCGGGCTGAGCATACCGCGAGGACGCCTACCCCTACACGGATTCGAACAGGTGGCCTTATGGTTGTAAACCATGCGCGCAGACCACTCGTTTACCGGTCGACAGGTAAAAGTTGGGGTCTGTTGAGAGTTTACGCGAAAAGAGTTCTTAACCCAGCACTCGTTTGGTCTTGATTTCTGTCAGTGAAAAATTTCGTCCACACTACAAGCGACAGTATTATTCTGTCATCTTGAGACAGTGTTAGCAGACGACAGCACGATTGATTAGGGTTGTGCAAAATCTTATAAGCTATGATAAGGTCCCCACGCAAATGCAGATAGCGTTCACCGAAAACTCTTAGCCGCTGTTTGTAATGTGACGTTTCGGTGGCTCGATGTTGCAGTCTCCAACACAGTGAGATCCCGCTTCTGCCATAGCTACCAGACGAAATATGTGTTCTGCGTGAGGGCCTACATTGAGTAAGACCGATGAGTTGAGGAAGTCAAACTCTCCGTAAGAGCTTGGCCTTTTGGACGCCCTACTTTGATGCTATTTCGAACTGTGCCGAGCACCATAAATCTTGAATTAATACATCGGGGTCTTTTCGCGAAGACAATGGAGATGCTCTTCGCCCAGCTTATAGGTGTGAGCCAATTGGCGTCGTAAATAGAGCACTCGAGGTTTATCTACGTTGAATTAAGAATGATTATGGACTGACCACTCGTAAGTCATATCGAGGTCATTGTAAAGTCCGAAACCCCCAACCAGGATTGCTTACTTGAGGACACGGCATCTCTATTCCATAATCATTCTGCTCAGTTTACATTGCTTTCACTCTGTGTGATACAATCGGTTACCATATTGTACATTTATTCCTTTCACTCTGGATCACTGACATATCCTTGACGGTTCAAGGTCATCCATATTATTCTGTTACTGTGACGCTGCCCAAATTCCCGTACGCTTTACAATTTCTGCCCACTTGCACTACGATGGCAAAACTTATTCGTAAGTCATGTACTGTATTTAATATGCCTTATAGAAACACGGTTACAGAATAATTCGTTTTATTCTTCTGCTCAGACCGTGCGTTAAGTCTAGGTTTATTGGTTCGTAGTCGCTAGTTTAGGTTTCCTACGACGTACTTAGTTTAGGCTTCGTATCGTTGGTACAGTCATTGTGAAGCTATATGCGATCATTTGGCACTGCTTCTTCATAGCGGGACGACCGAGTAACATTAGTGCTATTTGTCAACTGGCAAGAAGCCTGTTAGCTATGCGCTCATGATTCGCCCAGGTTGGTTGAACCATGCCTACTGTAACAAACAGAAAAGCAGCTGTGTGAGTGAAGTCAGACGACAACACAGCAACGAGCAAGAGCAGACCAAAGAGAGCAGTCACGGGTTTGTCGCTATAGACTCATGAAATCAACTACATCGGTGAGTAGAAACACGCGGATGAATTGGATGCGCTCGAGTTGCCAGGGGTATCCGGCTCAACACTTCTACCGTTAGTTCACCTGAAACCTCTTTTAGAGCTAAGGTTCAGTCTTGCTTTTGTGTTATAGCCAACAGGTAGGGAGATTACAGTGGTGCGGAAGGCGCAAAGCAGGTCCACTAAGAATCAAGGTGACCGGATTCTGACAAAAGGAGGAGAGGAAACGAGCTTTTAAGTGAAACTTGTCACTCAATTTGCAGTAGTTTTAATGGATAACCTGCAAACTGCATACGGCTAACTGACAACGGTGTAAACTGGACGCGAGAGGGCAGAACTCAGTGGGGAAAACTATCGAAAGTCACTTAGTCGAAGTTAGTTTAAAAAAAGAACAGGCGGCAAATACTAAGCCCGGGACTATGTGAGTAAATCGCAATCTCGAAATAATACAAAAAACGTAAATGTGTAGCCGATATCCAAAGCAAAAAGAGACATCAAACGAGTAGGTAAGATAACAAACTCAAGGAAATGAAATACATTGATTTTTATATCCAAAATGTGCTGTAAAGTGAACGAAACGAGTTGCTGAGACAAAAGACGCAGTCAATTAGCATAGTGAATCGTCGCGAATGGTCAAAGATGTGTCGTGACCCTATCCAAAACGAATGATACAGGTGTGTGATGAGTGACAAAGGGGCGAAATTCCGGTTGACATGAAAACACTCACCTCAGTTGCGTAGAGGATATCGAATAACCGTTTCGTTAGTTCCACGTCAGGGTTTTCTTGACATAAAAGTTCAATAGACCGTAATTTGTTGAAATAAAAATTGCGTTCCTTGAGTAGACCCTCGATAGTGACTTTGTTCTGCTCCGCCTAAGTGTAGGGGATGGGAGCAAAATGGAAGTTTGTACGAAGCAGTCTGCGATTGTTGAAGCAAAAAGCAAAAGCAGTATACAATCAGTCAGGTTCATCCGAATATGAAGGCACGGCTGCCAAACGCCATCAACAGTGGCGGTGAGATGTTGGACAGGTATTGGACTCGAAAGTTCAAGCACCTTGCGTTGAATGTTGAAAAACGCTATCCACATACTCAAAGCACATGTACCGGGGGAGGATATTAAGCAAAGCAAAGCGAACAGGATTCGATGAGGGCGAACGGGTCGCATATAATGGATTGACAACGGTGGACCTGTACTATAGCCCCAAAAGAGAGCTGGATGGGGTCCACCAGTCTCCAGTGAAGATGTAGTATGGAGAAAGAGCAAACACAGACCTGAGGCTAGTGTTGGACAAGACTCAGGATAGTAATTCAGATCAATTAGTGAATGCTTTCGTTAACTGTGACCGCTACGGCACAGGGTAGAGGTAAACAGGCGGATAATCATTGGACCGTTACTTGTAGACATCACGATAGAGTATTGCTGCGATGACCGTGATAAATTGCGCGAAAGTCATAGCATTTTAAAGCAATATATAGCTTCGGCAAATGTTTATACACATGGGGCATATCACGAAAGTTAAGGGGAGTAGAAAACAAGTAAAAGCATTACCACGCGACCGGAGAAAGCGGCTCAGTTCAGTTGAAGAAGTATGATCCAAGAGTTGAACTGTAGTGGGTCCAGTTGTTTAGTGTAGCTGCTATGATGACAATTAGCAAAGACGACAAGTAAGAGCTCAGCTCGGAAAGATGTGAAAAAGACGGGGCACCGAAATCAGAGCAAATCTGAGATGGAAAAAAGAACACCGAGGACTAACTGGAGGTGAGTACCGTAATTTCACATTTCGTTGGAAGATACGCCCACCCGCTATTTGGTAATGATGCAACAATCCCTAAAGCGTCAGAATAAAGGTGAGACACTTGATCAGACGATCAGAAAATACAGCCAGGGAGTAAGTTCAGCCAGGATTTTCGACTGCGGGACTCCGTGGTCGCCCACCTGGGGTCGACAACGTGCACCGTCTTAGTTGGTTGATAATGATAAGCGTACATTGGTCAACTGCACCACAACACGGCAAATTTGGGAGAAACAGTGCGTTCGCATTCTGATAATCGAGTTGGTGTAACCATAATGCTGGGCCCGTAACACAGTTTGGCTAAAGCTTCATGAATCAGGGAACACGAGAAGAATAACAAAACAATACCTAATCCATTTACAATCGGCCACCATCCATAGTAAGGGGCTGATATGCTGCGCTTAAGTGCAGAAGTGCATGTAAATCCGTGAGGGTGATGCATGGGAGCGGAAAACTGTTACCCGTCAGGAGGAAAAAATTGTATTTTTACGGTAGAAGCCAGCAATTTGATACCAGGTAAAGCAAAAAATATAGGTTTCGTATTCTCAGGATGATAGCATAGCCACGACGTGATGATGTTGAACAAGGCAGAAGTACACAAACTCTGGAGTGAATTAGCATCACCAGAAAATCAACAAAGTAAGCACCTTGAGGCATGGGTAGATCTGGAATCACCAAGATGCATATAGTACAAACACGATTGGTGGCAGCGGCTACTGGAGCAGCTGTTCACTGCGGATGGGAACAACCATATGATATCCACATCGACTGAGGGCATCAGCTGTAAACAGCCTTGAACGGTACTGCGTACAGTGCAGCGGTACGTTCGGCCCTACTGTACGGTTGTGACACCAGGTATCTTAGATCAGAAGACATAAAGAGGTTAGTTACGTTCGACCACCGGTGACTTCGCAGTTTGGCTCACATCTGGTGGGAACACCGCGTGAGCAACGAGCGTGTTCGACGCCTTGTTTACGGCAGAGGAAAAGGAAATGAGCCGATCAGCACCGTTAGTTCACGCACCAGGCTCCGATGGCTCGACCACGTGTTACGCATGCCAGCCCACCGACTCCCGCGACGTGCGTTGTTTGCGCCCCGGGGTGTGGATGGAAGAAGAGGAGAGGTGGCCAAACGATGACTAGGTCGAGAAGAATGAAGGCCCTCACTTCGAAGCTGGCCTCAGTTGGAGTGTCACGGCTCCATGGTTGGGGTCCGAAAGACGATGAACAGGTTTGGCTAGATACACTTGCTGATATGGCTAGGAGCCGAGCTCAATGGCGTTCGTGCTGTGAGTTTCTTTGTCCCACCCCATTCCTCTTATCCTCCTCCACCAACCATTACCTCACTTCTTAGCATAAAATAATTTTTACTGTTGTCTAGTAGCCGCCTGGTAGCTTACCGGAACAATGCCCATCCGGTATTGGTAACTGAGCGGGCATGCATCTGTTGCATTTGTTCCTTTTATGTATTGCGGCACAGTAGTTGAGGTGTTTCCCACCTCTAGCTAACGTGTATACTGATGATGATGACAAGAAGCAGTGCGTGTGTCGCACTTCGATGTGCTGCGATGTACATTCAATCGAATCGACTGAACTGTACTGAACAGTTTGCCCTCCTTTTCATCTCACTCGTAGTCCTTGCTCACCGCTCTGCACGACATCAACAAGATTGCGAAATGAGTTAGGATAACGAGACCGGCACATAACAATGAAAGGAACCACAAACGAAAAAACCCAGTGACAGTTTTTTGAACTTGTCCAATATCGATGAGAAAAGTTATTTCTACAACGAAGTGAAGATGGGGAGTACAAAAATCAGGAATCAGGACCATACGGAAAAAAATAGAAAAGAAGATTTGGAGACGCTTCAAATGTATGGACCAGAAATCACAGCGCTCTAAAAAGAGCAGCGTGTGCAACAAATAAGCTAGCCGGTTCTCAATGTGAAGGCCAGACGAAAAGAAAACTGTGAGAAGTAGCAAGGGCCTCGCAAAAGGCAGGTCGATAACTTCTCGACACACGTGATAAATAGCAGCACAAGCATGATATACTTGGTGTTAGATGTGATTTAGTCGAGAGAGAGAGAGAGAGAGATAGCAGCAGGTATGCCAACAAGGATGTCGCTTTGCGCGGCTTGCAACCGCAGTGAACTGTGCTGTTTGTGCCGCATCGGGCTTGTGCTAAGTCAACGGGTCTCACAGAAGCAACGAAGATACTGCTGAGTGATTCCCTTACTTCAAGATAACCAGAGAAAATAGTTTGGTGCTCAAGAGAGAACACAGAATGCAGCAGATCACATAGCAGACTGACAATAGAGCTTCAGAAATATGCGCGTAAGTGAGCAGTCGAGTGTGCGCAGATCTCTGAGTGAGGGTTTCGTGAGTGCAAGTTAACCGGAGACTGAAAAGTTTGACTTCAAATGTCAGCAACGAGGCGGTTCAAGCGTGAATAAAGATACCAGATAATCGAGTAATAAACATTTGGGAGGCAGACAGCCATCAGAGCAAGCTGCGATTCAAGCTCACCGATCGCTCCATACTACGGTTGACTAATGGAAAAAATGAGACAAAAAAGTAATCATATTTGAATAGTGCCGAAATGTTGGTGGAGACTTATGACCGCTGAAGGGCTGATTTCAATCTCGTTTTCGCACCGTGCCGAAAATCAGACTGGATGAAAAGCGAACAACGAAATGGGCCGCAACGTCGGTTGACTTTGAGCTGAAGGGTGACAGAGACTAGAGGACCTCCTGTAAACCTATATCGAAACGCGCGAACAAGATGATTGCACATGTAGAGCTCACTATGTTTCCAGATGCGAAAAGACACTGTGCGACAAGTGGAGTTTATCTCAATCTTGCTGAAACATCTGCTTACAATGAAAAGGGACGACAATGGGCGTCGTGCGATGGTAGGTCCATGTAATATGGACAAAAAATTGCCATCGAATTCGATCACTTGACTCGAATGATTTCAATGATTCCTTCCTTACACCATTTTTTCGTATTGCCAAGTATTCATTACAATTATCGTTTGCAACTACTAGGGCAGCTGTACCAGTACCTGTGGAATCAAAGATGAGATCAAGGAATCATGTAAAAAAGCTCGGTGCCTTTGTCAATCTTCGCCACTTGTGACGCAGGGACGATATTGCACTCGCTCTGAAGGGTAAAGTCTACAATGCAGTCAGAATGTACCAGACCAGACTGTACGGTTGTGAAACCTGACCCATCAAATAGATAGATTCAAAGAGGCATGTTACGTTCGACAGTGCATGAGCAATGAGCGTATTCGGTGCAGGAAGAGCGAGTGAACCGCTTAGCACTGATATATCACGTTCCAATGGCTGACTCAGGTGTTGAGCATGCCAGCATAAGAACTCCCGCGACTTGCGTCGTTTGTGCGACCAGAGTGCAAGAGGAAGAGGGTAGGCTAACTGATAACTTAGTCAAGAGAAATGTAGTATCTCTCGTTGAAGTGAAGTTTAGTTGGAGCCGCCAAATTCCCGAGTTCGGGTTTGAAAGATTAGGAGCACATTTGGTTGGATATACTGGTTGACATGGCAAAGATCCTACCTCAGTGGTGTTTGTGTTGTGAGTTGCTTTGTCCGTCCCCAATCTGCTTAGCCTCCCTTTCCAATTGTGATCGCATTTCTTAGCATAATACAAATTTAGCTTAATAAATTTTTTGCTGTATAGTAGCCGGATGTAAGCTTTCTGGAACGATGCCCATCCGTTACTGGTAGCTCGGCTACTGTGCACCTGTTGCAGGTACTTTTTCTTATGCACTGCGGCACAGCAGCTGAGGTGATCTCCACCTCTAGCTAAGGTGCATAGTAATAATAATATAATAAAAGTTCCCCTTTTACTGCTACCTGATTGAATTGTACTGTGGCTGTTTTTCTCACCTTAGCTAATGTGCAGAATGAATGTATGGGGTTAAGTATTATTAAGTAATACTATTTTATGAGTCAGGGTAAGTGGAACTATGGTACTCCAAAGTTGGTCGTTTAATTGGATCGAATCGATGAAGCGAACATAGCCATCTCGGACTCCACGATCGGTGAATCAAAAAGCAGATTTGTCCCAGTCGAAATCAGGGTGGGCAGCTGGAGATGATGTGTAACTATGCGTAATTAGGCGTAAGTCACGGTTGACGAAGAACAGATGAAACGCGTAGCACAACTGGAGCGAATGAGTAAAATGATGCTGCCAGCTATGTAATGCGGAAGTAATCGGTGTATGAATCATAGCTATAATCCAATGCACACAAAACAGTTGGAGACCTGATGAATTTTTAAAACAACCTATACAACAGTACTCGGTGTAATGCAATTCTGGAGAGTAAGGTTGGAATAAGATTGATCCAGAAAATAGATGTCAGATGAAAATTTAAGACAAGTGACTCATAGCGGTAATGTGTGTGTGTGTGTGTGTGTGCAACAAAAGGCCCGTCGGTCCCATTAATTTCAAGTAATCAGTGTAACCTCGGATAGAGAGAGAATGATCAATACAGTTTGGAACTATCCTACCTAACCACGAAGCAACATTCAGATGGGAAGTCGTTTTCATGGAAAGGACCACCAGTCGTCAGATGGGTTGGAAAGAAAAAGTGATGATCGTAAACAAAGTAACCAATGGAATGTTTGTGTGTGCGTGTGAGAAACTGAGCGGCAAATCCAATTTAGCCATGTAAACATAGCAAGGCAATATGAAAAGTTCTCTCTCATGCAACTCCGAATCTCGGTACAGAAATGGTGCTCAGACGAAGACTGAAAAGCACGAACACTGCAAACGGCGTCATTTGGCTGAACGAGAAAAATGACAGCGCAAACCACACCAGTTAAGTTGTCGTATATTGTGTAACTGTTAAAAGTGTTCTTCAAATTAAAAGACGGATGTAGTGAAAGCTTCCAGTAACCGAGAGAGAATAATAATAATAGAGAGAACCAACAGCTGCAACAGTTAAGAAGATACAGAGAAAGCTACGATGCATGGAATTCCCGAATGAATGCTGGATCATACAGAATAGCAGTTTGCGAGAGTGCGCAAATCGCACTCTTTAGGTGGATGTGACGATAGACGCGTTAACCTAAAGATCAAAAACATTATCAACCAGTCACGGAAAGACCACCGCAACGGGTAGCAAAGCAAAGCGGGGGTTAATTAGGGACATCATCATTTTAGGTGGAGATGAGAAATACCTCAGGTACTGTGCAGTAAAATTGTTGAAAAAAGAAAAAGCAAAAGCACAAAAGAAGATATAGATCGTTTATTAAATCAGGTCTGTATACGAACTGGTGTTGAAGGCGTTCCATTATCGATCGGAAAGAACAGAAATATTCAGCGTCGCGCATAATACAAAACAAACGTCAAAAAGATGATTTTGATAGTGACTCTCATAATGACTATTACGAGCAGTCATGTCCAGAAACCAAACGAAATAGAAGATGATCGTACTTCGCCATTGAGGAAGTCATGGAAACAGCGTTCGCTGGATACGAGTTAGGTGTGGAGCTACTTCGTGGTGAGCGATTTATGACTTTAGTATGCTGACGACATTGGTCAACTATGTGACAGCGCCCAAATGTGCCAAGCTGCACTGGCTGTCAATTGCTTTAGACTATGCTTTGCTCCCCTGAAATGCAAAGTCCCTCTCCAAGAATGGTAGGGACCTACCCTTGCGCTGACCCTCGGTGGAGAGCAGCTTGAAGTCGTTCAGAAATTCCAGTACCTAGACAGCTATATTAGCACCCCTGAGGTTACGAAGCGTATAGAAAAATCTCCAGATGCTTTTGCCACTCTCCGCCACCTGTGGTGCAGAAGCGACATCACCATCGCCCTAAAGGACAGCCGTCTGTTCAACCCCCCTGTACGGATGCTAAAACTTGTACAGCACGTCGACAGACATAAAGAGACTAGTCACGTTCGACCATCGTTGTTTTTGCAGCTTAACTCATGTCTGGGGGAGCACCGCGTGAGCAATGAACGTGTTCGACGTCGCGTATTTGGGGCAGGAAGAGCGATTGTACCGCTAAGCAACATTATATCACGCACCAGGCTCCGTGGCAGGTGGCAGGGCTACGTGTTGCGCATGCCCGCACACTGACTCCCGTGCGCCGGGGGTGCGGATGGAAGAGGAGGAGGGGAGGCCAAACGATGAGTTGGTTGAGAGAAATGAAAAGCCACACTTCGAAACTGGCTGGGGTCCTAAGGACAATAAACACGTTTGGTTGGACATCCTTGCTGATATATCGACGAGCTAGCCCCAATGGTGTTTGTGTTGAGTTTTTTTGTCCATCCCCCTCCCTTTCAGATTTCCCCTCCAATTCCGATCTCATAAAGAGAACATAATATAATATGTAACATTGGATTACCTGCTATTGATATTTTAGTGTAATGTTTTAGCAGCTGATCATTTTGTATTGTGATACATGAGCGGAGGGGTATTTCTCCCCTCAGCTAACGTGCATTGATGATGAGGAGGATAGGGGGCGCGATACCCCTTAGGTCACCTGGTCTAACAAAATCAACTGTTGCTTCGACAAAGCTCTGTGGTGCCCCTATTTCGGACAATAAAAAGTTCATCTCATCAAGTTGCTTGACTTCGTCTGCCCCAGGAGGAGCAGGAATAGACAGACACCAGGTGAATGTTTATGCAATAAGGTTGAGTGCGCGTTTTCACCATCCAGTTTTGGGGCTTTCCAACGTACGCCACAAGGGGGCGACTACATAACAAGTAGGTAGTAGTCCTAGACGAGTGTGGGAATTAAAATGATCAAGTCGGAGAAACCCACTTTGTTGGCCACACAAAATCAGTTCAGCATGTGATGTGAAATACAACAGCCAGAAAGCAAAAGTGCTCGAGGTACTGAGCAAATAGTATTCATTCTTGCCCACAGCAACCCATTTGACATAAAGGTGGCGATGTTCTGCCAACACCGTAAGACCACAAAGAACTCTCTGTTGTATGTAGCTGAATACTGAGAATAGAGGGCGAGAAGAGAAAACTCTGTGTTGCTCCATGGTAAGTGGATCGGGCACATTCGCGGAATCGCGTCGCTGAGCTGCGCGGTGGCAGCAAATTGTAGCTGCACTACATCTTATCCGGGTGCAACGCGCTCCATATAACTGTAGTCCACGAAGTGGGCGTCAAGGGATCTCTCAAATTCCGACACCGATTCTGCCTCGACTACCGTCTCCGGCAATTTGCTCCAATATTTCACCACTCGACTCTCGAAGAATATATAGGGTGAGCGATGTGCTTTAAATCCGGTACCACTAGTTTATACCCGTGTTCGCCTGTGCTGCTAGGTGTGTGAACCTGCAGCAGCGGCTTCAACATAGTGAAGTGATCTAGGTGCAGTATCCGTTGCGTCATAATGAGATCAACTCGAATCCGACGATATGACAGGGTATAAAGCCCTAGTCTCCTACATCGGTCCTCGTACGACATGCCCCGTAAACTGGGGATGAGCCGGGAAGCTACATGCTGGACCCGTTCCAGTCTCTACACCTCACCTATTGTGATCGGACTATAGGCGGGTGAGCCGTACTGATGCATTGGTCTTAGTACGGAAAAGAACAGACGGGTGGCAATCTCTTCAGATCAAGCGCAGAAGCTGTGTCAAGTGTCCAAATCAGGCCTAAACCGTTTGCGTACAGTCTGTTTGTATTGTCGACAGATTCCAGTTCACAGTGTGAGAGTACGGTTAAGTCCTTTACGGAATTAGTGGGATGCAGCGAGTGGCCGGCCAGGATGTACGCATGCCCATTACTATCCCTTTAAACGAGGAATTGGCCGTGTTGACCAGTAGGTCAGCTGCAGACCACCGCGATAGGCGGCCAAGGTCCTGCGGATGGACGTCACAGTCGTCGGGAGAATCAATAATCTCCCAAATCTTCAGGTCATCCGCAAATAATGCGCAGGGCGACCAAATAGGCTGAGGTACTTCGTTGATGTGGATCAGGAACAAAATGGGCTCCAGTACTGTGCCTTGGGGTAAGCCGCTAGTGGAAGGAAACCATTCCGTTAAGTGATCATCCACCTGAACCCGCCACCTTCTCCCAATAAGGAACTCACTGATCCACTGGTGCAGTGCGCTACGCACACAACAAATCCTCAGATTGTGGAGCAGGAACTCATGATTCACTTTATCGAAAGTTTTACTGAAATCAACGTAGATAACATCGACTGACTTCCCCAGATTCATCGCTTGCAACTATTTCTGCCGCGTCAACAGCAAGCTGGTGATGCACGAGCGGCCCTTCATGAAGTCGTGGTGTGTCAGGGTTAGATCTTTCGACGCCATCAGCTGGAGATCGTTTTTCACAGTCTGCTCGAGCACCTTCTCAAAAAGAGAGGTGAGATAAATCGGCCGGTAATTGTCCACATTGCGTGGATCACCACCATTTGGAATCGGCTTCACTACCGAACATTTCCAGTCGCTCGGCAATGCATCCTCGGACAACGATCTGTTGAAGAGATCCATAACGGCAGGCGAGATGATGGCCGATAAGGAATTTAAAATTAGCGTGTGAAGTCCGTTGGATCCGGCAAGTTTTGCGCCCTCAAGACTGGCGAGTAGACTGCGGACATTTTCTACACATCAATCAAGGCCCTCGAGTTCAGTATAGGTTGCATACGTTGAGCTCGGCACACGCGCATGCCCACTTGTATATACGGAGGCGAAGTGCTCCACCAATGCGGACGCACGTTCAGTGTTGGAGGTCAGAGGCTGTCCGTCAGTGCTCGCTAACACAGCTGCGTCACTTGCGGACCTCAGGCACCGCTTCACGTAAGCAAAAATCTTCTTGGGGGTCGTCTTCGCTGAAGTTGCAAGCTCTTCTTCGAACTGCCGACGCTTTCGCGCTGTTGCATGGATTCCACTGCCTTTTGTAGGCTTCATAACCGTCGGCAGAACCAGAGACGAGGAATTTATTCCACATTTCGAGCCACTTGACTATACTATCTGTCGAACCAATGTGGCTTTACTGGTCCAACTTTCCGATAATTGGGGGTACAAAACGAGCGCACAATGATTGCACACCCCCTTTGATAACAGACCAACATGCATCAACAGATGAATTCTGGAGCAGCGACCAGTCTACTTCATTGGCGGATCGATTTATACAGCTTCGGCAAACGCGAATAGGGCAGTGGCAGTTTTAGGCTGGCTAACACCATCGAATGGTCACTAGCTGCCAGAGGCTCCAGGACCTGAATTTCATGTGCATGTTGCTCGCAACTCGTTAGTAGTAGGTCCAGGCACAATAGAGCGGAATGCGGTGTAACGTACGTCGGTTGGCAGACATGTGGTGCTGTTCCAGTTTCAAATATCATCACCGAAAACTGCGCCTCGGTTTCACAGTGCACGGGGAGAAGTTGAACCTCAGGCCACCGTATTCGAGGGATTAAAATCACCCATAAGCAGGAAGCGGGGCCAACTCATGTAGTTTCTGACATGCGGCAACCAATCCAGGCATCGACTTCGCGGGCTGCGATAAGCCGCACCCACAAACAAATCATCCTGTCTCAGGCAGATTGAGTACCATAACTGTTCGCACAAGTCATCTTCGCTACTGTAGGTGTGTACCAGTCTCCCGCACAGCGAGGACCGAATGTACGACAGCATGCCCCCTCATTCGTTTGATAGTCTGTCGTACCGGAAGCACTGATATGGACTTCCTGGGTAGTGACTTGAGGATTTAACCAGGTTTCGGCCAGTCCTAGTACGTTCGGATGAGGTGAGGCAATGAAGTGAAATAAATCGTCACGTTTGTTCATTAAACTACAAACATTTGTAAAGACTGATGTGGGATCAACAATAAAAAGATATCCTTACAGCCATTATCGTCAAGTGTCAGCATCAGACAAACTTTAGATGGGTAGTCCAACTAGACCACAACAAACGCACCAGTGGTGTCAGCTGTGAGTCATGTTTTGCGATACCTAAGCACAAGCACAGAGTGAGCAGCGTGGAATGTCAAACAGCACTAGATCTGGCAGTCGGCGAATTATTTCCTACTACTGTGTCAACGGTCGTCCCACCTATAGCTTTACCTCACGCAAAATAGCGCAAATAAAATAAGATGCCATCCGATGAGCTACGGGTGGACGCGTGTGTCACAAGCCCGAATCGACTCTGTTCGTTACTCAAAAAACCATCATCACTCATCATGCTACAAGTTGGCTGGAGATGAGAAAAATCTCAGTCAATGGGCCGCAACACAACACGTTAAATATTCGGGACAAAGAAAAAACAGCGAAGAGTACCAACATGAAACGAGTGATAGCATGCTTTTCGTATTATTAGGAATCGAGAGAGAAATATTGGTTGGAGGGGGAAGAGGCAGAATGGGGAAGGATTGAGCAACTTACAACACAACCACCACTAACGTCGGCTTCTAGCCATGTAAATAACCACATCAAATCAAATGTGTTTATCGCTCTTAGGACCTCAATCTGGGAGGCTTTAACCGAGACCAAGTCATCGCCTGGCTTCCCGTTTTCTTCCATCCACACCCCCGGCAAGCAAACAACGCACGACGCGGCAGTCGATGTGCTGGCAAGCGCGACACGTGTCCCAGCCATCGGAACTTGGTACGTGAATAACGGTGCACCAAAAATGCACCGAGTTCGCTCATTGCTCACACGCTGTTCCCACCAAATGTAACCTAGGCTGCGAAGGCAGCGACGGTTTGCTGCTCTGAGAGGCCATGTTTCACAACCATATAGTAGGGTTTGGCGGATGGCTGCATTGTAGACTTCACTTCAGGGTCAGAAAGGTGTCGAACCACATACACCCACATTTTACACGTTAGCTAGAGGTGGGAAACACTTCAGCTACTGTGCCGTAACACCTAAAAGAAAAAGGGAATAAAATGCAACAGGTGTAAACCAGCTGACCTACCGATAATGGATAGGCATCGTTCCGGTAAGCTACCAGCCGGCTACTACGCAGAAGGAAAAAAAATAATTTACTATGCAAAATTATAAAATGCTAAATAGTGAGATCGTGATTGGAGGGGAAAGCTAAAAGGGATGGAGTGGGATAAAGAAACTCACAGCACGAACGCCATTGAGCTCGGCTCCTAGCCATATCAACAAGTGTATCTAGCCAAACGTGTTCATCGTCTTTCGGACCCATACCAGGAAGCCGAGACGCTCCAACCGAGGCCAGCTTCGAAGTGAGGGCCTTCATTCCTCTTGACCAAGTCATCACTTAGCCACTCCTCCTTTTCTTCCAACAAACAACACACGTCACGGGAGTCGGTGGGCTGGCATGCGTAACACGTGGCCGAGCCATCGGAGCCTGATGCGTGAAATAACGATGCTGAGCGGTTCAGTTCCTTTTTCTGTGCCGTAAACAAGGCGTCGAACACGCTCGTTACTCACGCGGTGTTCCCACCAGATGTGAGCTAAATTGCGAAGGGGCCAGGTTGCACAACCGTACAGTAGGGTCGAACGCACCGCTGCATTGTACACTCTACTCTTCAGGGCAAGAGTGACATCCGAGGAACACGGCTACGGTAGATCGCTAATGTAAGTGGAGGTGCTCCAACAATTGACGTAAGGCGAAGATCTGGTCAATGCAATCACGATTTCAACAAAACCCAGCTTGCTCCTCGCGAATCTAACTTTCACGAGTGCCAGCCAGTCTATGGAGAACGGCAGAGGTAAGCAACTGAGGCAGTTGAAGATAGAGTGATGGTCGCACTCCGAACGTGAGCTTCTCTGAAAAATTGGGACTACAACGGAGCGGGTTCAGTCTTTTGGAACGGCCTCCTGCTCCCACACATGCACAATAATATAAATCATCCACAAGAGCAGATATCACGAATTTGAAGTGGGCTGCTCCTGCAGCTTCATACAATTTCAACAACCTGATCTCACGTTCGACTTCTGCGCGTGGAAGCAGATCTAAGGAGACGGCGCAGGCAGAAGGGTGTTCACTTGTCCATAAAGAAGCTGGTTAGGCTAGCTAATTAAATTGATGTTCACACTGCCCGGTTTAACGCTCCAAAAGTTTTGACAAGGTGTGGACTGGCTGCCCGCTCTTGTAGCATACAGTCTGGCCAACATCAGATCTCTTGTTTACTATTTAGCGTATCAAACGGAACAACTTCCCATGGTTCTCAAGAGCAGCGGCCGTTTTTATCTCTGATGCACGATGAGACCACCAGGCTTCCAAGCCCCTCTTCAGATTAGCGCGCAGAGGTCTTCCCGAGTCTCGTGTTCGTTTCAAACCGGAATAGGTGGGCGAACATCAATGAATTCCAGAGACTGCGCAGAGATCCACTGTTTAGGTTGGCAACAAGATTTGACATGTGAAGACATACCTGCTGCTAATAACGTTTGGTGGATAGGCGACCAGTAATCTTCAACTGTGTTCAACGACCACTTTAGTCACCCACCTGCCAGCGCAGACTGATATGCATTCAGAAAACCTGGCTACCCTGGTTGACTGGTGTATATGCGTTCACAGTCTCGCCGATGGCGTCGGCCATAGCTAATGCGGAGATCGGCACACACAAGCGCGTGGCCGGAGTCCACACTCGTGCTCCAAATCGAGGGACAACTTCGGACACATCATCTCCAATGTTAACTGATCGCGATGTGATCGAGTTGCGTCCATGGCTGATCCGAGGCTAGTGGACGTCATGTCACCCTTCCGTGGGTGCTATGTAGGAAATCAGTGTTTTATATTGGTGTGACAGCTGCTCACCGTAAATATAACGAGAGTCTACACCGTGTTAGCGTCCCAGAAGCAGCTCATCAGTGGTCAGTTTTGTAACTTGTGCGTCCACGTCACCAGCAAGCACGACAGTATCCGTACTTTCTCTGTAACGAAGCAGCGCGTTCAGTTGGTGATAGAAGTCACCTTGTTCCGAGTTTGTGGGGGCGCAGGGAGCATTATAAAACAGACATCTACTGGCTCCGCGCGACTTCGAAGCTTTGAATGATCCAACCAATCGGACGACGCACATCTGGCTGTTAACTAGAATCCAAGCGATGAGAGCAGATTCGACCCGAAAACTCAGAGCAATGCCAGTATCACTTTGAACGGCAATCGAAGCTACATTATCTCCGGATAGACGCAGTGAAAAAGTACTGCCAGTGTCACATGAAGAGGATCGTATAATGAGCACAGGGCTCAAGTCTGGCAAGCGGGTTTCTGAAAAACTGTGGATATCAATCGATAGGGCCTTTAGTGATCGAGCAGATACTGCCAGTTGCCAAATTGTAGAAAAGTGCGCACGTTAAAGTATGCAAGTCTTTTAGAAGATCCAGAGCTTCAAAGAGAATTGGACGAATTGAGGCTGTTCGCTCGGTTGAATATGAACTTGTCGATTGGTCCGGAGAGTTGCCCTGCGATCGCGTGAGTCGAAATTAGTAGTGACTATAGAAGCAAGATGAGTGAGGGCCAATGAATGGGGTGTGAAAACATGAGGATAAAAGTGGTCGGAACGGTATGATAAGAGTGAAAAAGCGCGAAACGGATGGTCCGCGTAGTGGTATCCTCACCCCTATCCATTCTGCTCGATGTATCAGATAGGGCGCCGTTAAGTATCCTCTAAGACTGCCAAGACATCAAGAATAGTTTGAAGAGTCATTGTATGGTATTGCGTGAGCAAGATACTGTCAGGTCACCAGGCCTAAACACTCGAACAATTAGGGTTTTTAGCCAAAACGTTTAATTTAAAGATCTAACGGAAAGGCAGCGGGATTTGGGCGCTGTGGAATAAGGAGGCACGTTCACTCGAACGCCCAACCTGAAGGGCCAGGAGACTGGGTTAGTCTGACCTCTAACCCTTAGCCAATCCGGTACGAGTGACTCTAAAGGTGTAAAAAGCACCATCGAGAATATCTCAGTGCGGCATGCAAACCATCATCCCACGTTAAGGTCAAGTCCTGTAGCGATAGAAGATCCATGATCAACGTACTAAACGGATGAAGAATGTAGACAGCATGAGTCGAGGTTCCTTATGTCCTGAGATCTGAGGAGTTCCACTGGTGCTTAGGTGACAACTGCTGAAAGAGGTGGTATTCCAAACAGCAAAGTGCGAGGCAACTTTTAGCCATGCGCATCACTGTAGAGTAAGGAAGGCTGAGTGGATAAACCACGGTAGCTCGGGTGGGCTTAAAGTGCGCCATTATGAAGGAACTAGATGGAAGCAACGATTCATGGGTTGGAATATAGAGAACTGTCTTAGTATGAAATCTTGCACAGCGCAGCACCCAGTGGTATCATAGAAAGAATAGAGAGTGACTACAACCAGATACATCAAAGTCCTGCAGTTTTTAGCGTCGTTTGTACCGCGTTGGTGTTTCGGTTGCCGTGGCACAGGTGACCCACAGTCGTTGCACGTGGGTTATATGTGTGTCAAACGAACACTCAATGTCACCTGACTGACGTGCACCCGTGTGATGATGTCAGGGCTTAGCGTGTCTGATGTGAATGATGTAAATGTGTCAATTCATGCGAGTACTGGCTCTATGGAAAAGAGGAACGGCATCAGCAGCGCGCCGGTGCGTGGTACTGACGCATTGCTGTCACGCGACTAACACCACTCGCTCTGTGGGCTAGGATACTGCGAGCTCACCCTCGTACATGTAAGATCGGGCCTGTGACCTTTGGATGGAAGACAAGACATTTTATCCACTCGGCCATCCGTTGGCTCTATGAAGCAGCTGTCATAATGATGCTAGACTCAAAAAGTGGTTCCATTATGGAATGGAACACGGCTCAGTTACCATTACGTGGTACGGCTGACAAAGATTCTTCCAAAGTGATACAGCACTGGGATGTGTGTGTGTGTGTGTGTTGACGAAACCACAACGTCCACAGTTGAATCGAACTTCGGTTCTATTGAATTGGGTGCATACTGGAGATGAGGTATGTGGGATGAGCCGTCGGTGGTGAAACGCGGGTCACACATGGGTCATTTGTAAGTCCAGGCGTCTTGAAAACGGTAACGGCCCTAGTGAGAGACGAACCCAAAAGCGGATGTCACGAAAAACTACTACTACTGCTGCTACCACTATCGCTACAAAATATTAGTATCTAAACTAATGGCAACGGAAATACGCCGTACCGACGTTACACTGCCGCGCAACCACTACCAGTCGCACGCGGGCCGAAGATACTGCGAGGGTCACATGATCCTAACGTAGGCTCGGACTAGCGCCCACGGAGTACGAGGCAGGCTTGTAATCCTTAAGGCTACGGACCGGACCTGATAGTACTGTGCAGTCACAATGAACCAGAAAGTGGAAATGTGTAAAGCTGCATCGGCGACTTAAATGTTGCTCTTCTCTTGCTCAGAAGCAGGGACTGTTGGAAATATATATATAATGCTCACCTTTTTCTTCTGCCATGGTTCTGATGGCACAATGTCTGTTAACAGACTGTGAATATATATATATATATATATATATATATATATATATATATATATATATATATATATATGGCAGTGAAGCGTCGGTACTGTGTACCAACGTACTGTTTATGCCTTGTGTGGAACTTTCAAAGATGGAGCAACTCTTGGGCTTGCAAGTAAGGGCCGTGATAGGCGACAAGAGATTGCAAGGGGAAGAAAAACAAACAGTAGGGATGCCTGTTAAACGTACCGACGGTCATACTGAAAGGAATTGACAGCTGAGGCGATCAGTATTCGGTTGTATCAAGCGCTTTTGTGTTCACAAAAGAAACTGATCGAAGCTCTCAAGTTACCATGGCCAGAAAAAGTGGACGATTCGGAGGCCGGAAGGAATCATTTGACTACATCTTTGCCCTAGTGTGCGCTTCTCGTTTAGGTTTATTGCTGGTTTATGCCCACGGTTGGCACGTGATCCAATTTCATTTGAACTGATCGAAACTATTGTTACTTCCGTTGCTCTTTACCCATATAATTGTAAAGGTCCGACGAGAAATTCATCGAAAACAATTGTTTACCTTCGGTCCATTGTTCTTGATGACTAAATGGGAATTTTCCAGTTACCGGAATTGACAGGTCTTGGGACGGCAACTAAACACCACCGCAAGCTCTCGGAGGATGCATATTAGAAATTGTGGCATCACAGTAAGGCAAGCAAGTGTTCATGTGGATAGACGACCCCTTCAAGCGGGGGAAAACACAAAGTGCTTGTCATGGTGTGCTGGTTCGTCTACATGAGTCAGTGAATACAGTACTGAAGAGAAGCATAAACATCGGCGTTCGGATTCATAGTGATACCTACGAACGTCAAAGGAAATTCGCGCATAACCACCTCCATTACTTTTTGGATTGGATGTGTGAATGACCAGGTCTGATAGCAATACCAATAACCATGCTGTTCCGTGTGAGGGAGAACGATGAATGGCGCAGAAAAGTGGAAGTTTCGAGGACAACATTGATATCGAAGTTCTACTATCGGAAATGCTTGGTGTAAATTGTGGATAACATGCAGCTTCAAAAAAAAACAGACACAGTAGGATCAATGTTGATTGCTTCAGAACATATATGGAGACAAGTTCGCGGATAAAATCTGGTATGTCCACTAGACATATATGGGTAATAAATGGCGAATCTCGAGAGCATTCAGTGGACACTGCGTAGGATGGTCGCATACGGTTGAATAGCGTTCGTATTACGATGAGTACGAACGTCAGTTCCGATGACATTAGGGCACAAAGATTCAACTGTGCGAGAGCTAGGAAGATCACATGGAACGATGTAAAAAGTTGATGAAGAGGTACACGTCCGTGGATACAGAAAGGCGTCAGCAGTATGCCATCATACCGTACCGACTGTCAGCAGCATTCGTGCGTGCGCTGAGCGTACCTCAAGGCTGCTCGTACACAGACGAATTCAAACCGATCGGTGAGTGGAATTTGGTAGTCGTTTAGCGGTGAACCGTGACCGGTCTCTTCGGCGTGCATTATACGCCGTGGATGCACCAAACTGAGCGAAATCGCGAGGTGGTCAGTCCATGAGGTCGTATAAAGGCATGAAGGAGTTGAATAATAGACTTGGCTGGTGCATACCGTCTTCCTGGAAGGGAATCACGGGATGGTTTAAACCAGTCGTTGGAGACTCTATCAGACAAGAGCCAACCGCGCAGTCAGAGGAGTTCCTGTATTTAAAATTTTGCATACAGTTGTTAATTTTCCATCCCGATTAGCTTTGCAAACTTCTGTTCTGATTACATTTTCTTTGTATATTCAACTTCATTTTTTTAACCCTTGTTATTTATCATTATCTTGAATCCACCGCCCTTCGGTGCCCAGATAATAGGTGCTCAACTGAATTGAACAGCAGACTGTGTATAAGATGTAGATTGAGAGAAAAGTATATTGCTTAAGTGGCGCGATAGCTAAAGTCACCTAGATGGGTCCAAGTACAACGCCATTATATATTATCTATTTGCAGACAACAGCAGACATACAAATACCGCCAGAGGGAACATAGTTCAACCAGAGAAGACAATCCAGAAACCAAACTCCGACAGACCTACGATGAAATCCCAATCGACAGAAAAATTAACAGAAGAAAGACAGTGTTGATTAGACGCAACAATTGATTTCAATGAAGGTTCCTGGTTTCTATAAATTTGAACATTAATCTATGCCTGAACTGGTTAACTTGGAAGCCACGCCCGGAACTGCCGGTGGCTGAATGATAAACGCTACCATTAATAATCCGTAAGAATCAATCAGCCGTTCGTCAGCTATTCGAGATGAAAAATAAGGTAGATTAAGAAACGATGAGTTATAGTAAGAAACGGCATTTAGTTCAGCAATACGGTTGAGCTAGCAGCTCGCTCAAACCACTCACTGTGAACTCACACATGTGGCGATTCGGTGGTTAAAAAAATCCGAAACGTGTCACCAAACAGACGTGTAAGTTAGTCGCAAAATCAACTATATAGGCATTAAATAAACCAAATTAAGAGTAAACTTCATTTTGGCAGACAAAAATCGGCACCTGCCTCGTATCCGCTCTTCTAATGCACAATGGAATCATTTCAAAGTGACAAACGATAAATGCTCCCTAATACACGGCATATTCTAACCGAAAAATGCCGCATTGTTAAAATAGGAAAGAGCTCGATGTGCCACTACAGATATTCCTCGAATGTTGGCCAGCACGTGCTCGTCTATCGCAACATAACCTACTAGTTTCTTTGAGGTGTCAACTGTAAGATGAGTGGGTTCCAGCCAACACGATTTGTTCGCAAAATGCGGACTGATTGGAGACAAAATAAAAAGGGGTGGGCTACCACCGCACTGCGAACACGGTGATAAAGTGGACCAAATCTAATGGAAAGTGTGTAGGACACAAAAATGTGTGATTGTTGATCGGTGGACAAACGACAGGGGGTGGACTCTATGCAGTAGGGATGCTGAAACTGCATGAGTTCAAAGAGAGTCCAAAAGTGAAAGATCGATGCGACAGTAAACAACACACGGTGACAAAAATGAGCATCAAGAGGTTTAGCTCACTAACGAAACATAACCAGACCCCCGCACGGCTCTCGATACGTGCGTGCCGAGGTCACCGGACCTACCTCCACACTTAACTTTTCGAACTGCTGTCGAAGTATATTTAGTTCATGGGAATCCCCACTGCCTCCAAGATGATGATTTCCAGGAGAAATGGAAGAGGCTTGTGCAAGCTGGGAGGTTCGTATCACATTGGTAACTGGAAGAAGGGAAGAGCACGTATAGGCACATGGATAAGATTGGGCTTACACATTGTTGTCTGGCATATGTGTGGAATCTAAGAAATCTGATCCATATACGAAAAGGATGCATTGATATGTACGTCAAATAACTTGGATACGGTGGTATGGTACTTCAAGAGCAATGAATAAGGATGCAGGTATAAAAGCGCACACTATGACGAGATGAGGGAAACGGGGCTAATGGAAATGGCATCGAATAAGAACACCAGTGGAACAATATATACTTTAGAAAAAGAAAAAAGGATGGAGAGGAAGAGCGGCTGACATAAAGGTTTACTGGAGTAAGATTGCTACCCCCATGCACGATGCAGAAGATCCTGCTTGAGGGACTGGCAGTAGAAACTGTGACGAGCACAGACATACATAAAGTCTGAAAACCTGGTGGAATCGAGTGAAAGAATCTCTTCTGGTCCCAAGCAAAATAGTACAATACGGGCGGTTATGTGAGATCCAAGAAGCAGTCCAAGACCCAACAGAGAAGGTTAGAAGTGGCAGGTAAATATAGTACGTCAGCCCGCAGCCTTAAGGAGATCACAAGTCTGTTTTGTAGTCAGAGGGCGCGGATTCGAGCACGTCTAGGGACCGGGCGACCTTCGCGGTATCCCTAGCGCACATGCGACTGATGGTGGTTGCGCGGCAGCGAAGTGTCGGTACTACGTACCGGCATACTGCTGATGCCTTTTACCGGAATCTCAGGCAGGAACGACATTCGCATACCTCTACCGCTACTGTGCTGCTAGTTTAAGTTCCGTTGGTTTTGCGCTAGTGAGTACTAATAATAATGATTATTGTTTATTCTCAAGTTTACATTCAAACAAGCATGCTAGGTAAAACACGTGCGCCAAGAATACTTCGACCATAATCTGATCGGTATCGGGTCCAAGTGCAGGGAAATGTGATTGCGATAACGTGTCGAGATGCTAGTTCGTTCCTAGTGCAATGAAGGTTCCTATACGACTTTCCTGATTGCAGTCCTCAGGTGATTCATACTGGTTTCAAACTGACTGCTGACTCCCTGCGCAAGACCGATAGTAGACGCTAGCAAAACATTTTCGAAAAAACCAAGATATTTCATCAAGATCTCAGAAATAATGAGAGCATTTGCAATGGCCTTGAAATTTCCTTTTACCTATTTTCATTGTGATTTGAAATCAGAATAAGGTCCCATCGTCGTAGCTGACTAAGATTGTCAGATGCGCTAGATAAATTAGAGTCGAAGTGCTGGAATGTTTGGTTGCAAAAGTTGTGAATACTGTGGAGCCACTGGTACAGTAGAGGATAGGATCTTATGGAAAAGTTTGGTTACTTGATAGTTGTGACTATAGACTGGAGGGTTGCTTCAATGACTGTTAGGGTAATTGGCGTATCCTTCATGTAAGCTGCAGTCATCCGAAGGGCAACATTCTCAGATGCTTTCTACTGCTCCAGTCCCATTAGAGCTTGAACAGCTTAGGGTCCAGCTATTTGTACCGGCTGCGTATCGAAGACGTGGTGAGTGCCATGGAGACCCGAGTTGAACTGTAACAATGCCAGATTTATAAATGATTGCGTTTAGGTGCATAACCCACCGGCCAAGTGGTCGCTGCAGGCAAGTCATCAATGGATAGATCCACCCCTATATGATGATACCTTCACTCCAGAGCATAAAAAAATTCTACTAACAACTTGTGAATCACCCAAAGAGGAGTAAAGGGTGTTTGACGCGATTAATTTAGGGATCTTCCCCTAGAAATGCAACTTTCGATGCATCACTCGCTGATCCGCATCACCAAGTCAATCGCAGGAGCAGATTAACTATGTGGTCATTGGTAAACTTTCGCCAGGTTGTATAAAAGATTGCAAGTTAGACGACAGAACCAGTTTTAATGTTGATTAGGCACTTGTGTTGCTCAACTTACCCTGTACTTTGTTGTATCCAAGCGTAGCCAAGCAAGCTGTTGACCACTTAAGTAAATGATGGTCCGATGTTTGTTTCTGACAGCCGATACTTTTGGAACTTTGAGGTTGCACCGTGTCAACATCACCCTGAGGATAATGACGCTTGTGGATAGTTTCGAATCAGACTTTGGACGACCCAACTGCATAAGCTCAAGGTTCAGAGAGCTTACTGAACTACTTCCCGCGCCGCCAGCTAGGTGGTCAGGGTTTATCTCGCTCCAGCAGGTTTGGCGGCAGCGTTTCAAGAAGTGGTGGGTTTTCGTCTGGCTAGCACTCTCGCGAGAAAAACCACAAATATTCATTTAAAAACAATGTGACGTGGTGGGTGTGACTCGCTACTAATTAAAACACCTGTCATTTGCTTTATTCAAGCAGGGGCACTGTAGCCCAGAGAATGGATGTTGATATCATGGGATATATTGGACCCCATTTGTCGATGTAGAAAACCAAATCCATATGAGTGAAAAGTTAGTCACTGGCTCACAATGGGCGTGGTTCACTGACTTCGCTTTGTTACCTTGCAAGTAAGCTACTCAGCTCAGTGAGGTACCCCGGATCGCCTTGGGCAACAGGGTAATGTCGCATTATGCTGTGTTGTGCCCGGATATCTGTTTACGAAAAGCGTGTCCCTCTTCGATTCTCATGATTTTTGATGGCTTCAAGTCTATTCATTAGACTGCTGCAAAGAGAAACTAAATTAGTACGACTGTCTGACAGTTGTCTCACAATGATTGTTGTGTACGACAGTCACAGTCAAAGATTATAGCAAGTTGCAGTTCATTTTGGTTAGTCAACGTTAAAACGAGTACAGAATTATAGTTGCGCCGTTTAGAACTATACGAGCATATTCGAGGGCTTCGAGAAACAGTAGCGATGTGAGGCGGGCATCGGAAGTTAAAGGCAACCAGTCTCTTACTATTATCGACGCCCAGCATCCACGCGTGTGTCACAAGTGTGCTTCTCAGTGTTATACAGTCTCACATTAATAAGCAAGTTTAAAGCCCACTAGCATAGATGAATTAGGCTTCAAAAACTCATGCACATGCGTCAGTTGTAGACGATGAACGAGGTGGATTGACCGAATGCGGACTAGAGTCGCCTCTAAGCAATCGCCTAAAAAGTTGGCTGCTCCACCTGATGGGTTCCTGGAGTCTGAGTGAGACAACGGAGTTAGCTCCGATAGGAAGCGAGCTTCAAAGGATCCCGTAGTGAACGGAAAAAGTTTCGAAGTAGGAACGCTAGTCGACGGTAAAACCTTGCAAGACGGAGAACAGCAACAATTAGAATAACAGAGCAAAATTTCAACAAATCCGACGTGTCGGCCAAGTAGGGATTATCATGAGTGAATCGCTGAAGAGGACGGACAGCTAAAACAGACTCGATCAGGTCGAGCTGAACGCTGAGTTAAACAAGCCGAACAGCAGTTCTGCCGACTCAGTGTACTGATAATGTTAAATGGCCCAGTTATTTGTCAACTTTCATTAATGCACCAAGATGTGATGAATCCGCTTGCCCTGAAATACATCGTCAAAATAATAGAGAGACTAATCGTAACAATAGTAAAAAGTGGAGCAAACAAAAATTATAATCGCCGAATAGGATGGTGAAGGATCAAAGATGGAGAACGAATGAAAGGGTGCCAAGAACCGCAGCACTGCCGATAAGGTGCGGTTGATCCCAGGGAGCAAATCTAGGCGACAAACACAAACCAGGTTGTCATTTAGTGAACTAAGCTGTATGCCCTTTGCCATGTCAATAAGAGACCGTTTCAACGTTTCATGAAAATGGAGATGGTATTGACAAACAATATGGGCCGTGATATCCACCTTGTAGGCCCACCCAGTCAGTGAAAATGACTCTAGCACACCAATGAGGTACACATCGTTGCCGAGTATTCTAGACATCTGGCTTTTTTTTATCTAAAAGTCATCGGTTCCGACGAGCCCGAAGGGTGCCTAGCCCGCACGCGACCGACAGTGGTCGCCTGGCAGCGCAGCATTTATAAGAAGTGTCGATGTACACCCGATGCCTTGACTTGTCGATGAGACACGGGAGGGTTCTTTGTCAAACAACAAAGTCCTGTGTTGCTCGTTCGGTTCCATCACCAGATATAACCAATGCCTTGCAGGTAAGGGTGGTCAAACCCGGCCAGTTGCTTAACGTCCTTAGCTCGCAGCCGCCAGATCTCTAGTCCTTTCAACAACACAGGCCGTATTGCGAACCCTTCTTTTCCACAATCAGCTTTGTTTTGATAAGTCTCCGAGACTTAGAAGTGACGAGCAGCAGCTATTCGTACAGAGACCACTTCGGTTACATGACAGCCAGAAGTGGCACATCTACTCAGGTAAATAAACCGATTGACAATTTCGAGCAGATGTTCGGTAATAGTAAGAACTGGGAGCGATTCGGTCCAGTCTTATGACAGTACTTTGTAATTTGAAGATGAAAAGTGCATATTAAAATGTGCGCAGCCACGTTTCAGTTTACCCAGTAGCGTATGCATAGCAGCGCGTTCCGACACATTGAAAGCAATGATGTCCGTATGTTCCAAGGGTCACATTCGTCATCATCATTATACACGTTAGCTAGAGGTGGGAAACACCTCAGCTACTGTGCCACAACATATAAAAGAAATAAAAGGGAAAATGCAACAGGTGCAAGCCAGCTGACCTACCGGTAACGGATGGGCATCGTTCCGGTAAGCTACCTGCCGGCTACTATGCACTAGGAAAAAATAATTTACGATGAAAAATTATAAAATGCTAAATAATGAGATCGTGGTTGGAGGGGGAGGCTAAGAGGGATGGGGTGGGGCAAAGAAACTCACAGCACGTACGCCAAAGAGGTCGGCTCCTTGCCATATCAACAAGTGTATCTAGCCAAACGTGTTCATCATCTTTCGGACATCAACCAGGGAGCCGAGACGCTACAACCGAGGCCAGCTTCGAAGTGAGAGACTTCATACCTCTCGACCAAGTTAGCGCTTGATCACCCCCTCTTCTTCCATCCACACCCCGGCGCGCAAACAACGCACCTGGCGGGAGTCAGTGGACTGGCATGCGTAACACGGGGCCGAGCCATCGGAGCTGGGTGCGTGAATTAACGGTGCTGAGCGGTTCAGTTCCTTTTCCTGTGCCGTAAACAAGGCGTCGAACACGCTCGTTGCTTACCCGGGGTCACATTCGACCAGCAAACGCAGTGCCACCGGGGACAGGAGTCATTCATAATTAACTCGATCGTGAAATCGAAATAAATGGAGAAATAGATTAGTTATGATGCACTCCATTTTTCAAGGCAATCCCCAGTGGGAGGTTTCCGTAAACCTTATCGCGGTAAAGGGTCGTGGAAAAAGATTTTAGATTCACGATTGAGGGACCTCAGAATGGAAAGGAGTTTAGCTGGCATGCCCTTGATGTATGGACAGTGCCACAAGCTGGCACGATCAATAGAGTCGAAGGCGGCTTTCAAGTCAAAGAGAATCACCAGTGTCGGTCGGCTGAATGTATCTCTGCTCGAAAACTTGGCGAAGTGTAAAGATGTGGCCGATGCAACCACAGCCAGAGTGGAACCCAGCCTGGCTTTCAGTGATTCGGTCCTCAAGGTGACCAATAAGCAGTCGAAGAGTGATATCCGTGAGAAGTTTTGAGGCAATGGAAACAAAGCCACGATGATTTTCGCACAAAGTACGCTGATCCCTCTGGAAGATGGGCACGACAGCTGATAGTCGCCAGTCTGAAGGCACTTCTTCAGTGTCCCAAATAGTACCAAAAAGGGAAGCAAGTCCAGTCCACAAATTCGCTGCCATCTTTCAGCAAAGATAGGGATGATCGTCGGGTCCAGGAGCCATGTTTCGTTTTAACACAAAAAGCACATAGCGAATCTCTTCCAAGGTGGAAGGTGTGACATCGACTCCCCACGTCGGCTCAGATGATTCGGTAAGCGGCAGTGTTGCAGCAGACCTAGTGAACTGCTCCTCAAAATGTTCCGCCCAACGGGTTAATAGACGACGCTGAGAATGGATCAACCGTCCATGTTTCCCAACTATTATCTCGCTAACCAACAGTTTTCTCGGACCAGTATTCCGAATGAGTTGGAATAGTATCCGGCTGTTTCTAATAGCGCTGACTTTCTCCATCTCACGCGACTTTGCAATCCACCGTCCCCGGTCAGTTCGAAGACTCCTTGTCAGACGTCGTTTCAGGGAGTTACGGATATGCTGAAAGTCAGTGCCAATCGGAACCAGTTTACGAGCTTCGATCAAACTGATTGAGGTTTCAGAGATCAAGTCACAGTTACGACGTTTCAAGTGGGGTGAACAGCAACCTCTACCGTCGAGGTCAGCTTGGTGTACATCGATTCATTGAATTCGTGGATCAGTAAGCTATCGCATAATGGTTGATGACCACCGGTCGGGGGCACTTTATTTGTGCGCCAAATACGCAAACAGAAAATCTAAGACGATTACTAGTGAGTCACCGCTGCCCCTCAGCAAAAATGGTGAGTTGTCCGAAAAATAATTCAAGTAATGGGTGGGATCTGAGCTCATTAGTAAGAAAAAGGGAATACAGCGTCGCCATCTGTCTGAAGCTAGTGCGTGGAAGAGAAGCGTGACCAATGCGCATTGATAACAATGAGAAACAACTGTCGGTGATTGCCTACCGAGGTTTATGAAGTAGTGGAGAGATTTGATGGGAGCAACGAATGGGCAAAATTGAATTTCATTAATGATGCTAGACGGTAAGGCAATGTCCACCTATCTCACAATTCGTGCTCTTAGACCGCATCACTCGAGTTCCCTCAATTACGCCAAACAGGTGGTATTCAGTTGCAAAAGCTCGTAGACTGGGATGGTTGATAGTAAAAAGCATTTAACCTGAATGGATCCAAAATTTACCAACCTAAAATTCGTACTCGTCCTTTAATAGAATACTGCTCGTGACAGTAGTGCAGGAGAAAACAGAGTGCTCATTTACAAAGCGTCTAGTGTGAAACTTTTTACCACTATGACCGTTGCTGTGAGATGAAAATCGAATCACTCTGATCAAAGAAAGTAAAACGCAACTACAACTTTATGTTTCAATTGATTTATAAACGTGTCTGTACATCAGACATCGAAATGGTACATCAATCTTCCATTAAGTACAATATGGAAATCAGGCGCAACAGGTTGGCAATCGATAAAAACAGGAACTAGCTTAGAAGCATGCTTCTCTCATCATCGCTACGCGGCTGTGCGGAACAAGCTACCGCAGGCTTTAAAAACGTGCGATACGAAGGCTTTTTCCGTGGTCTAGCAAATAGACAATTGATGGTCAATAAAGTAAAGGATATACTTAAGATGAGTGTTAGTATAAGCATGTTGTGTAAGGAGAAGCCCTAGCCACATATTAAAGGACAAGATTCACTGATTCGGAGAGTCACTCCATCTCAACCACATCTGCTTTGTTCCTTTGTCGGCGCAACGAAGCACGCCGAAACTTGGGACAACACGCGTGCACCGATGTAGTTGAAAACATGATACTGCCATGCAATGAATTCGTTAAGCACACTCCTCTTTTTCTGCTAAAATATTCGTCATGTTCCCATGAGCACCATGTGCACAACCGTAAGCTAGATAACCGAAAATAATTCTTTATATTGTCACACCACTACTCCATCCCCGACCTCATTCCGCCTGCCATGACGAGGTAACGAGCATCCCAGTCAACGCACACACACTGCCAATTTTTAGGGTCACTGTTTTATCCACATTTAGTCAACCGGTGTACGAAATGATAGTGCGCTCGCCTTGTACTTCTGAGGTCGCCAGTTCGAATCCACATAGGTGGGGGCGACCATTCGGTATACCCAGGCCTCCCGCGACTGGTGGTGATCGCATGGTAGCAAATCGTCGGAAAGGTGTACCGGTTGACTGCTGATGCCTGTTATCTTCAGTTAACACTTTATTTCTCTTCCCAAGTTGCGTCCACTTAGTACTTTTCATCTTCTACTACCAAGCCTACAGCATCATCATTCTCATCAATAGATGTTAGCCGATGGTGAGAAACACGTCTCAGCTAATGTGCCGCAATACAAAGAAGTAAAACAGTAAGCTGTAGAGTAACGTATTACTGATGTTACATTTGTGGTAGTTGTTGGAGGGGGGACAAAAAACTCAACATAAACGCTAATGAGGTCGGCTTCTCGCCACGTCAGCTAGTGTATCCAACGAAACGTGTTCATCATTCATCGGTCGCATGCCCGGGAGCCGGGAAACACCAACCGGCGCCAACTTCGAAGTGAGGGATTTAATTTCTCTTGATCAAGTCATCGTTTGGCTTCACCTCCTCTTCGCCTATCCACATCCCCAGCGCGCAAACCACGCATATCGGTGGACTGGCATGCGCAACACGTGGTCAAGCCATCGGAGCCTGGTGCGTGATATAACGGAGCTGAGCGATTCACTCGCTCTTCCTGCACCAAATAGGACCATTGTTCACGCTGTGCTTCCATCAGACATGAGCAAAACTGAGAAGGTAGCGATGAGAGAAAGTAACTAGTCTCTTTATGCCTGCCGACTCGATGGACCGGATTTCGCAAAAGTACAGGAGGGTGGCTGCGTTAGAAAGTGCCATTCAGAGCGAGAGTAAGGTCCCACGGGCATACAAATGGCGGAGATTAGCAAAAGCGCCTCCAGCTTTTGCTATATGGTTCGTGATCTCATCTTCCGTTCCACTGGCGATGATATAGCTGCCCAGATACTTGAATTTCTTGAGGACCTTTAGATGACCGGCGTTAAGGGTCAGGGCAGGAGTGGGTCTCTGCTAATGTTGGAGAACTTACATGTCGAAACTAAATTGTTATCATTAATAAAACTCGAAAAGAAGATTCGTTGAGCCGTGGTAGCCATGAACAGGTGATTTAGAGACACCAAATTACTTTTAATGGGGTGTGAAGTGAGAACAAAATATGCCTGTTGACGGGGCCGATGAAGCGTCGACGACAAAACCCTGATGTTAGATGAGACCCCTGGACTGAAACGCTATTCAAGTATAAGGTCAGGGGTAGCAACTTGGGGACTAACAGGGAAGGAAAAGGAACGTGAAACGGAATTGGGCAAAGGTGACGGAGTTCTGTGGACAGATGACATCTTTCGGTCGCCCAAGCCCGAGTTCTGTTCGAGAGTCCGAGCCCATGAAGTTTGACTCCCCAACGCAAGCAATAAAATAGTGGGAATATCCAGATCAGTAGTAACTGCGCAAAAGTTGAGAAACCGTGGGGACGGTCACAAAGGTGGTAAGATGCAAAACACGTAAGCTTTCGACCGTAGGAAATGAGGTGCACGGCTGCAACCCCGGTGGACAGCAGGTGAAGGTTGGCCAACCTGCGGCAGATTCAAACAAGCTAGTGGGCGAAGGTTATCATCGGAGACAACCAGTGGCGGTAATCGAGCTGAGCCTGTAGTGCCAAAAGTCTAAGCACCTGCCTTTCTTCGGCCTTAAACGTGAAAGATGGCAAAACTGATGTTCGGTTGCTCTCCGAGCTGGGGGTTTTAGCTGCAGACGTCCCGTTACCAGACCAGGCAACATCAATAGTGCAAACATCCAAAGGAGTGATTTACCAATGCGCCTGAGTTGTTATTATTTCCGGTCAGAATTTAACATCTGACTTCGGTGTTCGTCATCGACGTCATGTGTTTGATAAATGGTTGGTGGATTTGTCTGGTAACCTTGCTCTTAGCCCTACTGAACTGAAACACTGCTGGCTTGCTCGGTAGCGCTGCGCAGACAACTTCCAGCCCCAAGTGAATACTGATGGAGTGCTGACCCGGGTGCCAGGCTTCCATGAACGCCCTGTTTGAGGCCTATTGCTCTTCCAATTATTCTGACGTTCTCAAGAGTAAATTGATGATACTCATCATCCGCATGACTTCAAATTAGTGTATTCTGACCATGCCGTTGGGTAGCTAGATTACGCTCATGTAGCCTTGTGCCGTTTCGTTTTTTCTTGGCCCAAACGGTATTTGTCGCACCTTTCGCAACAAACTTTACAAACAATGCCCGATATTTCTTCTTCACAAAAATTGTTCCTAAAGCTTAAGAGTTACTTCAGAATTCTATCCGCGTGGCGTTATGCGCGACTGTTGTACTGAATAACGGTAAAAAGCCCGCTGCCAACTCAGAAATTCCATTGATGTAAGATACTGCAACCTTCCTCCTATCTAATGTAGTGGCTTCTTAAACGTTGGAGAATCCCATTTAAACATGCCAAATAAGTAGCCCACTTTTGTCTACTTTAATTGCCGCCTGTTTCCTACTTCAAAGAAGCACCTATCTTTTAACCTCACCTGAACTCGCAGTCTGCAGTTCAAGAACACCATAACGAACTGACACACCAATTGTCAGCGATTAATGAGGTCGGTGTGTCGAACGCTGACTAGGATCGTTTCAAATGTATCATGAAGGATGCTTTTAACGCCCGATGTGCACCCAAGTTGAGACGTCGTAACTGTGAGTGGATCTCTTGGGCATCGATCAGTTTGATCGTCAACTAGGATTCACTTCAGATGAATTAGTCAGGAGTCCGAAATGAAAAAACGAATGCAAGCACATTGTACCGATAAAGAAAATAAGGCATCGTACCGTTATGGGTAATAGAGATACGCACTGTTGATCTATGTATACAACCGGAAGAGTAGTCAAGAGACAACCGAAAAAACGTCACTAAGATGGTGTAAACAAGGGAGAATGAAAGATCGCCGGTTTTGGACGGAAGCAACGTAAGAGGCAGAGCTAGTGCATACAATCAGAAAATATAGGCGGGAAATAGTCACAAATCGATAGTATTAGGATGCACAGTCTAAGGCACACAGCACCGGTGCTTCGCTGCCACGGGATTAGCACAAATCGTGCGTGGACTGAGCGTAATGCGAGATAACCCATATCCACGAAGATTCAAATAAGTGATCTTTGGATTACAAGACAGGCGCCTTATTCTCTAAGCCTAATTCGATGTTCAATTTAGTTTAACTGAACGGAGGTGCATAATCAGTAGGCTTAGCAAAAAACGGGAAATTGAATCCTTAGGATAATTAAGATGAGTCATAGGTTAGTCTTGTACAGTATACGGCGCGATTCAGGAGGAATTGAGGGATAAAACGGCGCAGAGATGGGAAGTAAGGAAATTCAGCTGAAAATATGAAGGGCGATGGTGCAACTCTGAAGTGCCTACAGCAAAACTGTCGATAACATTAAGCTCCACAACGCCTAAGTATCGCGGATCTAGGGATCGTGAACATGAAAGTGAATCATTAGAGATTATCTGATCCCCTCCATACAGGGATGCTTTAAGATTAAGGTAAGAAGCCTCGACAAACATGATAACGCACACTCAGCATTCCACTTTGGTTAGTTAATGCATCTTATCACTTAGATGTTTCCTAAGTCATCAGGTTGGACCCCGTAGTGAACCCTTACCCAAAAAGTTCGAGTCCGGAGACAAAAAAAACAGTCTTAGGTAAAAACTCATAACAGAAGAAGAATGAAGCACATACGTGCTAGAGTTCTTCCTTCAGCTACCGTTAGTCCGATGTGCTGCAGCACAAGCAGTAGCAGTAAAACCAACACAACGCGAGAGCGCTTAAGATGTTGTATTCAAAATTTCTGAATTTAAACAAACAGTACAAAATAATCAGTAACGGAAGCGAGAAAAACGAAGATAAACTATGGTGTAATCACAACCGCTGCAGAACTCCCCTAGAGCGTGCGATGGTAAGCAACGCTCGATATAGCGTCCGTGGGACATATTGTGCTAGTCTGGAGGGGAATGAACGTGTATACAGGATCGTTTGTTGGGGGCACAGGGATTGCAAGGTTTGGAAATCGGTCAAGCGTTTGTCAGTCGGCAACAACCAAAGAACAGGAGTGCTGTGAGTGCTCAAGACTGATTCTGAGCTATCTAACGTTGACTAGACGCATGCGGGTTTAAAACGGTCGATGCTCACGGACTTCTTGGATACATTGTTATCCAGAACGAAGTAGTTCAGTTTCCGCGATGAGACCTTAAATGGATCTTTATAAGGCGGCGTCAAGGGTCTTCGAACAGCATGGATGCGGATAAAGAGTAATGGACAACTGCGTAAGTCCAGATGCATACGCTGCTCGTGCGTGCTTAATCGAGATGTCAGTCTAATGGATCGAAAATGCCGCTTCAGACGTTCGGCATAAGACGTAGGACTCAATTCGCCAGTGACTCGTGAGTCAAGTAGCATCTCGCCTGGGAATCTGAGAGTTGTGACAAAGACTAGTTCGGCTGGGTAGCATCCGATATCTTCTTTGGCTGTATTGCGAGTACCAAGAAGAATGGTTGGAGGGCGTTGGGAAAACGGGTATCAGGCAAACTAGCTGTAATGGCGACTTTCAGTTATTGATGAAATCGTTCGACAAGGATATTGGCAACAGGATGATAGACAGTCGTTTGGAAGTGAGTACAACCAGGTAATCGACTTAAGTCACGAAAAAAGGTGGAACTGAATTGAGATCCTCTGTCAGTAGTGACAGTGGCTGGCTTACCGAAGAATGAAACCCACAATTCAACGAAAGCAGGAGCAACAGTTTCATCGGAAATATCAAGTAAGAGAATCGCATGGGGAAAACGAGTAAAACGATCAACATAAGTCAACAGATAAGTGAAACTGTTTGAAGCAGGTAACGGCCCTACAACACCAAGGTGAATGCGTTTGAATTGGGCCTCAGGGAGTGAAAAAGTACCAGAAGTTGTGACAGTGAGTTTGTGAAGCTTGGTGGTTTGACAACTAAGACAGGTTTTGGCACGTTGTCGGATGTCTGTGCGCACATTGGGCCAGATGCAATGGTCGATAATAAGTTTCACAGTAGATCGAATACTGGGGTACCATAATAAATAAAGATGGTCAACAAACACACACGCCAGCAGGACTGTGGAACAAAAGGCCTAGGTTTACGGGTGAAAATATCGTAGTAGGTCCTCGAGTCAAAATTGAGCAACGTCAATTGCAAGAATTTTAACGAAGCGTCGATCGGAGCCGTGTTAATTCTAAATGACTGGCTTGGGCAACAGACATTTCTTCAACCAAGATGGGAGAGCGTGAAAACTGACGGGTGTGAGCACCGCATAGTGGGTAGGCAACAAGGTTGTTAAGATCATCAATAGAGCGAATGTCAACACAAACCTGGAAAGATAATCAATGTGCCTAGCCGAGACAAAGGAGCAACTATCAGAAGTTGTAACAAAAGCATACCCATGAGGAACAACCTGTCAAGATGATGAAATGTCCATAAACAAGGATATGACGGAAATGCTATGTAGTCAAGTACAGGGAGTCTGGCGGAAGAAGGCCAATGACTGCATTCCAGAATAGGAAGCGCGGTTCATGGACCTACCCTGGCTCGCTTATGGTGAACGCCGGTCATTTACGGTTGTTGTTCCCGCCACCCAATGTTTAGCGAATTTTGCAAAATGCGTACTGCCTGTGGTGCGCGCTTGCGGAACCGTCGCAACGAGACTGGATCTTAACGTGGTGCGACGGTTTGCGTACGTCATTGACCCATTGAGCTATACTGAGTGATGCCTCCAAGCATCTTGAGAGCTACTCCTACCAGGTTGGTCAATGGTGAGAGGTCAGACAAACTCAGTCTCCTGGTCCTCCAGGTTGGGGGTTTGAAATGGGATGGCGTCCATTCCTGTAAAACTAAATCACTGCCACCCCACTGCCTTGCGGACAGTCGTTTGAGCCAAAGGCTTTAGATGAGGACCCTAATCATCCTCCTCTCTAGGTCTGGGCGCCCTGGCAGTATCTCAGCCCACATACAACCATGACTTTTTCTTCAAACATAAACTTCATCCTGCATCGGCCGTCGCGCAGATTATCAAGGGTCGCCTTATCTGCTGCATACAGCAGGGCGGATAAGCGAAAACATGCTACTGCTGGCGCCTCCCATCCCGGCCCCCATTACTAACCTTCCTTCTATAATTCCCAGCTTAATTGACAGCAACCGCAGTGCTACTGGAGTAGAACCATCTGCAGCCACCATCCCACAGCACCTATCGGACGCCAATCGGCAAAAGTCCCTTATAAGGCCACGCTGTCCCGTTTCCACGGCGACATTCAACGTCCGCACTCTAAGACAAACAGGTCAGCAGGCTGCACTCGCACGCACCTTCGACACACTGGGTGTTGTGTGCTGTGTGTCCGAAACTAGGATTAATGACCCTAACGGGGTTATTGAATTGACTGCACCCGGCTTGTCCTCTCGTTATTGGTTGCACGCATCCGGAGACGCTGATGCGGCACTCACGGGTCAAGCTGGTGTGGGTATCATTCTCAGCTCCAAGGCTCAGCCATCGTTGGTTGATTGGATTCCGGTGAACAGCTGTTCATGTGCAGCCCGTTTGACAACATCAGCTAAGGTGAATTCACGAAGTAAAACAAAACGCTGTTTGTTTGTGATTTCCGCTTATGCTCCCACCGACGGCAGTTCTAATGCAGTCAAGGACACTTTCTATCACGAACTGAACGCGCTACTACGCAGTGCTACTAGTTCAGATATTGTAATACTTGCAGGGGATATGAACGCACAAGTAGGGCGTCTGAGCTCTTCAGAAGCTCAGCTGGGTGTTAATTAAGGACTTAACTCCGAACGGACTGACAACGGCGAGCGTCTACTGCAACTATGTGCGGAGCACCCGTTGTTTCTTACTAGCACTGCTTTTAGACACAGTGGCCACTTGGCGTCCACCTGTAGCTGGCCAGCGATGGACCCAAATTGACCACATAGCCATAAGTTACAGGTGGTGCGGTTCCATTCTGGATTGCCGCTCATACTGGAGTACCTGGGTCGACTCTGATCATGCCTTGGTACGCTGTCGGTTCTCCATGAACTTTACCGGAAGGCGCACAAAGCGTCTCCTCCGATTGGCAACGGAGAAGTTGTCCCAGCCCTCAGTCAGGCAAGCCTATCAAGAAGCACTACATACCGAACTCTTGCTGTCTTGTCCTAATGACGCTGAAATTCAGTGGAATAGGATCCCAGCTGCCATGCACGACGCAGGAGCATTTGCTTGTGGCACTACCTATCCTCACCGCATTAGTCACTGGATATCCGAGAGGTCCGTGAACCTGTTGGAAGCTAGAAGACACCTCCCGGCTGGTTCTGAACACAATGTGACCAGACGGGCTATTAGGCGTAAACTCAAGCGGAGCCTACGTGCTGACAAGGAAGCCTGGTGGACCAGTCTGGCTCAAGAAATGGAGGAGGCAGGAGCAGTAGGCAATTACCGGAAGCTTTTCCAGCTAATCCGCACCACTGGTCCCAGAAAACCAGGCATCAGTGAGACAATCCAAGACAGCGCGGGTACGCTGATACACAGTAAGGAGGGTCGTATGGCTCGTTGGGCTGAACACTTTGAAGATCAGTTCAGCTGGCCCCCTGCTCCCGGACCTCTTCCTGCTCAAGTGATGCAGGACATGCCATGGGCGGTTAGTCTAGAGCCTCCCTCAGAGGCCAAGGTTCGAAACGCGATCACAGCCCTCAATCGTTTTCGTGCCGCTGGCCCGGATTCCCTCCCACCTGCACTAGTTAAGGATGGAGGTGAGGTCCTCTGCAGGGCACTGACCTCCCTATTCGAACGTATCTGGAAAGAAGAGAGTGTCCCGGCTAATTGGAGCGAATCGATTATAGTGGCAATAAACAAAAAGGGCAGTCGTACAGACTGTGCAAACCACAGGGGTATTAGCCTAACGCCAGTTGTGACAAAATTACTGGCCTCGCTTATCGTTCGTCGCCTCACTGCAGAACGAGAATCCCGGATTAGGGAAGAACAGGCCGGTTTCCGCCCAGGACGTGGCTGTATAGACCATATATTTACTTTGCGGCAGGTGCTTGAGCAGCGCCACACATACCGAAGACCGACAATAGCTGTGTTCCTCGATTTCAAGAGTGCGTTCGATTCAGTCGATCAATCGATTCTGTTCGAATTACTTGCGCGGAACGGTGTTCCCGCGAAATATGTGAACATCCTTCGTGCTCTATACTCGAACACTACAGGCCGCGTCAGGGTCTATGGTGTCCTATCGGATAGCTTTTCGACTACAAGTGGCGTTCGTCAGGGTTGTCCGATTTCCCGTTTTGTTCAATTTCGTCGTGGATTCTATCATGGAGTGTTCCCTTGCGGAATCCAACGATGTAGGCATTAAAGTGCAGACTGGCGAAAGGTTAGTTGATCTAGATTATGCGGACGATATCGTCTTGCTTTTCGACGATGTTGCGGCGGCACAATCAACCTTGAATAGCCTGTCCAGAGTGGTCTCGTTATTCGCTATGCACTTCGCACCTTCGAAGTGCAAAGTGTTGCTGCAGGACCACCAGCCACTTGATGAACCCTTGACATTTGCTAACGAGGAACTCGAGGTGGTTTATCATTTCACTTATCTTAGCAGCTGCGTCAGCAATGATGGGCGCATAGAAACTGACGTCAGCTCACGCATGGCAAAGGCCAGAGCTGCCTTTTGAACCTACGGCATCTTTGGCAACAGAAGGGAGTTTACCTCCGTTAAAAAGGCCATGTATACAAGGACACAGTGAGGGTCGTTCTGCTCTATGGCAGTGAAACTTGGCCCCTTCGGTCTGAAGATCTGAGGCGCCTTCAAGTCTTTGATCATCGTTGTTTGCGAAGCATTGCTGGTGTCGGATGGCACCAGCGTTTCCGCAACGATGATGTGCGTAGGCGAGTACTAAGTGGTGATAACCATGCTAATTCCCTAGAACAACAGATAGCACTGAATAAGTTGCGTTGGCTCGGGCATGTGCTACGCATGCCTGGTCACCGCTTACCCAGGAAAGCCTTGTTCAGTCTACCAGGTGTAGGATGGCGCAAGGCTCGCGGTGGACAGAAGTTGACTTGGCAACGGGAAATGAAGTCACTGACAACCAAACTGGGTGCCGTTGGTCCGTCTCGCCCTCCGGGTTGGAGTCCACGTGACTCGCCTTGTGCTTGGCTCGAGACTTTACAGGACATGGCTCGCAACCGACACCAGTGGCGCGTCTGCTGCCGTCTTCTAATCGGATTGCCTGTTTAAAGTCTGTTTGGTACTGAGTTAGCTGCGGGGTAATGGCTGATTATGACGCGGGACAGTGAAAACCGCAAGGAAGCTGCCTCGCTGATGCCGCCTTATCTTTGCAAGATAGCCAGCTGTTGGTGATGGTATGTTGTCTACACAAGGTGTAGGCGCACTGACCCAGAATGTTTGCTTAGGGCATAAGGGTTTTCAGTTACGTCCCCCTTCCCTCCCTCTTCTAATTCTATATTTCAGAGGCCCTCATGGTTGTATGGCAGCGAAGCATCAGTTCAAATGGCTGATGTACTGCGCTTGATGATGATGATGCGCGCGAGAAACATGAATTGCTCTCTCACTTTAGTGCTGAGGACATGGAATTCTCGGCAGACGAATGGCTTAGTGCAGGGAGCAGCTGAGCGCAAACGTAAGCTGGTGGAAAACGGGTCGACAGACCATATTAACCTGTCTTGGTCATCGAGCGAGGTGAGTACAGACAGCCACAACGTGTTTCCAGCGGGGATTAGCTGTCAGCTAATTTCGCACTGAGTGCTGAAGGTCATGGCTAACCGTAGGCGTAGGAGCGATCGATTGTTATCTGTGTGTCTCGGTAGTTAAAGCGATACAGCCAGCTGCGCAGCGAAGGCAAGCTAAAGCGCTCAACCAAAACTGCGATGTGAATGTGCGCACGTGACGGTATCTCAGCGAACCGGGTATTTTGGATTAGGTGAGTGCGATATTAGGCAATGCAAGTCGTGTCAACATCATTGGAGCATTGCCTCAGGTAAGGGAGCACGAACAGACACTGCAGTCGGAATCACGTAAGTGCCTGTTAATCAGCGCGCGCTAATTATTCGGCTGTATGGTGAATGCGGTTTAAACGCCGCATCAACTTCACGAAGGTACAATGCAATAAACGCAGGAATGCGTCCCGTCACCGCCCGGTACGTGCTTAAACTAGTGAAGAAGTTCGAGCAAAGTGGGAGTGTGTGTGACATGAAGAGAACCGGACCGCCTCGCATCACCACGGATGACTGTCCAGCTTGCGCTGTATTCAGTGAAGTATCAAAAAGTCCTGATCTCAGCATTCGTCGGATCGCACAGCACTCTGACACGAGCCGATACGTGGTACATCGGATATTACAGGAACGAAAATTTCGAAGATTCCAAGCACTTCAAGTGCAGGTTTTGAGCCCCTACGATCCGGAGGAGCGGTATGAATTGCGCCACTGGTTTCAGGATCACGGCATATTCGTTCTGTCATCTTTACAGATGTGGCACTATTTCATCTGCATGCAACAATGAAACAGTATTCCTGGGTTACCAGCAACCCACGGAAATGTACCACATCACGTATGCACAACAGTGTAAAACTGATGGTTTGGGCTGGATTAACAGTCCAGAAAATCTTGGGCCCATATTTCTTTTCCGGGAATGTGACCGGTTGGTTGTTTTGAAGTACTAAAGCCTCATCTTTTCCTTGGATCGTCGTACTTGGAAATGCTGCAGACATTTGTGCTTCCACAGCTGAAGTCCGAAGGGGCATGCAGTACCATCTGGTGTCAGCAGAATGGCGCACCCGCACATTCTGCTAAAACGGTGCGTGCTTGCCTCAACGACAAATTTGGTCACCATTGAGTCGGACGCGATGGGCCAATGGAGTGGCCTGCTCGCTCACCAGAATTGAACCCCATGGATTTTTTTCTATAGGGCTATCTGAAGTGACGAGTGTGCAAAACAAGGCCGCGTACACTGGCCTAATTGAAAGAAAATATTGTGTACGAATGTCGCGCGATCACGAGGGATACATTGGCGGAAGTGCTCGCCAACTACATCAAGCGGTTTCTGCACTGCAAGCAGAACGCCGGCGGACATTTTGAACATATCCTCCACTAGCATAGACAATCGTTCCAACCCATTTCTGTTAATATACTTTTCTTATTCCACAAATATGTGAACGACTAAATTGGTCCACTGACAAATGGTGCTAATAATGAGTCCGGTCGGATAGAATTCTTAACGTCCAGGCTGTTTTTGGGCACATAAACAGCGTAGGCACCGAAACGTTCTACGGCTACGTATAGCTGAATCACTGGGTCGCTATGATTTTAGGTTCGTTCAGCTTTAATAAAAAAACCGACTGTTGTTGACTTAGTTTCAGGCTATTGCCTCCGAGATTGGTTTTCGGAATGAGTTGCAGTAAGTGGTGGCATACGTGAGTGGGGTCGTTCAGTATCTGACAGACTAATATGAGGTCTCCACATAGCCACCTGTAGCGTCTACTGAACACTCCGAGTGTCTTCAGCCGCTGCTGGTACGGAAGGTTGTGCCATCTCTGGACAAATTTCGTTGCTTGACCATGGGGAGTTTCGTGCGCTGCAAGGTCACGCTTTAACCAAGCGTGACAAACCTGGATTGCGTATTCGACGTGGGAACGCACGTAGGCATTGAGCATCATAGAGAAGATGAATGAATCCAAACCGGAATGTCATGCACCAGCGAACAACGTGCTGGTTATCACTTTGAAACGGATTCCGATTGTCTGGAATAACCGGGCTCGTCACGGGAATGGACGATTACACGATTCTCCATGTGCGACCTAGATAAGATCTGGCATTGGCCGGTGAGGGGTGCACTGCCATTCAATGTAGACAAGTGACACGTTGTCCACATCCGCCATCGACATGCCTATCTCTGCAAACAAGGCCTCACGAACGTGACCTCGGTGTGCTGGTGCAGGACGAGCCCGGTTATTCCAGACAATCGGAATCCGTTTCAAAGTGATAACCAGCACGTTGTTCGCTGGTGCATGACATTCCGGTTTGGATTCATTCATCTTCTCTATGATGCTCAATGCCTACGTGCGTTCCCACGTCGAATACGCAATCCAGGTTTGTCACGCTTGGTTAAAGCGTGACCTTGCAGCGCACGAAACTCCCCATGGTCAAGCAACAAAATTTGTCAAGAGATGGCGCAACCTTCCGTACCAGCAGCGAATGAAGACACTCAGAGTGTTCAGTGAACGCTACAGGTGGCTACGTGGAGACCTCATATTAGTCTAGCAGATACTGAACGACCCCACTCACGTATGCCGCCACCTACTGCAACTCATTCCGAACACCAATCTCGGAGGCAATAGCCTGAAACTAAGTCAACAACAGTCGGTTTTTTTATTAAGGCTGAACGAACCTCAAATCATAGCGACCCAGTGATTCCGCTATACGTAGCCGTAGAACGTTTCAGTGCCTACGCTGTTTATGTGCACAACGGCAGTCTGGACGTTAAGCGTTCTATCCGACCGGAAGCATTATTAGCACCATTTTCCAGTGGACCAATTTAACTGTTAACACATTTGTGAAATGAGATAAGTATATTAACAGAAATGGGTTGGAACGATCGTCTATGCTGGTGAAGGATATGTTCAAAATGTCCGCCGGCTTTCTGATTGCAGTAAAGAAACCGCTTGATGCAATCGGCAAGCACTTTCTCCAATGTATCCCTCGTGATCGCGCGACATTCGTGCACAATATTTTCTTTCAATTAGTCCAGTGTACGCGGCCTTGTTTTGTACACTCGTCACTTCAGATAGCCCTATAGAAAAAAATCCATGGGGTTCAATTCTGGTGAGCGAGCAGGCCACTCCATTGGCCCATCGCGTCCGACTCAATGGTGACCAAATTTGTCGTTGAGGCAAGCACGCACCGTTTTAGCAGAATGTGCGGGTGCGCCATTCTGCTGACACCAGATGGTACTGCATGCCCCTTCGGACTTCAGCTGTGGAAGCACAAATGTCTGCAGCATTTCCAAGTACGACGATCCAAGGAAAAGATGAGGCTTTAGTACTTCAAAACAACCAACCGGTCACATTCCCGGAAAAGAAATATGGGCCCAAGATTTTCTGGACTGTTAATCCAGCCCAAACCATCAGTTTTACACTGTTGTGCATACGTGATGTGGTACATTTCCGTGGGTTGCTGGTAACCCAGGAATACTGTTTCATTGTTGCATGCAGATGAAATAGTGCCACATCTGTAAAGATGACAGAACGAATATGCCGTGATCCTGAAACCAGTGGCGCAATTCATACCGCTCCTCCGGATCGTAGGGGCTCAAAACCTGCACTTGAAGTGCTTGGAATCTTCGAAATTTTCGTTCCTGTAATATCCGATGTACCACGTATCGGCTCGTGTCAGAGTGCTGTGCGATCCGACGAATGCTGAGATCAGGACTTTTTGATACTTCACTGAATACAGCGCAAGCTGGACAGTCATCCGTGGCGATGCGACGCGGTCCGGCTCCCTTCTTGTCTCACACACTCCCAGATTGCTCGAACCTTCTCACTAGTTTAAGCACGCACCGGACGATGACGGGACGCATTTCTGCGTTCATTGCATTGTACCTTCGTGAAGTTGATGCGGCGTTTAAACCGCATTCACCATACAGCCGGATAATCAGCGCACATTGATTAACAGGCACTTACGTGATTCCGACTGCAGTGTCTGTTCGTGCTCCCTTACCTGAGGCAATGCTCCAATGATGTTGACACGACTTGCATTGCCTAATATCGCACTCACCTAATCCAAAATACCCGGTTCGCTGAGATACCGTCACGTGCGCACATTCACATCGCAGTTTTGGTTGAGCGCTTTAGCTTGCCTTCGCTGCGCAGCTGGCTGTATCGCTTTAACTACCGAGACACACAGATAACAATCGATCGCTCCTACACCTACGGTTAGCCATGACCTTCAGCACTCAGTGCGAAATTAGCTGACAGCTAATCCCCGCTGGAAACACGTTGTGGCTGTCTGTACTCACCTCGCTCGATGACCAAGACAGGTTAATATGGTCTGTCGACCCGTTTTCCACCAGCTTACGTTTGCGCTCAGCTGCTCCCTGCACTAAGCCATTCGTCTGCCGAGAATTCCATGTCCTCAGCACTAAAGTGAGAGAGCAATTCATGTTTCCGCAAGCACGCACCACAGGTCTTTTGCAAAATTCGCAAACATTGGATGGCGGGAACAACAACCGTAAATGACCGGCATTCATCATAAGCGAGCCACGGTAGGTCCATGAACCGCGCTTCCTATGCTGGAACGCAGTCGTCGGCGTTCTTCCGCTAGAATAATCTTACATGGCAAGGAGCTCGCGACGGAACGTACTTCATCTGGTCTGGGAAGTTGAAGCTTCCGAGAGAATAAACCAGCGGTTTAATCTCGTGACTCACTAGCTGCTGTAGTACGGCACCAACGGCAGGTTGTGAAGCGTCTGTCATGAGAGTGAATTTCTCATCCCTTCTCACGTGAGCAAGCGAAGTAGCTTAGCTCAGCTTTTGCCTGACTGCGTTGAACGCTGCTTTGACGTCTGGAGTGAACGTGAGCTGTTTGGGATTGCCTATGAGCAAATCAGTTAAGGATTGAAGAATTGCAGCGCAGCCATGTATAAACCGTCTGTAGTCGGTAACCAAGCGGAGAAAAAGGCGAGGCTCTTAACAGATTGTGGCGATGGATAATCCATGATGGCTTGCATTTTATCTGTCAAGGGATAAATGCCGTCAGCGTCAATTCTGTGGCCTAGAAAGTAGATGGTTGGCCGAATACACATTTGTCAGGGTTAATGGTAACACTACGATGTTCGAAAAATTGCCGTAGATGGGTTAAGTGTTCGTCGGACGAAGCACTTGCAATTAAAACAAAGACGAAGTCGTAACCACGGAGAACTTGGTCCATTGCGGAGACCAAATGGCATACGGATAAACTAGTATAAGCCAAAAGTTGTGGTCACTGTCGTTGTTGCAATATCTTCCAGGGCGATTGGAATTTGGTGATACGCTCTGACAAGATCAATCTTAGAAAAAATTGACTTTCCAGCCAATCCTAAGGAAAAATCGTATATATGTGAGATCGGGTATCTGTCGGGAACTGTGGCGTCATTCAGTGCTTGATGGTCGTCACATGGACGCCAATCACCGATCTTTTTAGATAAAAGGTGCAGAGGAGATTATCAACAGCTGCTTGAAGGATGAATGATCCCAAGCTTGAGCATGTGCTCGAACTCTTTCTCGGCTGCCTATAGTTTTTCAGGTGTAAGTCGTCGTGATCTCGCTATCACGGGTGGACCAGTTGTGACGATGTGATGTTGTGCATCGTGATTGGGTTCCGTCGCATCGTTATTTAAGCCGACAAGTGATGGAAAACGCTGCAACAATGTGGAATACTGCGAACTACGGGGCATAAGGACTAGAAGGCCGATGGAATTAGCAGCAGTCAGCTTGTCGGAAGCTGTTAATGAAGTGGTATCATCACGTAAGTTCCCACAACGCAGATCTAACTACAAGACCAAATTTGCTAGGAAAGTCGATACCGATTATAGCCTTCTGCACGTCGACGATTGTAGAAATGAAAGGAAAGCTACGCCCTATTCCATGATTGAGTGGGAGGAGTCGCTGGCCATAAGTCACGATCTCTGTTTGATTAGCAGCCTACAGTGCCATTCCAGCCGGCTGTAGTGAGCGTTTCTCCAAGGAACGGATGATAATGCTTATCTCCGAGCCGGTGTCAACCAAAAAAGAGTTTAGTCGTGGTAACGAAAACGTACAGTAGACGACTATTAATAATATCAGTGACCATCACTGGCTAGCTTCGTCGTTTCCCGATTTGGAGCTAACGAAAGCCTTTGTGTGAGTACACCCTGGCGAGAAGTTTCGTGCGGCATCACCAAAGCGGTAATGGAAGTAACATTTAAGGCGGCGATGATCGTTTGCGGGATGCCGCGAGGCCTTTTTCCGGAAGAGCAACTTTAGTTTCGTAGTCAACCGCGCCTAAGGTGTGAAATACTGAACTCCAAATTTGAGTCTTTAATTAATGGAGTCGAGTGTGTTAGTTGCCGAAGTCATCATTACCGTTAAACACATTAGCTAGAGATGTAAAACGCTTCAGCTGCTATGCCGCAATACATAAAAGAAAAAGAAAATAAATGCAATAGTTGCATGCTAGCTGAGCTGTCAGCAACGGATGGGCATCATTCCGGAAAGCTACCATCCGGCTACTAGGTAATAAAAAATATGTAAAATTATATTATGCTAAAAAATGAGATCGTGGTTGGAGGGAGCAACTAAGAGGGATGGGGAGGGACAAAGAAATTCACATCACGAACGCCACTGAGCTCGGCGCATAGCAATGTCAGCAAGTGTATCTAGTCTAATGTGTTCATCGTCCTTCGGACCCCAACCAGGGAGCCGTGACGCTCCAACTGAGGCTAGCTTCCACTCGACCAAGTCATCGGTTGAACACCTCTCCTCTTCTTCCATCCACACCCGCGACGAGCAAACAATGCACGTCGCGGGCTGGCATGCTTGGTAGAGCCATTGGAGCTTGGTGCGTGAAATAACCGTGCTGAATGGTTCAGTTCCTTTTTCTGTGCCGTAAAAAAGGCGTCGAACACGCTCGTTACTCACGCGGTGTTCTCACCAGATGTGAGCCAAACTGCGAAGGCATCGGTGGTCGAATGTAACTAGCCTCTTTATGTCTGCTGATCTAAGGGGCCAGGTTGCCCAACCGTACATTAGGGTCGAACGTACCGCTGCATTATACACTCTACCCTTCAGGGCGAGAGCGATGCCGTGCCGACGCCATATGTAGGGAAGGCTATCAAAAGCACGTCGAGATTTTGCTATACGGTTCGTGATCTCATCTTCGATCCCAATGGCGCTGACACAACTTCCCGGGTGGTTGAATTCCTGAACGACTTCTAGCTGATCCTCATCAAGGGCCAGCGCAGCAGGCGATCCCTGCAAATCTTGGAGGAAAGTTTTGCACGTCGATGATGTAAAAAAAACCTGAAGCGGCTGATAGCCAGTGCTAATTTATCCAGTGCCGTTTGGCACGTCTGGGAGCTGTCAAAGATGAGGGCAATATCGTCTGCATACTCCAAATCAAAAAGTCGCTCTTCTGGGAGTAGCTCCACACCTTCTAAGTCGTATCCTGTGAATGCAATCTCCATGAGTTCGTCAATAGCAAAGTTAGAGAGGAAAGGTGACAGCGGGCATCCTTGTCTCACATTGCTGGATATACTGAAGGGCGGCAACAGCTTGCCGTAAGCTTTTAATATGCCTGTGCTATGCGCATATAGTGCGCGGATAATATTTACATATTTCTCGGGCATACCTTTCCTGAGAAGACAGTCCCAAAGGGCCCATCGATCAACCGAATCGAAGGCATCTTTGATATCGATGAACATGATTACAGTGGGACGCCGAAATATGTGACGGTGCTCCAATGGCGGATGCAAAGTGAAGATGTGGTCGATGAAGCCACGACCCCGATGAAACCCGGCTTGCTCCTCACGAAGCTGGTTTTCATGAGCGCCAGTCATTCTGTGAAGGATTACAGAGGAAAGTAATTTGGAAACGATGGGGATGAGACTGATTCATCTATGGTTGCCGCATTCCGAACGCGAGCCTCCTTTGAAGATCGGAAGAATAACGGAGCGGCTCCAGTCGGTTGGGACAGTTTCCTGCTCCCACCGTTTCCCTAGTAATTCGTGTAAATCATCAAAAAGAACAGGGCCCCGAATTTGAAGACATCTGGAGGTGGATCACCTGGTTCCGCTGCATGGTTCAACTTTAACAGTCCGATCTCACGTTCCACTTTTGAGCGATAGAGCGGGTCCAAAGTCGCCGAAGTGTTTGCAGTGGATGTCTCCGTCACATGATTAATTTTCATGTATTTGTCGGCGAATACCGCCAGCTAATTCAGTGGAAGGTTATCAGCCAAAACAGCCAGTATCACCGTCTGTTTGCTGGAAGACAGTTAATTCAGACTTGGCAAAGAATGGAAGCATTCAAGGCAGTGGTCCCAACCCTCAGGCCGCTGACCGGTAGAGGTCCGTCAAAGGAAGAGTAAATAATTTTTATGGCTGGTTTGCCGAACTATCTCCTCGTGGTCCCAGCTGGGTGGTTCGGGTGTACCCCGTTCCAGCGAAGTGTGCGACGATAGTGTTCCACCTCGGTGGGCATTGTAGTCGAGCAATTGTGCTAATTTCATGGAGGGTATTGGGCTCCTGTTTGGTGATCTACCACACGAAAGACGCATGAACTAAACATGCAGTCAGCGCTTCCCAATGAGCCTGATTCCCTAAATTCGCCCCGCTGCCTTGTGGGTAGGTTATTTAGCAAAAGGCTCGGAGTAGAGTCCCCTAGGTCAACTCCCTACTTCGGCTCGGGCAACCGGATAGTATCACGCCGTCTCACAAAACCATGGACTGTATTACAACGTGCTCATCAGCTACCGTTTCTGCTTCTGCTTCATCACATGCTAATGGTTTGTTTGCTAAAAATGCTTACTTTCCGTTACCCGATTCATGTGTTCAACAACTTGGCTGCGATTCCGGTTGCGCCGCGAAACACGAAATTCAACCTATGGCTCTCCTTCGTCCCTGATTCTCGTCCCGTCTGGCATGCTTCAACGTTCGGACAGTCATGGAGATTGGATAGCAAGCCGGTCTAGCGCGCACCCTAGACATTGGCGTTTGTTTCCTTTCAGAAACCCGGTTGCAAGATCCCAGCACTGCGCTTACATTGACATCCAACCCTGACCAGGAAGCCAGATATCACCTGCGTCTTTCTGGAGATCCAGAAGCAGCCTCAGCGGGTTTGTCTGGTTTAGGTATAGCACTAATGGGCAAGGCCGAGGTGGCCCTACTGGACTGCTTCCCGATTGACAGCCGACTATGTGTAGTTCAGCTTCAATGTTCATGTACAATTAACATGCACCGCGAAGAGAGAAGCAACCTGTTTGTGTTCTCCGTGTACGCTCTAACTGAGTGCAGTGACGGCTCGGTAAAGGATAAATTCTACCGAGATCTACATCAGCTCTTGACTAATGCTAAAAAGTCGGATGTCGTTGTCCTTGCTGGGGATTTTAATGAACGGGTTGGCCGCCTGTTACCATACGAATGCCACCTTGGTGGTCATCACGCACTCGATGAGAACCGCTCTGATAACGGATAGAAGCTTCTCACATTGTGCGAAGAGAACCATCTGTTTCCCTCGAGTATTAACTTCAGGCGTAGGAAGAAGCGTTCCGCAACGTGGCGGCCTCCTTCGACAACACAACGGTGGTCTCAAATTGATCACATTGCAATTAGCTTCAAATGGCGTGGCAGCGTACTGGACTACAGATCCTTTTGGTCCACCTTCATTGACTCAGATCATGCACTTCTCTACGCGAAAATCCGCATGCGTTTTTGGGGGGTCCCGAAACACGAAGCACCGCAAGATTGATGTAAACAGATTAACCGATTTCTCTGCCCAGGCGAGCTATTAGTCTTCACTGGCATATGCACTCAGTTGCAATCCACCGCAAGACGTGGAGCAACACTGGGCTTGTATACAGAAAGCGATGACCATTTCCGGACAGTCAAGCTGCGGACTAGCTCGACGACTAAAGGCTTGGATCTCTACTCGTTCTCTGGAGCTGTTCGAACGCCGCAAAGATATCCCGGCGGAATCAGATTGCAACGAGCGGCGCCGTTCTGCCAACCGGCTGCTCAAGCAAAGCCTACGCAAGGATCGCGAGGCATGGTGATCTGAAGGTGCTTTAGAGATGGAGACCGCTGCCCTCTCTGGCAACACTCGCAGGCTTTTCCAACTCATTCGGTCCACTGGCCTCAGAAAGCCTGGTGTCAGTTAGGTCATTTGCGAGGTGGATGAGTCACCGATCACTAACCAACCACTGGGCCGAGCACTTTCACTCGCAGTTCAACTGGCCTCCACCATCCATCAGTACATGTAGTACACTTTGTAGTCCACCCTGGCTCCTCCCACTGAATCCACACAGCGAAGCAGAAGTCTGTCTCGAGATTCGACGCTTGAAAAGGTTCAAGGCTGCCGGTTAGACGGACTTCCTCCGGAGCTGTTCAAGTACGGTGGTGTGGCGATCCTTAACCAGCTGACCTCGCTGTTCGCAAAAATTTGGCATGAAGAGAAAGTGCCTTTCTCTTGGGGCGAATCGGTTATCGTCCCGATTTTCAAGAAAAGCGCTCGCACTTCATGTGTAAGTCATCGCGGGAGTAGTCTTATTTCGGTTGTCTCCAAGCTATTGGCACCCATTCTGCTCCATAGACTAGCCTCAGTACGTGAATCATCCTACCGTGAAGAACAAGCTGGTTTCCGTCCCAGTCGCGGGCGCGTGGATCAAACCTTCACGCTCCGCCAGCTCCTCGAACATCGCCACATTAATCACAGGTCCACTATCGTTCCATTCCTAGACGTACGTGCAGCTTTTGACTCCGTTGATAGACCTGCTTTATGGCGTTGCTTGCTAAAGAACGGGATGCCAGAGAAATATACTGCCATCTTACGAGCACTTTACCTTCATACATCCGGCAGAGTGAGGGTCTATGGCAAGCTTTCCTCGCAATTTGCTGTCAATAGCGATGTGCGACAGGGCTGCCCTATGTCCCCATTCCTCTTCAACTTCGCAATCGAAGACGTTCTGTCGAATGCTCTAGAAGGTTTCCAACATTTTGACCTAGAGCTTCTACCGGGTGAGCGCGCGACCGACTTAGATTATGCTGATGATATCGCCTTACTTGGTGACGATCCTCAGGGTATGCAACTCATTCTAGATCGTTTGGCGGTTGAAGCATCTAAGTATGGCATGAGCTTCGCCCCATCGAAGTGTAAAGTACTGCTCAAGGATTGGCATTCACCTGCTCCCGTGCTCACTCTCGAAGGTGCACAACTTGAACAGGTAGATAGTTTCGTCTACCTTGGGAGCTGTGTTTCTGCTGACGGCACTATCAGCAAAGAAGTTTCTCTTCGTATCGCTAAAGCCCGATCAGCATTTGCCAATCTGAGGCACTTGTGGCGTCGTCGCGACGTCTCATTCTCGCTAAAGGGCCGCGTTTACAGCGCATCTGTTCGCTCAGTGTTGTTGTATGGGAGCGAGTCCTGGCCGATTCGCGTGGAAGACATGCGTCATCTTTCTGCCTTCGATAACGGTTGCTTAAGGAAGATTGCTCGTGTTTGGTGGCAACATTGAATTAATAGTAATGACGTTCGACGTCGCAGCTTGGGGAATGCGAGTATACCCTCCAACAAACTGGTTTCGCTAAGCCAGTTGAAATGGCTCGGTCACGTCCTACGCATGGCACCTGAGCGTCTACCGCGTCGCGCTCTATTCGCCCGTCAAGGACCTGGTTGGAGGAGACCACGTGGTGGTCAGCCTTCCATTTGGCGACAGCACATGAAATCGCTGACGTCGTGTCTAGCTGCTGTTGGATACGTAGATCTTCCAGGATGGGGACCCAAAGATGAGGAGTGCCAATGGCTTAACACTCTTGAAGACATGGCCCGCAACCGGAATCAGTGGAAGAATTGTGTACAGAATTGTAGTGAATCATATTTTTAATACTTCAAACACTAAAAATGACAAAAACTAGAGAAATATCGGCGTGTGAAAAAGTAAAAAGGTTTTGTTATACTTTTTGCCAAAATGTTCCTTTCTTCCTGTGGCATAATAGCTGAAATGTGTTGTTTTGCTCCAACTACTATGCTACGATGATTATGACGCAATGACTTCCCCTTATCCGCTGATCTCCATGGTTTTTTGTTGGCGCTGTGTCTAGTTGCTAAACTGTT